>BTPG01000009.1:415462-537962 GCA_036245525.1 Semisulcospira habei | reverse complement strand
CACTAGGTCTGATTCTAGATCTGTCCTTCTTCGAGCGAAATCCCTAATTGAAGTGTTTAAATACACGGCTATACCCGTGTGTTTAGGGGAAACAGGATCGCGACGAAATACATGAAAACCCGGGATAGAAATGGCTTCATCACTGATGTTAGAGCACAGTCGTGATGCAGTTATTCCAAACACGTGGAAAGCGTTTGGTTGACTCAACATCACACATAAATCTGGAACTTTGTTATACAAATGATATATATTTAAATGTCCTATAAGCAAATGATGCGTACCAGGCTTGTCTGTAGACATAACTGATGTAGAAAGATAACAATAAATCAGCACCTATCAACCAAGAGCAAAAGATATATATTATTGTATAGACGTGTGTTGTTTTTCAGTGCAGACGAGGAAAAACAAGGCAGTCTATACGTTGACACACTACAAGTTCAATGTGTCTTGACCAACTGTCCAGTAGATGAAGAGTTACTTGAAGTTTTCCAAACAGCGTCAATAATCGCTTATGACTGATGGTGTGCTGGGAAACACACAAGGAAAAAATAGTGTCACAGTGCACTCGATGTGTGGTATGCTTACACAAAGATACCTAACCAGCGTCCCAAATCGCTCAAAATGTAAATTATGTATTCTCGTAGTGATAATGTTACTGATGTAGTTATAGACGAAGGATAGGAAACACCGTTACAGTACGCACACGATATAAGAGATTAATTAGGAAGCAATGTCTATGATGTAGGAGATCACTTAGGAAGCAATGTGTATGATGTAAGAGATCACTTAGGAAGCAATGTCTAGTCACTGAAATTCTGCTGAACAACTGGCCCAACAGACAATTCATAGAATATAATGTTTAATAGATGTATATAGGAGGATGCTCTGGTTATAGTCTCAGTAAACACAAGCTGGGCGATTGTACTGAGCCCAGACGTCGTGGTGTGTATACGGAGTGTGTGCCGGTGCGGTGACGTTAAATGGGTAGGGTTGCGCCATAGTGTTCCCCGAAAAGTGGCCCGTTGGCGCCGCACGATACTGCGGGTACATTGCAGGAACTGTCGGGAACTGCAGTATGTTAGGTGACTGCCACATAGTCACGAACTGTTGATCTGGTGCCTCCTGTTGCCTCGGGAGTGACATGTCTTGTATCAGCATGTGTCTGGCTTGCCTCCCTTCCGCCAGCCCAGAGGGGACAAAAGCTGAACAGGCCCATCGCTGTTGCTGTTGAGATGTGCTGTTGAAACAATCTCCTGTTATCTGGTGGCTATTTGCATCATACTGTGATCCTGGGTAGGACGTAGATGTAGAGGACGCAGTCCCTGCCACAATTTCAGAATACAGTCCTGGAGAGTTGCCGCTACGCCTCTCACCACGGTCCTGGCCACTGCTCGGAGCACGGATGGCTGTGGAGGTGTCAGGAGGGACCCCACCCCTTTTCACGTTAATGGCCAAGCTAATTGTGCCCTGCCGGCTAGGGTGGATTGGGTCACTGCGCCTGTAGAGCCTTTTGCGCGGAAATCCATCTGTAGTAGAGAAAATCAGCGTGTTGTCCACAAATGTTACCCCACGCTTTTTGCACATGTGGTATAGGTTTCCGTTGGAGGCAGTAATAGACCTGTTCAGCTGTTGTCCCCGCTGGGCTGGCAGAATAGAGGAAGCTTGGATGCATGCGCTGGGGAATACCCGCCGACATTGCCGGGCAAGCTGGTCCCACACAGCCCTGGTCACTTCTGTCTGCTTACAGTCGTTCACTCCGACATGGAAGGTCACAAGAGAGACTGTGTGAGAGGGTTCTTGACTCCGGAGCCAGCCAATCAGGTGGGGAGTTTTCAGGCCAGACACAGATATGACCTGCACCTTTTCCTCTGGGTACGTAGACATCTTCTCCGCCTTGATGTAGTGAACAACGGAGTCTCCGATAACTAGAGTATTGGTGTCGGCGAATACCGAATGTTGAAGTATCTGTTCCCCCGGAGACAGCCTGTGAGATTCGGTCTGTTGTTTTGCTGCTGTTCGCCGCTGGCTTCAGTAATTTGGTTGATGATCTCGGGCTGGCCGGCGGTTATCCGGACAGGAATGCGGCGTTCCCGGCTTTCGTTCTCACCCACTCTCATAGCCTGGAGGGACACAGCCATGATGTCGTCTTGTGTAAGAAGCGGAGGGGCGGAGAGTGGGGATGCAACTGTTTATATGTCCATTGCACACCTCTGAGAGCTACTGCTGTCAACGGCAGCAGACAGAGGTGTAGGTGTACTGTCAGAGTTATCAGTCACTGATCGACTATTTGTATGGGCTGATGCTTTGTTCAGTTTCTTTTGCAGATCTCGGAGGCGCTGCTTGTGATTCTGTTTAGCCGTGGATAAACCGTTTACAGTGCTGTCCATAGCGTGCTGAGCTGATTCGACACTATTTATCCTTTCGTCGAGACTAGACAACATCTCGCCCATGCAGGACTCTGTGGCTTGCAGATCCTTGGCTCTCCTCACTGCTTCATCGCGGATGTGGCTGTCAGGTTGATCAATCTTGACGAGAGCCGCTGACAGTCCTTTAAACAAAGTGTCTACATCAGCACGAAGACCCGCGATGATATTAAGAGCATCGTGTAGGCGGGAGTACAACTGTGATGAATTCTGTAGTGCTGGTAGAGCGGCAAGATGTCGGAGAGGGAGCACGGTGTTCATGGAGGTAACATGAGCGGTTGCCTGGGTCATACCTGGGTCGCTGCTGTTGGTTATCTCAGGTGGACAGGAAGCTGGTCGAGACGCAGGGAGCAAAGTCACGGTGTGTAACTCTGCCTCTGACGGGCTGATCTCAAAGTCAGTTGCGGGAAGGAGTGTTTGCATGCCAGGGGATGACACTTGCAAATCATTCACGGCTGCAATAACAGGAACAACACACGCTGAATCTGTAGGGGGTGTGGCTGTAAAGGAGACACGATCTGCCGACGATGACAAGTGCTGGGGCGAGATCGGCCTTAGGATGTTATCCCCCTTCGGTATCAGCATTAGGAGAGAAACTCCTGAGGTTTCCGTTAGAGTGGAGCGGGTGGGAGTGATGGGAATGTCTGCCAAGGAGACGTCGAGCAACAACCCACGTGATTCGCTAGGGGAGATGGTGGGGGAGGTGAAGGATGGTGTGACTGTGAAGGGTGATGTGGTCTGGTTGCTAACAACCCTGTTATCCCTCGCCTCAGTGGATGTGAAATCACACACTGCAGTGGAGGATGAGGACTGGTGCGGATATGGGGGGTGCTGTGGCTCGCATCTAGAACACAGGGGTAGGTGACTGAATGTTGGCGGGGGCACATCATCTTCGTTAAAGTTCCCGTTCTGTAGTGACCTGACCAGGGCACACAGCTGGTGGAATTCCGTCTTCACCCACTCTTCAGCTCGTATTCCCTGGATCAGACAGGTTCCGCCCATGCTACGCTTCCGTTTGTAATACAGGGTCACAGTAATGTAGTTGACGCCCGCCCGTTTCACTTGTACGAATGTCTTGGCAAGTGTATTAGGAATTCCTGCTGCCCTTGTACGAACACTGAAGTCAGTGCGGTCGATAGTGTTATTGTCAAAGTCCACGTCCTTCCAAGTCACGTCAAACCCACTGTTAGTGGACTCTAGAAGGTGAACATAGCGAACCGACAAGGCCTTTCTCCAGCGTTTCAGAACATGGATATTTGTGTAATTGAACACTTTCTGTTTTTCATCGAGAGTGTCTTTCACAATGGGATCTTTGGTATTAGGTGATTGGGAAGTGGTTTGGGACTGGAGGGTAGGCTGACACGACTGGACCGGGGAGAAACATGCCATGGTGAAGACCATATCGCTATGAAAGAGAGAAAGAGAGAGAGAGAGAGAGAGAGAGAGAGAGAGAGAGAGAGAGAGAGAGAGAGAGAGAGAGAGAGAGAGACAGACAGACAGACAGACAGACAGACAGACAGACAGATAGACAGACAGAGACAGAGACAGAGATAATAACAGAGACAATGACAATGATTCTATATTTTACAACGGTGAAAGTTTTGTCTGGCACAACCATTTTTCGAACCTGCCGTTGCTAATCTAATCCACAAATAATGCACAAAGTGTGAAAATGTTATATTGAAAAAAAAATGAATGATCTAAAAACAAAACAAAACAACAACAACAGCAACAACAACAACACAAAAAAACGTGCACACACACGCATACACACACCAAACACGCGCGTGAACGCACACACTGAGTAATATAGGGTCGCAGTGAAAGTATTATCATAATGACGTGAGGTAATTTAAAATACTGGCTCTAAAATATGAAAGGGTTGTTGATGTTGTAACTTTCCGAGGCAAAGAGTTCCACAGGCTATGGCCTGAGAACGCTAAACTTGTCTTGTAGAGATCGATTCTAGGTAGTGGTACAATAATGAATTGCCTTGATCTTGAGTATGTTGGTGATGGAAGGGAAAATAATTTCTTAATATAATCAGGCATTTGCTATTCAATGTTTTGAACATAATTATTCCCTTACTGTACGTTAAATAATTTTTCATGGGGAGAATCTCCACGGTTTTCAATTTATTATCGGTAGTTGAGTTAGGGTCAGGTAGGATAAGTTTTGCGGCTCTACGATGAAGAGAGTTCAGTCTCTTTAACTGGACCTCGCTTGCTCCATCCCACACTGTAGAAGCATAGTCGATATGTGACCTGATGTGGGCGTTAAAGAACAGTTTACGTGTTTCTACATCAGTGATATATTTTAATTTGTCTAAAATGTTATGTTTCTTTGATATTATGTTTCATATGTTAGTAATATGACACTGTCATTTAAACTGGTTATCTACAGTAACACGGAGAAGACGATGTTTTGTTATTTGACTGATGGGTTTTCATTGAAGAGACAAGCTGAGTGAGAGAGAGCCGAGCTGGTGCTTTTGACGGGTACTTAATACCATACATTCAGTCTTCGCCGGGTTTAGGATCATGGAATTGTTACTACACCAGTTGTCAATGTCTTGTAGTGCGTTTTGCAGGCGTGTATCGATAATAGATAAATCCTCGTCGGGCCTGCGCATTGCAGCATCATCCGCGAACATATCGCATGAAACATTATGATCGCTGATTGTGAGCGGAAGGTCGTTAATGAACAAACAAAATAGAAGAAGGCCTAACATAGAGACCTGGGGCACGCCATGCTTGACTAAGCGGTGATTAGAATATGTACCATTAAGAAGGACTTTTTGTCTTCTGTCATCCAAGTAGGATTTAAAGAACGTGGCAGCGCTGTTGGTGTATAATGAGATTTTCTATATCAGTATATCATAGTTTACTTTATCAAACGCTTTACAGAAGTCTAAAAAGACTACACCTGTTAGTTTGGATTCATTGATAGATGCGAACCATGTATCTGTCATCCTAATCAGCACGGTATGGCAGGAATGGTTTGGTCTGAAACCTGACTGCAATGAATGGATAAGATTTCGGTTTTCTATATATTTAGATAGATGTTTATGAATATGCCTCTCAAAAGGCTTTGACAAAACTGGTAGTAATGAAATGGGACGAAAATTAATAATTCCACTTAGATCTTTTTATTTTGGTAGTGGGATTACTTTTGCATCTGTAAATGCATCCGGAAAACAGTTTTGTTTTATACAGAGATTGTAGATGTACGTGAGACTCTCAACGATATATGGAAGAGATGTCTTGAGTAATTTTGAGCTGATCTCATCAGGCCCGGTTGACTTTTTTTTTCCATCGAGGTAATTAATCTGCCCACTTCATGAACGGCTATAAGCCGTATCATGAAAGGTTCGTTGTTGTTTTTTTGTTTTTTGTTTTTTTTCTGGTTACAGTAGTCTAGTAGTTTGTCTGGACAAAATACTCATGTGAATTATTTTCCAGTGACATTAGTGATTCCGCCACATAGACAAAATGGTCGTTAAAACTGTTTGCAGTGAGGTGGGGTGGTAAAGACGAACTACTTTTATTTGTACCTTTGGTTACTAAATTTATGGCACGCCATACAGTAGAGGAGTCTTTACTTTGCTTAACTACGTTACTAAAGAGAGTTTTTTTTTTTTTGCTTCTAAAACAATTGATTTTACGCGATTACGTTGTGTTTTGTGTTCAGAAAAAGTGTTTTTTTTTTTTTTTTTTTTTTTTTTTTTTTTTTTTTTTTTTTTTTTTTTTTTTAAAGCTCGTCCCTGTGTTTCATAGCCTCTATCAGATTCGCAGGTAGCGAGCGTGGTGAAGTGGCGTACTTAACTCTCTTTTGCCTCAGGGGCGCGTGTTTATTCAGCACACCGAGAAAGACGCGGTACCAGAGAGAGAGAGAGAGAGAGAGAGAGAGAGAGAGAGAGAGAGAGAGAAAGAGAGAAAGAGAGAGGAGAGAGAGAGAGAGAGAGAGAGAGAGAGAGAGAGAGAGAGAGAGAGAGAGAGAGAGAGAGGAGAGAGAGAGAGAGAGAGAGAGAGAGAGAGAGAGAGAGAGAGAGAGAGAAAGAGAGAGAGCGAGAGAGAGAGAGAGAGAGAGAGAGAGAGAGAGAGAGAGAGAGAGAGAGAGAGAGAGAGAGAGAGAGAGAGAGATGATGATGATGATGATGAAACGTTTTATTCAGGATAAAAAGTTTTAGGCATAGCAATGCCTATCTTCCAAACTGTCCTGCTACTCTACACATATAAAAAATATCAGACGATACAGCAAAAGATAAAACACATATAAGTAAAAAGACCCATCCCCCTCCCCCCCCTCCCCCTTACCCTAAAAAAAAAAAAAAAAAAAAAAAAAAAAAAAAAAAAAAAAAAAAAAAACCCAAACAAACCAATATATATACTCGTATGAACCTGACATGTTAATGCAGACAGTCGAACTATTACATAACCTGCAGCAATCTGCTGTGCTGGAGCAACATACTAAGCAGAAAAATAGAACATTCACAACGACAGCAAATATTTATGGACGCGAGTTCTGAAGATAGATAACTTTGAAATAGACTTTAAATGAGAGGGCAAATTATTCCATGACTTAGCACCAGAAAATGATATGCTAGATTTGAAGATGTCGATTCTCGGTCTTGGGAGATGGAGTAAGCTGTTCCTCGTGTTCTCCCTATTCGTGTGGGAAAACAGCTCACGGAGATAGGAAGGGGCGGCATCGTTAACATTTTTTGCACAAGTAAGCATCTATTAAGTTCCAATTGTTTACTAAGTGGTAGGATATTAAGGGCCTTCAGTCTTTCATTAGTAGGGTACGAACCAGGAAGAATAAGCTTAATACCTCACCGGTAAAGGGACTTATTTTTTTTCAAATGAATGTCTCCACAGCCGTCCCAGATATTGGAAGCATAATTACAATGTGTCTTGATGTGTGCGTTAAAAAATAGTTTTCGAGCATCAATGTCAACTATACGACTTAATTTGGATAATAAAAAGAGATTCTTCGAAATAGTTTTACACGCAGTTTCTATGTGAGGCTCCCAGCTGAGCTGTTCGTCGACTGTCACTCCCAACAAACGATGTTTTGACACTTGTTCTATGGGCTGAGATTGAAGGGACAGTTCAAGGGGTTGCAAACCACGTTGATGCTTTTGGCGTGTCGTCACCAGCATACTTTTCGTTTTAGGAATACTAATAATCATATGATTTTCTTCACACCAAGTTGACACTTCATTTAAACTATGTTGGAGGACGGCGCTCACGGTTGAAACATTTTTATCAGATACGTGTAATGATGTATCATCAGCAAATAGTTCACAGTTTGTGCCGGGGTGTGATATTGACAGTGGAAGGTCATTTATAAAGATGTTGAATAATAATGGTCCTAGGGTGGATCCCTGAGGAACACCATGGGTCACCAGTCCTTCCGCTGAGTATTTACCATTCAAGAACACTTTCTGCGTTCTGTCTAAGAGATAGGACGAGAGAAAAGCGACTGCTTTTGAGTCAATGTGATATAAAGGTAACTTCTTTAGTAAGATTGAGTGGTTAATGAGATCGAAGGTTTTTTTAAGATCTAGAAATACTACACCTGAAAGTTTGGACTCATTTATGGCAGTAAGCCATTTGTGGGTTATGAGAGTTAAGGCTGTCTGACACGAATGTTTAGGCCGAAAAGCTGATTGTGCTGTACTAATAAGGCGGTTTTTCTCCAGGAATTGAAGTAAATGATTATGTATATGCCTTTCAAGTGGTTTGGACACTGCTGATAAGATTGAAATAGGTCTGTACTCACTTGGGTCGCTCAGATCTTTGCTTTTTGGTAGAGGAGTAACTTTTGCTATTTTCAATTCGTCGGGAAACATGCTCTTTTGAATCGAGAGGTTATATATAAAGGTCAACGATTCAACAATATAAGGGAGCGCAATTTTCAGGATTTTACTGCTAATACCGTCTACACCACAAGATGTATTACTTTTCATGTTGGTTATAGATTTTCCTACATCAAGGACGGTCATTAGGGGAACTGAGAAAGTATTGCCAGCGTTTATCTGACTGTGCTGTTTCAATTGTTGTGAACATACGTATTCATCTGGTTCACTGGTGTTCGTCTGTGACAGGGTTTTAGCAATGTTAAGAAAGTGTTCATTAAATTCATCAGCTGTAAGGTGCGGGGGGGGGGGGGGGGGGGGGACACTCGTTGATTTGCTAGATTGTCCTTTAGTAAATGTGTTAATCACCTGCCACACGCTGCGTATGTCTTTGCC
Organism: Semisulcospira habei; assembly: GCA_036245525.1. Lineage (NCBI taxonomy): Eukaryota > Metazoa > Mollusca > Gastropoda > Semisulcospiridae > Semisulcospira > Semisulcospira habei. The sequence goes on along the minus strand of BTPG01000009.1, from coordinate 529,280 downwards.
GCCCGCAATAATCTTTTCAGCATACTGCCTCTGTGCTTTACGTACTAATGATTTAACTATGTTTCGCTGTTTTTTGTACTCGTCAAATTTCTTTTGTTGTTTCAATAGATCTCTTAGTTCCATCGCACTTTTAATCTCATCCGTCAGCCACTCAGGCACAGTGGGATGTTTAACACGCTTAGTGCGCCTCGGGGCATGTCTGTCAAGAACACCGAGGAACAACTTATACCAGTGGGACAGCGCTACATTGGGATCGTTATAGTTATACACATCGGAAAATGGTGTTTGGGAAAGGTCATGCAAAAACTCATCTTGGTTAAATTTTTTGAATGATCTGTAGAGGATGGTTATATGCTCCTTATGAGGTTTCTTCGGCAACTTCGCAGATAATGAGAAACAAATAGGAAAATGATCACTGACAGAGATGCCGGGTACATAGACATTGCTAAGGGCACTGTCGTTGGTTGTATAAACATGGTCGATTAATGTGGATGAAGTAGCAGTGACCCTGGTGGGTGACTGAACTACTTGTGTAAGGCCTAAGAACGTTATCATGGATTTCCATGACGTGTTGCCAGATTTCAATAAATCAACATTAAAATCACCGAGTATACGTATATCACCCTTGGAGTTTTGTACTTTGTCAACCATTACAACAAAATCATCTTGCCAGGACACTGTAGCTGCGGGGTTTCTGTAAATAAAACATACGAAGGTCGGGGTTGACTTGGCGGTTGCTTTTATCTCAAGCCACAGGCTTTCCACATGTGTGGATTCCAGGTCACATCGTCGTGTTACGTTGTTAGCAATAGTATTGTGAACATAAGCACAAATGCCAGTATGACCAGGCACTGAAGCATCTCGCCTATGAATGGAGAAATTTTGTATGGTGATAGCTTGGCTACTTATATTCTCTGTTAATCTACTTTCTGTAAAGTCAAATATATGATATGGGGAGGGTTGGTTGAGTAGTACTGTAACGTCTGATACTTTGCTGCAAAGGTGATATACATTAAGGTGGCCTATTCTAAGCAAATGATCGCTGACACTAGTAAACATGTCAGGTAACTTCGCAACCAAATACTAATTTCAAATATACTAACAAACTAAATGACAGTTTAAACAACAATAACAAAGTGTCACAATGTGGCATGCAGATCAGTGGTCAAAATACAGCACTGAAACATGCGCGAAAGATAAAAAAAGAAAGAAAAAGATAGCGGATCGTAGATGTAGATGAAAAAAGTCTGCGTGTGCAACGTACTGTTGCTAAAAACAAACGCGATGAAGCGTACCAGAGTAATCTTATTCTATTTGCTACCGCCACAGTCAGTGATAAGAATCACTTTAATAGCGACTAAGTTGTGCACTCTTGTTCAATACACAGGTTAACACAGTTTGTAAAGTCACAGAGCGCTGCAATTGTCATAATTATACGCGCATTCCGATGAGAATTGCACGCGGGTGTGTCTATCAACATTGACCACTAAGCCAGTCATCACACACTGATCAGTCATCAGGGGTCAAGTGCTAATCCTGAACCTCTTAGTAACAGGATTATGTTGTGTGATTGTATCGCACTAATCGTCGCACAAAGAGGCGCACGCACTGGGTGTCTCTGGTCCGTTACGGTCTATCACACGACAAATACGAACTAAACGTAGTTGAGACTCCGTCGTAACGTCACACATTAGACACGTTAGCTATGTCAGAAAAACGTACATGAATCTAGGAAGGTTACAAAGTAAAGTAGGTTATAGCACTGTCAGGGGAGAGAAATGTGCATGATCGACCAGTGATCATAGATCTACTGTGGCCAAAGCACACAAAAAAAAAAAGATAGGAAAGAGAGGGGGCGCTAAGAAAGTGACTGAAAGCAATGCATATGGAAGCCCCCCCGAAGGGGGGCGTATCACATATCCACTGTTCCAGCCACTCAGTGCATGGAAATTTAAATCTAGGTCCCCCCAAAGGGGGTCCAGATATTTAGCCGGTGTGGACAGCTGAATCTATATTGTGCAGTAAGTCACCGATTTCTCAGGTACAAAATGAGTTTAATTTAAAATCGCTTTGAGTATAGCGTCAATATTGAAGGATATAGACTTGATGGCGGTTCTACGTCGCAATCAAAACTACACACGTTTCACAGTTACGACAGCAATAGAGTTTCTAGTACTAATCAATTGATAATCATAAATCATAAATTTGAGCATTTGGATGACATCAGTCCTGTATGAATGATCTCATTCGGGTTGATATATGACAGGAACAACAGTCCGACCCGGAGCCAGGACAGCCCGTACCGGCGCAACCCGAGCATCTCCCACAACCCTCCCCGGTCAGTGCCAAAGAAGGCTGTGGAAAACAATCAAAATACGCACACCAGCAAGGACCATTCAGGCAACGGGTCGGAATGTGGCGCCCATCAGACATCAATCTTTTTTTATATAATGAGAATTAATTATTTGTTTTCACGAGATGTACACTGTCTAGCAGTGAAAAGAAGTTTCGCAATTTGCATTACTAATTCAATGGGAATTTGGTTGTCACAACTAGCAGTGGGGGCCCAGGCATTAGCAGCTGAGGTCTGGGCCGTTCCGGCAGATGAAGTCACAAGAGGCGGAAAGTCAGTTGTCTGGAACATCGGTGACTGCTGTTCCGCCTGGCCTCGTGTGTTCGGGGACGAAGGGTCGACAGGCTGCTGGCCGAGTTTCGGCGGCACTGGCTGAAGAGGCCGAGTCAACTCTGAATTGTTAACCGGAGCAGGTCGCAGCCCGTGGCCATGACGTGCCAGGCGGTCCGGGGGCCCTCCAGTCATGTCAGAGCCATGGGGTTTGCGTGCCAGGTAACCGGGTGCAGAGTTGAAGTTGGCATGATCTCGTGGAGCTACGTAGGGCCGGTATTCACCGTAGCGTATATTGAGGGCCAGACGTTTTGTGCCTTCAGCGCTGGGGTGCATTCTGTCACCGTCCCGGTAGAGGGCCTGGCGGGGGGCGTGGTTCTTGGTCAGAAAGGTGGCGGTGTGGTCCACGATGGCAATATCAGCCTTTCTGCAGGCCGCGTGGAGGTTGTCATTAGATTTAGCGGCGGCTGCAAACAGGGGGTGGCGTTGACCAAAGGGCGGCATGATGGTGGACGCCTGTAGAGTGGCCTGCGGGAACTTGGTGGCAAGCAGATCGATGAGCTGCAGCCACGTGTTGCATGCGACCGGAACATTCAATTTGCGGCAGCTGTTGATTCCGATATGAAAGGTGACGTGGCGTACATGTCGGACAGGCTGGCGGTTGTCAAGCCACTTGATGAGGTCGCTGACAGACAGACCTGACACCGCCATGTTCTGAACTCTAAAATCCGGAGCTGACATTTTCCGGTCATCGATGAACCTGATGACCGAGTCGCCGAGGAGTAGAGCGTGCGACTGCGGGTTCACCTTTGATTGGCACAGCTTTTCATATGGTGTCAGCAGCTTGGTGTTCACGGCGTTGGTCGAACCGGGAGTAGAGCTGTCAGATTTGTGGTCAGTGTCACGCGCTGCCTTGCTGTCACTTAGCTGTGTGTCAAGGGGAGCGAAGCGGTTGTGGGTTTCGATGCTGAACGACGAGTGGCGAGGCACATAATTATCCTGCTGTTGAGTATGCAGGGGGCTAACAGACTGGCGAGAGTCAGGGTCTGGGGTGTTCACTGATGTGTTCACTGAGTGATTGGAAGCCGGGGACGGGGTGGCCGGGGGAGGGGGGAGGGGCGACGTGGAAGCTAGGGCTGGTTTCACTGTTTCTTGGGAAGGTGTTATCTGGCCAAGTGCTCCTACTTGGTTTTTTTTCAGGGTACCGATCACGGCGCTCTGTGTGTCTCTGGCAGCAGCAAGTTTTGAAACCTGTTTGGTGATGGCTTCCTGCTCCACTGTAAGTTTCTGCAAACCAGCGCACGTTGACTGTTCAACCCTGGTCAGGTCTTTTTCCACAACAGAGAGGCCGTGTTTCCTCTTAACCTCGTTGTCTTGCACTTGGGCTTCAAGAGCGCTTTGTTGTTGTTGCAAGGTGACACAGTGCGCCTTGACACTTGCCAGTTCGGTCTTCACTGAATAAAGTTCCGACTGGAGTTCTTTGATGTTAGCCGCCGAAGCCTCTAGTTTCTGCTGAAACTGACACAGGAGAGCTGGCAGGGTGGCTAACTGGGCGAGGGGGAGGGGTTGTTGGGGAGGTAGCGAGGTATCAGCAATCGGTTGGAAGGCAGACGGATCACTTGCAAAAATTTTCTCGTCGTCTGATTGGGTCGAAAGACAGGTGGTGGGAGAGTGGTGGTCGGGTCCGAAGGACAGAGAGTGACAGGTGGGCGTGGCCTGATCCTGCCCAGTAGAGTTGTCATTGTTCGCAGCGGTGGCTCCACCAACCTCTGCGCAGCTGAGCGTGACGGGCGGGTCATGTTGGGTGGGGTCAGCCAAGAGTAGAGAGACAGAGAGAGAGAGAGAGAGAGAGAGAGAGAGAGAGAGAGAGGGAGAGAGAGAGAGAGAGAGAGAGAGAGAGAGAGAGAGAGAGAGAGAGAGAGAGAGAGAGATGATGAATCCTTTTTTTATTCAGGATAAAGCCATTAGGCAACTCAATGCCTGTCTTACAAGCTGTCCTGTAAACAAAAGAGAACACAACAGGAAAAGAAACATAGCATGCAGATAATAATAATAATAATAATAATAATAATAATAATAATAATAATAATAATAATAATAATAAGATGAGGAAGCAAAACTAGGGGGGGGGGGGGAAACACAATAGGGGAATCATCGAAAGGAGGGAAAAAAATGACAATGGAGAATTTGTAACTGCCTCCGATGCAAAAAGCAAGAGAACGAAACGCGTGCACAGCATTAATATTATACTCATCTAAGACAGTGTCATAGAATCAGCAGCATCAATAGCGTATAGAGACACCAACAAGACAATAGATGAGCAGGTAGCAAATTTAACTCTTTCTACCCCAGCTGTGCAGCCAGCAACTTTGCCCTCTGGACCAGCCATGCAGAGAGCTGAGTGCTAAATATATGGGTGTCTCGCAAAAACTGCTATAACTTTGAAACCACTGAACCTATCTCAACCAAATTTTGGGACAGTACAGAAAAATAAATTTACAAAATGTACATGTCCTGTGTTTTATGTTTATTGACACCGGAAAGAACTAAGATATGTTTATTTTTGCAATTTGCTTGTAAACAAAGACATTTTTAAAAGTAAATATTTCAGACTTTTAAGATACACCCCAAACATTCAATTCATTTTCTGAGTCAGTGGACTCATCTAAGTCCACTTCACAGTTCTTCGCTGTCATAATTCATTATAAACTCAGCAGCCTGACTAGCATTCAAAGTCCGGGAACGCCTCGCCATTGTCGAAGAAAAGTACACAAATTCCGCAAAAAAAGGCTCGAAAAACCGCCCAAACTTGCCGCGTGCACATGAGGAAGAACAAAGAAGTGGCTAAAGCTAACAGTTCCAATTAGGAACCACTACAAGCCGAATAAGAAGGGATGCAGTTTCAGGACTGCCCATTACGGATAAATCCGTAGTTGGTCGGAAAATGCTGGGCGTGCATTTACGGATAAATCCGTAGTTGGGGTAGAATGAGTTTTAAGGAGAAAGAGAAAAATATTTGACGTTTACGTGTTATCAGCAGTATTATTCTTATATGGCAAACTGTGAAGTCACGCTGATTGGAAGTGAGTGTGCAATGCGCGTTTAAAATGGGTTTTATCAGAAAATGATTTAATGTTTAATGGTAATGAGTTCCAGACAGAGCTACCAGAAAATAGAAGGCTTGACTTGTAGAGATCTATCCGTGGGCGGGGTAAGTGAAGCAAGTCATTCCTCGTATGTAGTTGATGCCGAGGGCTGAAGTTAAATATCATGCGCAGATATTCCGGGGCTTGATAATGAAATATTTTGTGCATGAGGACGCATTTGTTAAATTTGAGTTGTTCCTTCAGTGTAAGCAGGCCAAGGGATTTTATTTTATCGTTCGTGGAAGTAGGGTTAGGAATAATTAACTTAATTGAACGACGATACAGCGAGTTTAGTTTTTTAAAATGAAGTTCACTGCATTCGTCCCACAACGAGGATGCATAGTCACAGTGGCTTTTAATGTGTGCGTGAAAGAACAATGTACAGCACTTTGTACTAAGAATATGTCTAAGTTTAGACAGCAGAAATACATTCCTGGACAAGGTTTTGCACAAACTGTCAATATGCGGCGACCAATTCAGCTGGTCGTCAATTACAACTCCCAGTAGGCGGTACCTGGATACTTGTTGGATAGGCTTATTGCCAAGTGACAGTTTCAGAGGGGCAGGATGTAGCTGGCGCTTTTGTCGGGTTGTTATCAACATGCTTTTGGTTTTAGAAGTACTGATTAGCATGCGATTTTGCGTACACCAATCTGACACTTCATCGAGACTTTGCTGGAGGATACAATTTAGCATCGTTTCACGTTTGTCAGATGTATGCAGCGTTGAATCGTCAGCAAAGAGTTCGCATTTAACCTCAGGATTTGAGATGGAAAGAGGTAGGTCATTGATGAATAAAGAAAATAAAAGAGGCCCTAGAATAGATCCTTGGGGGACTCCGTGCCTGACTATACCTTCTTTCGAATACCTTCCGTTTGAGTACACCTTCTGTCGGCGGTTACTGAGGTAGGAGGAGAAAAAAGCTATAGAGTTCAAATCAAGCTTATAGACTGAAAGTTTCTTTAAAAGAATGTTGTGATCGACTAAATCAAATGCTTTGGTTAGGTCCAGAAAAACTGCACCATTTAATTTGGAATTGTTTATTGATGAGAGCCAAGAGTCAACAATGTGAACGAGGGCAGTATGACATGAGTGTTTAGGTCTAAAACCGGACTGAAGAGATACGAGGAGGCGGTGATTCTCCAAGAATTGGAGTAGGTGCTTATGAACGTGTCTTTCTAGAGGCTTCGATAATAGTGATAACACTGAAATAGGACGGAAATCGTTTGGACTTTTGGGATCTGTACATTTGGGAATGGGGACAACTTTAGCATCTTTCATGGCATCTGGAAAAATACCCTGCTTGATAGAAAGGTTGAATATAAATGTCAAGGTGTCAGCTGTGTATGGAAGGGACAATTTCAGTACCATGTTGTTTATTCCATCCAGGCCACACGATTTACTTGTTAGAGTAGAAATATATTTACCTACTTCAAACACTGTCATAAGAGGTACGGAGAATGACGCACCAGTTGCAGACTCACAGTGTGTGCGCAGTTTATCAGAACAACTGTAACTATCAGCGCCACTGGAAAAAGACTGTACAAGGGACTCAGCAATATTTAAAAAGTGGGAATTGAAGTCGTCTGGAGTTATGCCTGGAGAGGTAGCAGCATTGATGGAACTCCTCTTCTTTGTAAACAAATTGATTGCATTCCAGACACTTCGGGTATCTTTACCCTCTGCGATAACTTTTTCCGCAAGCGTTTTCTGTGCTTTTCTAACTAAGGATTTTACAAGATTACGTTGTTTCTTAAAATCCGCAAACTTTTTCTGCCGTTTTAAGTCATCTCTTATTTTCATTGCGTGAATGATGTCCTTTGACAACCAAGGCGGAAGGGTAGGGTGTTTAACGCGTTTAGTCCTGAGTGGGGCATGTTTATCGAGGACCCAAAGAAATAGCTTGTACCAAAGCGAGAGGGCTTCATTGGGATCATTAGTGTTATAAATAAGGTGAAAGGGCGTGATTGAGAGGTCATGAAGAAAGTCATCTTTGTTGAACTTTGTGTAAGACCTGTACGTGATGGTAGTGTGGTGTTTGTGCTGGGGGTTATCACGTTTAACTGAAAGATTAAAACAAGTAGGAAAGTGATCACTAATGGCAACATCCGGTACGTGGACGTTAGTGACAGCAGGTGCATTTGTAGTGTAGATGTGGTCAATCAATGTGGCGGATGACAAAGAAACTCTAGTGGGAGACCGAACCATCTGCTGCAGGCCAAATAATGAGGTGGTGCAATTCCACGCCGCATTACCAGTCTTTAGCAGGTCAATATTAAAATCGCCTAGAAGGTGTATATCTTTGTAGTGACGTTGTTGCACCTTATCCATCATGGTGACAAAATCATCATACCATGAGAATGTGGCTGAAGGGGTGCGATAAATAAATCCAATTAGTGTGGGGGAAGATTTGTCACATTTCAATTCAAGAAATAAACTTTCAACGTGACAAGACTCTAAATCCATGCGGCGGGTAACGTACTGGCGGATAGAGTTATGAATGTACACAGCTATACCGGTATGACCGGGGATGATGCATCTCTACGGAATACAGTATAGTTATAAATGGAGATCGAGGCGTTACTAATATGTTCCCTGAGTCTAGACTCAGTAAATCCAAATATATGAAAGGGTTGGGGTTGTGAAAGTAAAACAGTGGCGTCGGGCACTTTGTTGTATAAATGATAAACGTTAAGGTGCCCTATCCGTAAATCATGCTTATTCAGCGAACACTTATGTACATGTGGGCTACAGGCAGGCATGATGAAGCAACACGTGGGGGAAAATGTTTACAAAAGTCAATGAAGAACAAATGAAAACTTTTGAACTCTAACAAAGTTAAACAAAACCCAGGAGAAACTACAGTGCTGAAAACTCAGCTTAGTCTATCGCTTTCCCTGCAGACAACGTCACGACCCACGCAGGGGAAATAATAGGTCGTTACGTGCTGTAGGCGAATGAGTCACTGAACGTATACCGAATCTGCGATATATATAAATATCTAAATTGGCTCCTTAGCGTCACATCCCACGTAGGGGAAATAATGTTTTTGTTACGTTCTGAAAAGCGAAATAATTGAGTCACTGGTCGGAGATCGTATAATATACGATACACACACTGGCTCCTTCGCTATATCAAGAAGAGTATATTTCCTCCGTTTTGAAAGAAAGGAAAATGCAGGAAGATAATAATCGTCACCATTCACAGAAGAAAAATTCATGTCACGAATTAAATCCAAAGTGCTATTTGATTAAAAAACTATATATTCAATGTCGGACACTAAACAGTTTGCCAGATTGTCAAATTCATATTTCATAATTAATGAGAGGTAAGGTTTGTGCTACACTGAGTGACTGTCTTTCCGTATGAGAGGGAAGGTGTGCGCCACACTGGTTGACTCCGTCAATTCACAGGAGAGAAGCGAGGGAGACAACCCATGTGGACTTATAAATACGACATTGAGACATCATGGTACGCCGCGCAAGTTGTCTCCGTCGCTCCGCCAGAACGAATCAAGGGAGACAACGAGTGTGGGTCCAGAATGTCTGAGTGAAGTCTCAGTCAAGGGACGAACGATAGACGACACTGATTGTGCCGGTCAAACCACTGGTGAGAATCGAGGGAGGCAAACAGTGTGGGTTCACACTGAAATTCACTCAGACGAGGGTCTCATAGTGCCGCCCATGATACTCTGGACAGGGGATGTGGCCGTACCGGCCATGGCTAGGGGCAACAGGTGGCACAGGGAAAGCAACACTCCAAGTGGCAGGATCACAGGACAATTTGGGGGAAGGGGCCACGGGGTAGGAAACACGCTGATTGGTCAGTGGCTGGGGTGGATAATGTGGGGTGGGGAGGATGGGTACTTTACAGTTGAAATCTATGGGTAGGTGACCGTTACGGTGCAATCCTCCTAGAGGCGGCATGGGGCGTCCGTATTGCAGGCGGTCGTCACACATAGTTGGCCGCAGCACAGGCTGGTGGGCAGAGCTAGACCGCATAGACGGCAGGGACGCACGAGCTGTGGACCTAAGGTTGAAGGCAAGTCGCGAGGCCCCCTCAGTGCTTGGATGGAAATTATCATTCTGTCTGTAGAGCAACTTACGTGGGGCCCCACCACGAGACAGAAACACTGGCACGTTGTCAATGTACAGAGCCCTCGCCTGATCACACGCCGCCATCAGGTTCCTGTTGGATGGAATGATGGCGCTGTTGGCGGAGTGTCGACCAAAAGCAGGCAAAACAGACGACATTTTGACGGAGGCGCATGGAAACTTAATTTTCACCAGTTTGAGGAGGGCGGCCCAGGTGTCCACACTGATCACTTGACGGCGTTTGCATGTGTTGATCCCGACATGCAGCACGGCTAAAACAATGTGCGGTGCAGGAGGCTGCGAGTCGAGCCACGCCATCAATTCAGCAATGGACATGCCCGGCACGCATATCTTCTGCATAGGTACAGTCGGTGATACAATCTTGCTACCCACCTCTCGCAAGATTGAATCACCTATTAGCACAGCAGGGACCCCAGGCAAAATCCTCTCTTTGGTCAAGACATCAGCGGGGATAGGGTGATCCTGATGTTGATCACGCTTGGGGCGGCACGTGTTGCTGAGCGATTCCATGCCTATATTTTTGACCTTGCCGTTTGTGCAGTCGTCAACAGAGAGGGCAGCAAAGCGATTGGACACAGGCACGGCGGCGACTACAACGTCACGGTATGAGGCATGGCCAGTGTTGTGTGCGGGCTGGCTCGGCGAGGGAGTGGAGGGAGTGAGACCTGAGCTTTGAATGGATAATGGGGAAGCCATACCAACGGAGGGAGTCTTGGCTAGGTTGATGGCAGGCGGAGATTGGTCAGTGGGAACGGCCTGTCGGGGCTGAGAGGAGGTCAGAGATGGGCCAGGCTTGGTTGACAACAGAGTGCCGTCCACCTGTGCATCTGTCATCTGCTTCTTGGAGGGCTGGGAAGTGATGCGCAGTGAAGTAAACATTTTGTTGTGGTCACCAAGCTGAGACTTGAGTTTTTTGTTTTCGGCCTCCAGTGACTTGACACGACAACAAAGTTGGTCTAGCTGCTGGTGGAACTCGGCCTTGATGTCACGAATCTCAATCCGGACCAGCTCACGCACCTCTTTCTGTAAGTCACACACTGCACACATGGCTGTGTCGTGTTGAGAGCCGATCGCAGCACCGAGACCATCAACAACACGGCCGAGTTCCGTCAGCTTCTTGGCCGTGTCAGCTTGGAGCATGGAAGTAGACGGTTGCAAGGCAGAATTGGTGTCCGCGAGAGGGGGGCAACCGCCCGGGCTGTCACACTGGTCACTGGCAACCGAAGGAGAGGCGTCACAGGTACAGCCACTGCGGTCAATGCCTGCTGAAGCAACATCGGCACTGCCAGTCGCGCTGTTTGAAACTGCACTGGCAGCCATATCATTGACGCTGTCGTGGTCCTGGTCGATATTGGCACTTCCTGCTACCTGCTCGAGACCTACACCGACCGTGTCAGTATCGTCAGGTCAGAGAGAGAGAGAGAGAGAGAGAGAGAGAGAGAGAGAGAGAGAGAGAGAGAGAGAGAGAGAGAGAGAGAGAGAGAGAGAGAGAGAGAGAGAGAGAGAGAGAGAGAGAGAGAGAGAGAACGAACGAACGAACAAACAAACGAAACTTTATTTTCCAAGGATTGAGATATTAGGCGCGCAGGCCTTTCTTACAATCTGTCCTTGCTAAGCTACTTAAGGAACACCAACCAAACAACAAAAACTAACTAATAATAAACGTCACACACGCATACACACACGCACACAGACACACATATACATGTACTCGTGCACATGCGCACTTTTGTACATACACATAGTACACACGTAACTGCGCACATAATTATCTAACATAAAAGTAGGTATGATATTTTGTGTACTATCAAAAACAAGTTAGAAAACTGAACACACAATTTGGAGGCTAGATGAAAAAAAAAAATTAAAAAAAAATAAATAAATAAAAACATGAAGCGTATTATGTCGAAAAACAAAGAAGAAAAAAGGATCTGCATAACGATGTCTTAGGAAGGTAATCATGTACTCTACTTTTAAACAGAGAGAGGGACGTGGTTTGTTGAATAGTGGGAGGAAGGGAGTTCCATAACAGAGCACCTGAATAAGACAGGCTAGATTTGAACAGGTCTATACGGGGCCTTTTTATAGAGAGACTGTTCCTGGAGGTGCTGTATTTTTTTTTTTTCAGTTGGCGAAAAAAGCCTAGATAAGTAAGGTGGAGCTTTCGCGTTAAGAATTTTGTGCATCAGTACACATTTGTTTAGTGCGAGGTGCTTAACCACAGGGAGAAGTCCGATGGCCTGCAGCTTGGCATCAGTGGATAAAGACGGATCAGGGAGGATAAGCTTAGCAGCGCGCTTGTATAATGAGTTTATCTTCTTGAAGTGATTTTCACTGCAGCCATCCCATATTGTTGAGGCATAATCAATGTGTGGTTTAATGTAGGCATTAAAAAATAGTTTGCGCGTCTTAAGATCAATGATCATTTTAAGTTTGGAAAGTAGAAACAACTTTTTGGACAAATGTTTTCTCATATAATGTAGGTGGTTATGCCAGCTTAGATACGGCGTTCGAGAAGAAGAAGATGCCAGCTTAGATCATCATCTATTATTACTCCAAGCAGGCGGTGTTGACTGACCTGCTCAACTGAGATGGAGTCCAAAGAAAGGTTGAGTGATGGAGGTTTGAGCTGATGTTTCTGGCGGGTTGTGATAAGCATGCTTTTTGTTTTTGTGGGATTTACAAGCATGCGATTTTAATTACACCACCGAGATACTTCATGAAGACTCTCTTGAAGATTATTTGCAATTTCAGGCACAGTTTTACCAGCGGAATGTAATGTTGAGTCGTCGGCAAACATGTCACACTCAGTCTCACTACACGTTACATGTAACGGTAGATCGTTAACGAAGATACAAAACAGTAGTGGGCCTAAAATAGACCCCTGGGGCACTCCATACTCCACAAATTGTTCAGAAGAACATTTTCCATTGACATAGACTGTTTGTGTTCTTTTTGTAAGATAGGAGTTCAGAAACGAAAGAGCTGAGGGGCTCTTTTTGTTTAAGTAGGTGGCAAGCTTTTTCAGTAAGATGGTATGATCGATAAGATCAAACGCTTTTCTTAGATCCAAGAAGACAGCACCAGCCATTTTATTATCATTTATGCTGTTGACCCACGAATTCACTATTCGTGCGAGTGCAGTGTGGCATGAATGCTTGGGACGAAAACCTGACTGGTAATGATATAATAGGGACCTTTTGTTTCAAGAAATTCCAGAAGATGTTTGTGAACATGCTTTTCCAGAGGCTTCGAGAGAACTGATAGAAGGGAAATGGGGCGAAAGTTATTAATTTCAGAAGAATCGTTTGCTTTAGGAACAGGCACTATTTTTGATTTTTTGAAAGCTGCTGGGAAGACATTTTTTTGTAAACATAGGTTATAAATGTATGTAAGAGGTTCCACTATGTATGGATGCGACAGGTCAAGGATATATCCATTGATACCATCACTGCCAGAAGACGTTTTCTTTTTTAGGATAGAAATGTATTTGCCTACCTCGTGTACAGCAATATCAGGGATGACGAAAATATCATATGAGGACAATCTTTGCTTACAGAACTTATTTAGCTTTTCTGGTGTGGAATATATCGACTGATTTCGATTGTGAGAACTGAGTAAGTCTTTGGGGGCTGATAGAAAGTGGTCATTAAACCCCTCAGCGGAGAGGTTTTCTGGAATGGTATTGCACTGTTTACGCTTGTTGTTGGTTAGCGTATTAAGTGCTGTCCAGATAGAGGAAGGGTTTCTGTCTTCTTCGACTGTTTTGGTTACAAACGATCTCTGCGCCTCTCTAATTAAGTACTTAACTTTATTTCGCAATCTTTTAAATTCATGAAAGTTCTTTTCTTTCTTAGCCTTATTTCTATCATCCATTGCTTGTTTGATTTCGTCGGTTATCCATGAGGGAGGCTGGCGGGATCGGACTCGCTTTCTTCTTACTGGCGCATGTTTGTTTAGCACCCCTAGGAACAGATCTAGGAACAGATCAAGTAAGAGAGAGACAGCCTTATCTGGGTTAGTACAAGAGAGAGAGAGAGAGAGAGATAGAGAGAGAGAGAGAGAGAGAGAGAGAGAGAGAGAGAGAGAGAGAGAGAGAGACAGAGACAGAGACAGAGACAGACAGAGACAGAGACAGACAGAGACAGAGACAGAGAGACAGAGAGAGACACAGAGAGAGACAGAGAGAGACAGAGAGAGACAGAGAGAGACAGAGACAGGCAGACAGAAAGAGAGACAGAGAGACAGAGAGAGACAGACAGACAGACAGACAGACACAGAGAGACAGACAGAGAGACAGACAGAGCGACAGACAGAGAAAGAGAAACAGAGACAGAGAGACAGAGAGAGAGAGAGAGAGAGAGAGAGAGAGAGAGAGAGAGAGAGACAGACAGACAGACAGACAGACAGACAGACAGAGACAGAGAGAGAGACAGAGAGAGAGAGAGAGAGAGACAGAGACAGAGACAGAGAGAGAGAGAGAGATGAGGGGGAGGGGTCGGGGGGAGGGGGTGTGTGTGAAAGGGGCGGAGGTCATATACCAACTTACCAAGACTGTAGCTCTCCTGTGTGATGCAGGTCCTGTTGCAGTGGATTTCATTGCTGGGTCCCATGAATGTCTCCGAGCTGTAGATACAGTCAGTGTCGTCATCGGGACTGTCAGGGTTGTAGGAATAGGAACACACCCGGCACATCAGACCTGCACAGGAACACAGCATGGCCCAGGTGGGTGTACGCCCAGATTCACCCACTCGGCAGTACACCACAAGTACACTTCTATCCAGATCAAATGCTTAGCATCTCATTTTAACCTCTTCACTGCCGAAAAAAAGTGAACACGGTCTACCGGCAAGCGACATGGATACACATTGGTCTCAGTAAGAGGCGTAGATCCTCATGAGCCCCCGCAGTCGCGGGGGCTCATGAGGATCTACACCTCTTACTGAGACCAATGTGTATCCATGCTTCTTGCAGGATTTTACCTTTTGGTCGTTGATTGAAGAAAGATGTCAGAAACAACAGGTAGGTACAGTGTCAGAGAAAGGGTTGATAGAAGTGTACTCTTCGAGTACTCCCCGAGTGGGTGTATCTGGGGAGTACACCCGCTAAAGGTACGGGGTATCTGTATCGTGAGAACTGATAGGAAATTGCAAGGTCAACTTATGCACTGCTCAGTTTTTCATTCCAGGCATATTCAAAACACTAAGACAAAATACTAACAGTTTGTGGACTACAGCCGAACGCTAGATTGCTTACAAAGTAATAAGATATCAATGTTGACCATATTGTTTAATCCCGCCTGCTCCTGACTAACAGGGAAAAGAGAAACAGCGATTCATTAACACAAATGCGCCGGTCTATCAACGTGGACCTTGCGGCGTATAGCCGTAAACTTCACAGTCTCCGACCAGCACATATTGAAGGCCCACTACCGCCGGAACTGTTTAAAGATACACTTCTGTAGCAGATGGTTATGAAACGCTACACACAGGTCTAGTTAGGGTTCATTAAGACACAGGACAATCCAGTTCACCACACGTCGTCTGTATATCAAGTAACCTGACAATGGCTCCACTCCGTTCTAGAAATACAACGCTTTCAGTACGAGAAACAACTAAACATAGATTGGCACGCTTACGGCAGCGCAAAATAAGTAAGCGCGATTACGCGTGTGCATTTGCTGCGTGTCCAAACTGCTGTTAAAGTTCATTAGGTGTGAGGACAAGGCATAACAAACACAAATGTGTCTTCCGATTTAAGCGTAATGGTACTTTAAGTGGGATAACAAAAGGCAAAGTTAATAAATTCCATGCTTGCTTTTTGTGAACAGTTGAGTTGTATGAAGTACAATGTAATATACACACCTTGAGTGACACCACACAGTGCAGCCAGCACATACAGAACGTAGATACTCCTTGTCAACATCTTGTCTTCACAACATGAGAATCCAGCCAGACCAAGCTGACAAAGAAATGATACTTGAGAATCGCTTCCCTTCTTTCGCAACCACGTTTACTCCAACATCAATCAGTTGCTACGTCGAGGTGAATCCAGAGACTGAAGTCATTTCATTCAGTAGTCATAAGTCACAAAATGTTAACGCGAAATAAGTTCCTGAATGAGCACTTGCCATCAAGGCACAGATGCTTTCCGTGGTCTGTTCACCGCTCTTTGTGCAAGCTTCCTCCACGTCATTCCTCTTATCTATGTGCTTATAGCTTCATGTCGGATGCACGGAAGTGGGGTGATCGTTGCGAAATCGAGCACCTATAACACGGATAGTAGGAACCCATTGTGCAAAAGGCCATCGGGCCGACACGGTCGTGCGCGGGCCAACGGCGGCCGATGACAGTCCGATGGCCTTTGCGGACTGGGAAGTAGCACACGTCAGTGTTATCTAGAGACGGGTGCTGAGTCGATTTTGCTATCATCCGATGCCTGTGATTATGTGGCGGCGGGATGGGAAGGTTGGCCTTACTGTTTGTGTGACGAAAGCTTGGCGTGCCATCACCAGACATTGTCGTGGGTGATCCAGTCGCTAGGACACGATCAATCACGATCTTTCCCTTATAGTTATGGTGGCCTTTTGCCTTTACAATTCTCCAGCACGTTTCATATCAACTTGTACCGTTGGCGGGTGTACTCCCCAGATAGACCCACTCGGGGAGTGCACCACAAGCACACTTCCATTTACATGAGATGCTAACCCAATGCGCAATAGACCACTGAATAGAAGCGTACTTATGGTGTCCACCCGAGTCAGTGGGTCTATATAAGGAATACACCCACAAAAGATACGGGCAATTGTTTGTATACTTTATAGTATCACGATATTGTTGATAATACAATATACACAGGCACATTAATCACACATACACATTTATGGTGGCATAAGAGCAGTTCTACACAATAACAAGCATAAGACGCACAATCATTTAAAAAAAAAAAACTCTGCTGGTTATTCAATTCTGGGTCAGTTGGTGCACCATACCTATCTTTCACTTTCTTGTTTACCGTTCCTTCGTTGATATGTGAGCCACATCCCAGTGACAGAGACATGCAGTGGGTGCAAACATCCGTTAGTGATCGTCATGAACCGTCAGCCCGATGAATTCACACAATCTGAAGAATTACAAATGAAGGTTATCTGTGCAAGCAAAAGGCATGGATTCTTATCAGCCTCTGCAAGCTGCATGGGCTCATGAGAATCTATGCCTCTCGCACATGGCTTGGCCGGACTTTAATGGCAGGAACCATGCAGTAGGTAGGTGTGTACTGCAATGTTTTCATCGTGGTGGTTTGCTTTATTATAATGCGATGTGTATTTATTATAATGCGATGTGTATTTATTATAATGCGATGTGTATTTATTATAATGCGATGTGTGTTTATTTAGTCGTTTTACGTTTCAGGTCCTACCGGCTAATAAACTACTATTAACTTTGACCTTTGTCACATGTTTGCGAGTTCGAACACACACACTTCTCACTTAATACCCTTCCCTGTTCCACACACACAGACACACACACACACACACACACACACACACACACACACACACACACACACACACACACACACACACACACGCACGCACGCACGCACGCACGCACGCACACACACATGACACACACACACACGCACACATACACAAGTGATGCACGCACCATTTGAGTTTGTCATGGAACCCATGTACATTGACAGTTTTTGGTGTCATTTTCTACCAATGTTGAAGATCTCGTGAATTTAAACTATGACAATATAAGCATACACTCAATGCCCTTCCGCACAATTAGCATACATAAATGTAAGGGAAATCATTTTAGTATGGTCCTAAATGACTCTAACACCTTCTGGAAGGTAACTGTTATAGATACTCTTGCGTTGTCTAAAAGAGACGTTGTTCGGAAATCACAAGTGGGTCCAAATTACGCGCGTTTCAACGAAAACAGAAGATTAAAAGCCCGGACAAACATGCGATATCGCCTGCTCGTCCGGGCTTTTAATGCACTAAACGAGACCAAAGGGGTTGACTGCCAGTGCTTGTACTTTAAAAGAAACTACCAAGTACTTAGGAAAAAACACTGTCGTGGAAGAGAATTGTGCATTATCGACAATGATCATATATCTACTTTGGTCAAAGCACACAACAACAAACAAAAACAAAAACAACAAACAAACAAAAAATAGGAAAGAGGGTGTGCTAAATAAGTGACTGGAAGCAATGCATATGGAAGGCCTCCCCACTCCCTCCAGCCCGTTGATCCATGGAAATTTAGATCTAGGTCCCCCAAGGGGGGGTCCAGATGTTTAGCCTGCGTGAACAATTGTTTCGGTCTAGGCGATCTCTTCAGCATGACTGGAGGAAGAGAAGGGACTTCTGCCTACCTGATCCACTGTTTTCGGTCTATGCGACGTCTTCAGCATGACTGGAGGAAGAGAAGGGACTTCTGCCTGCCTGATCCACTGTTTTCGGTCTAGGCGACGTCTTCAGCATGACTGGAGGAAGAGAAGGGACTTCTGCCTACCTGATCCACTGTTTACGGTCTAGGCGACGTCTTCAGCATGACTGGAGGAAGAGAAGGGACTTCTGCCTACCTGATCCACTGTTTACGGTCTAGGCGACGTCTTCAGCATGACTGGAGGAAGAGAAGGGACTTCTGCCTGCCTGATCCACTGTTTTCGGTCTAGGCGACGTCTTCAGCATGACTGGAGGAAGAGAAGGGACTTCTGCCTGCCTGATCCACTGTTTTCGGTCTAGGCGACGTCTTCAGCATGACTGGAGGAAGAGAAGGGACTTCTGCCTGCCTGATCCACTGTTTTCGGTCTAGGCGACGTCTTCAGCATGACTGGAGGAAGAGAAGGGACTTCTGCCTGCCTGATCCACTGTTTTCGGTCTAGGCGACGTCTTCAGCATGACTGGAGGAAGAGAAGGGACTTCTGCCTGCCTGATCCACTGTTTACGGTCTAGGCGACGTCTTCAGCATGACTGGAGGAAGAGAAGGGACTTCTGCCTACCTGATCCACTGTTTACGGTCTAGGCGACATCTTCAACATGACTGGAGGAAGAGAAGGGACTTTTGCCTACCTGATCCACTGTTTTAGGTCTATGCGACGTCTTCAGCATAACTGGAGGAAGAGAAGGGACTTCTGCTCTACCTAATCCACTGTTTTCGTTCTAGGCGACGTCTTCAGCATGACTGGAGGAAGAGAATGGACTTCTGCCTACCTGATCCACTGATTTCGTCGAAACACCGCGTGCTGTTTGGACCTGCTTCTCATTTCAGGAAATCGTCTGTTCTACACTTGTTTTATAACATTCCAGACCCACCGGACACTTTTCTGATGTCAGTAAAAAATAAACTGTTTTTCTCGTTCTTGTCCGCTTTTATCCCTTGGCTGTTCAGGCCCTGTCTAATTTGGCTGTGATATGATTTAATTCAGCAGATTGACTCAAAGTCCCTTTAGAATTACCTACAGCCCATCTTAGTTGTTTATAGTTCTTTATATGTTCTATCAAACCTCTTCTTAAACAGGATATACAGTTTTACGAATGAATATGAATGTAGCTAATCTGTTTTCGTTGCGGCTCACTTGGCGGTCTTTGTTGTCATAATATGTTTATTATTCTATATATTTATTTTACTTCAATTTACTTAGATGCGTGTGCATACTTAGTAGAATGACTGCTATACATATGTGTGTTTTGTTATTTTAGAGTCTGCTTGATAGTGATGTGTGTATGTTTTATGTGTTGATGTTCACATGGACGCTCGTCCGCTATGCCGCAAAATATTCCTAATGTTTATGCATATGACAATAAAGTTTATCTTATCTTATTTTATCTTATCTCTTATTTGGATAATAATGAAGAGAAAGGTTAATAAATTCCATGCTTGTTGTGAAGGTGAAGTGTCAATGTTAGACTGATGGGCGGAACAGTTACCTCGAGGAGGGAGGGGGGGGGGGTTCCTACTTTTTGTTTGGGACCTTCTACCTGATACAAAAGCGAGAGTCTTAACACTCTCGCCATTCGCCAAAATATCAAACAACGGGAAGGGAAGGGGAGGGGGGGGGCGAACTTTAGTCCCTGGAACCCCACCCGCCTAGATCCGTCCCTGTTTTCCCTCACCTATGAGGGTGTGCTGGCTAAAGAGAATGCTTTCTGATGACTCTCTTCCCAATGCGCAAAAGGCCATTGAGCTGACCTCGGCCTGATGACCTATTGTGCATTGGGTTCTCTCCAAGTAAAAACGGTTCATAATTCACATCTCCTGTGTCAATGTCTTTAGTATCTTGCAAGTGGCATCTTGCAAGTGGCAGACTTACTTACTTTACCACTCACGCTGTGGTCATCTGGCAGGTTGTGTGTGTGTGTGTGTGTGTGAGAGAGAGAGAGAGAGAGAGAGAGAGAGAGAGAGAGAGAGAGAGAGAGAGAGAGAGAGAGAGAGAGAGAGAGTGAGAGAGAGAGAGAGAGAGAGAGAGAGAGAGAGAGAGTGTGTGTGTGTGTGTGTGTGTGTGTGTGTGTGTGTGTGTGTGTGTGTGTGTGTGCGTGTGTGTTTTGTCGCACGAGGGGGTTGGGTGCGGTTTGGGGCAGAGGGGGTTTGGGGGGAGGGGGGTTCGGGCCAGGAGATGGATGAGATACTGAGAAGTGTGTGAGATATTTAATTTAACCATTGTGATAATGTGTCTGAAATCGTACGCGCGCATGTGTCTTTCGCTGTTTTAGCATACTGATCCCAACGAAAGAAAAATGTGTCGGCCAGACTGACACAATAAAGTTGTTGACTCTTGAATCTCTTACAATAATGCTGCACAACAGGCTTACTTTAACTCATTCACTGCCGAAGAAACCTGAACATTGCCCAACTGCAAGAGGTATAGATCATGATGAGGCTCATAACGATCTACGCCTCTTGCTGGAATCGAGTCACTTTGTCTCTGTGTTTCTTGATGGTTGAGTATCTTTTACTGACGTTGAATTTACAAGGTCGGATTTCAAAAACACAACCTGCGCCCCCAACAAATGAAGTGTAACTGTCATGCAAGGAAAGGATTTTCTACTCTTCTTTTTTATATCTACGTACGAGAGTTCCACCGACGCGGGCCAGGCCGGGGCAGCACAAAACCTCCGTTCAGTGAGCCTTCTCAGACAGATTCACAGGAGAAGGCTACACTAGTCTCACTTGAGAAGACAGCATCATTGGCATTCCGCTCTATCGGCACATTTTAGCAATTAAAGCCCGGCATCGCTGCCTACAATCCTGACTAAACACGTATCAATAGTGTTCTCGCGTGCGGTGCCCAAAGTATGCATGGAGACTAACTCCACATCGCGCGACCAGCATTTTATATCGGAAGGTTACAAAGTAAAGTAGGTTATAGCACTGTCAGGGGAGAGAAATGTGCATGATCGACCAGTGATCATAGATTTAGCATTTTACATCCTTTACAAAGTTGCTTCCCCTGCCACGATTCGCGACACCGCGGCCCCACGGGGTTTGTTTCTAATGGTAACGATGTAGAACTAGCACGTTGGTAAGTTCCATAATAAAAACACGTGGATGTGCAATTTGTGTTTGCTTGATTGTTTGGTTATTTGGTTGGATGGTTGGTTGTTTGTTTGCTTGCTTGTTTGTTTGTTAGTTTGTTTGTTTGTTTGTGTCCTCTGTATCTTTAGTTTTGTTTTTAATCACACGAGCTGTGGTCAAAAGGCCCCGCTACACATGCCCGGTTTTGAGGCCGATTCCCGATCAGTTTCGAATCGGTAGGTGATCGGACCGGACTGCAAAAACGTGTGCACATTCCCCGACTTTATTTAGCCGACCGGTTTGAACCAAAGATCAAAGTCGTACCTGTTCTGCAAAATGGCTGCTAGTTTTGACAGTGATGATGATGTGCTTGCATTATCAGCAGTTTTGCATCATATTCGGGGAGAGGCGTGCGAAACATCAGCAACGGCGGTAAACTGACTACAACAGGCGTGTTCCGCCATTTGCAATCAAAAACGACATGCTTTGCGAGGCGCGCTCTGATTGGTTGAAGCCGGATCGGGACCGATTCGGATGGGAAAAATAGAGCAGGTCCTAGACACCCGATTCCCAGCCGATTGGGACCGGATCGGATAATTGACGTCATCCGATCGCAATCGGATCGGAATCGGCTTCAAAATCGGGGCACAACCGGCACGTGTGGCGGGGCCTAAAGGCCAAACACTTCTACAGGACAAATGACGACACAGTCACTCAGTAAAGCCTTTGGTTGTCGGTAGCGCTTTCTGTCCTGCAGGAATCACGGCGACACAGTCACTAAAGCCTTTGGTTGTCGGTAACGCTGTCCTGCAGGGATCACGGCGACACAGTCACTAAAGCCTTTGGTTGTCTGTAGCGCTGTCCTGCAGGAATCACGGCGACACAGTCACTAAAGCCTTTGGTTGTCAGTAGCGCTTTCTGTCCTGCAGGGATCATGACGACACAGTCACTAAAGCCTTTGGTTGTCATAGCGCTTTCTGTCCTGCAGGGTACGTGACGACACATTCACTAAAGCCTTTGGTTGTCAGTAGCGCTTTCTGTCCTGCAGGGATCACGGCGACACAGTCACTAAAGCCTTTGGTTGTCAGTAGCGCTTTCTGTCCTGCAAGGATCACGGCGACACAATCACTAAAGCCTTTTTGTCGGTAGCGCTTTCTAACATGCAGGAATCACGGTGACAAAACGCTACCGACTGCCAGAGGCTTAACACGTCAGACTAAATCACACTGTCGATCCGTTTCATCTGCAGGCCCGCCTCAAAACATGCACTCTGTCCAGCGGATCCTAATACATTACAGGTAGTACAAGACACATACAGTACATTACACGTAGTACGAAAGACATACAATACATTACACGTATTACAAGACACATACACTACAGTACACGTAGTACAAGTCACATATAATATAGTACACGTAGTACAAGTCACAGTACAAGACACATACACTACAGTACACGTAGTACAAGTCACATATAATACAGTACACATAGTACAAGACACATACACTACAGTACACGTTGTACAAGTCACATATAATACAGTACACGTAGTACAAGTCACATATAATACAGTACACACAGTACAAGACACATACACTACAGTACACGGTGTACAAGACGCATACACTACATTACACGTAGTACAAGACACATAATAATAATAATAATAATAATAATTACGGTATTTATAATGCGCTTATCTTATAATAATTATAACTCTAAGCGCGCACTCACAACTCGCGCACGCATGCGCACGCTTTAGACGACTCACGTACAACAAATGGTGAAATATATTGCGACAGTCATCTTTTGTGGGGAGTGTGGTGATATAGTGCTAGAACTGTTGAAAGAGGTGAGTTTTGAGGGCGGACTGAAAGGAGGAGAGAGAGTCTTTCTGACGGAGAGAGAGAGAGTGGGAGAGTGTTCCAGGTGGATGGACCATAAACTGAGAAGGCGCGGGGGCCGAAAGTGCTGAGTTTGGTGCGGGGGATGTGGAGACGGAGAGGGTCGGAGGCGGAGCGGAGGGAGCGGGAAGGAGTGTAGGGGTGAAGTAAGTTGGAAAGATATGCAGGAGCGCAGTTGTTCAGGGATTTGTAACAGCGAGACATAATCTTGTATTGGATACGCTGTGGGATGGGAAGCCAGTGAAGAAGTTTGAGCAGGGGTGTGATGTGGTCGGATTTTTTTCTTTCTGAGGACGAGGCGGGCAGCATTGTTCTGGATGCGCTGGAGAGTGGAAGTGGTAGAGTGAGGGAGGCCGGAAAGGAGAGAGTTGCAGTAGTCAATGCGAGATAGAATGAGACAGACAGCAAGTTTGGTGGCAGCTTCGGTGGTGAGGTATTTTCTGATCTGACTGATGCGGCGGAGGTGAAAGTAGCATGCCTGGGCAGTGGCGGAGACGAAGCTGGTCATGATAAGAGAGGAATCAAGAATAACGCCAAGGTTTTTGGCCGAGTCACTGAGGGAGATGGGGGTGCTGTCGAGTTGAAGGTGGAGAGAGGGAGGGAGCTGGGAAAGTTTCTGGCGAGTGCTTACCAACATGGCTTCCGTTTTGTCGTCGTTCAGTTTAAGCTTGTTTGCTGTCATCCAGTTTTTCACGTCTTCATAGCAGTCAGCCGTGCGAGTCAGTAGTGACTGAGTGTTGTCGAGTTTGTCTTTGTCTAGTAGTTGTGAGTCGTCAGCGTAGAGGTGGTGGCGTATGTGGTGAGACTGTATGATGTTGGACAGGGGGGAGGTGTAGAGTGTGAAAAGGACCGGGCCCAGGACGGACCCATGTGGTACTCCGCAGGAGAGCGTGACTGGGTTGGAGGAGACGCCGTCAATGGTGACGGACTGCTGTCTGTCGGAGAGGTATGAGAGAAACCAGGAGTGAGCAGAGTCAGTGATGCCAAAGGAGTGACGAAGGCGATGGAGGAGGATAGAGTGGTCTATGGTGTCGAAGGCGGCAGAAAGGTCGAGTAGCGTAAGAAGGGAGATGTTGCCTGAGTCGGTGGAGAGAAGCAGGTCGTTTAAGATGTGTAGAAGGGCTGTTTCAGTGCTGTGGTGTTTGCGGTAGGCAGACTGGAATGGACTGAGGAGGTTGTTGTCGGCAAGCTGGAGGTTGAGCTGGTTGAGAACAACCTTCTCAAGAAGCTTGGACAGGAAAGAGAGATTGGAGACTGGGCGATAGTTTTTTAGTTCGTTTGGGTCGAGGTTGTGTTTTTCGAGGAGAGGACGGACGATGGCGGACTTGAAGATATCAGGGAGTGAACCGTTCTCAAGAGATGTGTTGATGATGTCGGTAATGAAGGGCAGAAATTTTGGAAGGCCGTCCCGGTAGAGAGAAGCTGGGAGGGGGTCTAGTTCGCAGGTTTTGAGAGGCATGGACTTTATGGTTTTGAGGACTTCTTCTTGAGAGACGGGGCGGAAGGACGAGAGGGGGGTGCCGGAAAAGGGGGTGTCGGGAGGGCAAGGAGGGGAAGGCAGAGAGTCGAGTGTGTTGCGCAGAGTTTGAATTTTGTCGGAAAAGTAGTTGGAAAAAGCGGACGGGAGTTCATACAATACATTACACGTTGTACAAGACACATACAATACAGTACGCGTAGTACAATACACTACACGTAGTACAAATAACATTAAATACATTACACGTAGTACAAGACACATACACTACATTACACGTACTACAAGACAAATACAATACATTCTCTCTTGGCTTGACTTCGCAAACGAAGATTCTATAGGGCTTGCCCACGTCGTCTGCAGGCATTTTCGTGGCTGCGGAGGCCAATCCGGGACAGGCAGGTTCGACCGCAGTGGCTGCAGAGGAAGGTCTGGTCAGGGTTCTGAGTTACGACAGCTCTGTTTTTTCTTCTGAGCCGCTTGTCCTTAAGGTTAGCTCTGCGAGAGTCCTCAAAGGAGACGGCTGCCTTGTGAATGGTGGAGCGCCAGGTGTCACGGTCCGCAGCAAGCGAAGACCACTGGCGGTGGTCGATTTGGCAGGCACTAAGTGACTTCTTGAGACCGTCTTTGTACCTCTTCTTTGGTGCCCCTCTGTCTCGGTGTCCAGTGGCGAGCTCGCCAAACAGAGTGATCTTGGGTAGGCGATGATCCTTCATCCTGGAGACGTGCCCCGCCCAGCGAAGCTGTGTCCGCAGCAGCAAAGCCTCGATGCTCACAGTTTCAGCCTGTTCAAGGACCTCGACGTTGGTGACATAGTCACTCCAGTGAATGCCCAGGATGGTACGCAGGCAGCGCTGGTGAAAGCGTTCGAGGAGTCGTAGTTGGCTGCGGTAGAGGGCCCAGTACTCGGAACCGTACAGCAGGGTGGTGAGGACGACAGCTCTGTACACGCTGATCTTGGTGCCTTTTTTCAGCTGTTGATTGTGCCACACCCGCTTGAATAGTCGCCCGAAAGCACTGTTCGCTTTTGCCAGCCTGTTGTCCAGCTCCTTGTCCAGCTTGGCGTCTGACGTGATGATGCAGCCAAGGTAGGTAAACTGGTTTACAGACTTCAGTTCGGACTCGCCGATGGTGATGTGGGGAGGGCGATGCTCTTCCTTGGGTGCCGGCTGATGAAGGACCTCTGTCTTTTTCAGACTGACCTCAAGTCCAAAGAGCTGGGCGGCATCTTCGAATCAGGACGTAATGCGCTGCAAGGCTCTCTCTGTGTGTGCAACGAGGGCAGCGTCATCAGCAAAGAGCAGCTCACGAATCAGTTGGTCTAGGGTTTTCGTGTGGGCCTGCAGTCGTCTGAGGTTGAACAGGCTGCCATCGAGACGGTACCTGATGTACACTGCGTTGTCATCGTCGCTTCAACATCATGCTGAAGAAGATGGT
The DNA here is from genome assembly GCA_036245525.1 of Semisulcospira habei. NCBI lineage: Eukaryota > Metazoa > Mollusca > Gastropoda > Semisulcospiridae > Semisulcospira > Semisulcospira habei. The sequence goes on along the minus strand of BTPG01000009.1, from coordinate 503,044 downwards.
GAAGAGGGTCGGTGCCAGCACGCAGCCTTGCTTCACGCCATTGCGAATGGGGAATGGTTATGAGAGGTCACTGTTTAGTCTGACCTGGCCTTGCTGGTCCTCGTGGAGCTGGACGATCATGTTGAGAAACTTTGGGGGACAGCCTAGTCGCTCCAGGATCTGCCACATACCTTGTCTGCTCACAGTGTCAAACGCTTTTGTTAGGTCGACAAACGTTACGTACAGCCCTTTGTTCTGCTCGCGGCACTTCTCCTGAAGCTGTCTCAGCACAAAGACCATGTCGGTGGTACTCCTGTTGGCTCTGAAGCCACGCTGGCCCTCTGGGAGGTGGTCTTCAGCGATGGCAGGTACCAGCCGATTCAGGAGGAACCTTGCGAGAATTTTCCCGGCAATGGACAGCAGGGTAATTCCACGATAATTAGAGCAGGCAGACTTCTCTCCTTTGTTCTTGTACAGGGTGATGATGACTGCATCACGGAGATCCTTTGGTAGTGTTCCTTTTTCCCAGCAGCAGAGAAAGAGGTCGTGGAGCTTGTTGTGCAGTGCTGGGCCTCCATGTTTCTAGATCTCTGGCAGGATTCCGTCAATGCCTGCTGCTTTGCCACTCTTGAGCTGGTGGATGGCTGTGAAGGTCTCTTCGGCGGTGGGCGGTTCGTCCAATTCAACTTTTAGTGGAAGGTGTGGGATTTGGAGGATGACTGTTTCTTGAACAGTGCGCTCAGCGCCGAAGAGGTCATGAAAGTATTCCGACCAGCGGTTCAAGATGGAGGTATTATCTGTGAAGAGTGCCTGTCCATCAGCGCTTCGCAGGGGACTTTGTACCAGGTGCCTAGGGCCATACACTGCTTTCAGTGCTTCGTAGAAGCCCCTGTAGTCACCGTTGTCAGTGCAGAGCTGGGTCCTCTGTGCGAGTCTGGACCACCACTCGTTCTGGAGCTCTCTAAGCTTGAGCTGGAGACTGCTGCAGATGAGGCGGAAGGCAGACTTCTTCACAGGGCAGGAAGGCTGGGCTAGGTGGGCCTGGTGGGCGGCTCTTTTTTTTTTTTTTTGCTAGAAGTTCCTGGATGTCTACGTCGTTTTCGTCAAACCAGTCTTTGTTCCTCTTTCTAGCAAAGCCCAAGACTTCCACAGAAGATTGTACAATAGCAGTTTTCAGTTGTTCCCAGAGTGTTTCAGGGGAGGAGTCTGCTGGATCAACTGTGTCTTTGAGCATGCGCTGTAAATCGGCCTGAAGGGCAGCTTTCTTGTCAAGAAGTACCCAACGGATAAAGAAACACGCTTAGAAAAAACGGTACAACACAATTTATTAATATTTCGGGTAAATACTCTTTGTCAAAATAGACAAACAAACAGAGACATTATTTGCTACTTATCTTCAGATGCAGAAGGATGTGCCACATTCCTTCTGCATCTGAAGATAAGTAGCAAATAATGTCTCTGTTTGTTTGTCTATTTTGACAAAGGGTATTTACCAGAAATATTAATAAATTGTGTTGTACCGTTTTTTCTAAGCGTGTTTCTTTCTCCGTTGGGTACTTCTTTGCATTTCACACGCTTGGCAGTCACCTTTTTGGTCTGGATAGCTTTCTTGTCCTCACTCTGAAGGCTGGCAACTTCAAGCTTTTTCTTGGGGGGGGGGGGGGGGGGCTTTCTTGGGTTTCAGCTTGAGGCGGAGCCTGAGTTTGCAGCGAACAAGGCGGTGGTCAGTGTGGCACTCTGCGCTGGGCATCACTCTGGTGAGGAGGACATCACTGCGGTCCCTCTGACGCACTAGGACATAGTCGATAAGGTGCCAGTGCTTGGAGCGAGGATGCATCCAGGTGGTCTTTCGACTGTCCTTTTGCTGGAAAGTAGTGTTGGTGATGACAAGTTGCTGCTCTGCACAGAGCTCCAACAGTAGGCGACCATTGTCATTGCAGTTCCCAACGCCATGCTTGCCGAGGACTCCTTTCCAGGCTTCAGAGTCTTGGCCCACTCTGGCGTTGAAGTCGCCAAGGATGATGACTTTGTCGTCTGCAGGGGTGCTCTGCAGGAGGCTGCGCAGGTCAGAGTAGAACTTGTCTTTTTCTGCAGGCTCTGCCAGGAGGGTTGGGGAGTACACACTGAGAAGGGTGACGTATTGCTGGTGTCTCAGTGGGAGGCGCATGGACATGATGCGGTCGGAGTGACCCGTTGGTAGGTTTTCCAACTTAGTCGCAATGTGGGTCTTCACCATGAAGCCCACGCCTGAGAGCCGTCTTTCTGATGCAGGCCTGCCTGATCAGTAGAGGGTGTAGCCAGCGCCAAGTTCTTGGAGGCTGCCTTCCTCAGGGAGGCGTACTTCGCTGAGCGCTGCGATGTCGATGTTTAACCTCCGCAATTCATGGGCAATGAGGGCGGAGCGACGTTCAGGGCGTCCGCTGTTTGCTGTGTCGAGCATGGTTCGGATGTTCCAGCATGCTACGTTGAGTCCGGTCGTGGTCGTCATGAGAGTGGATCCATTGGTTTTTCTTGTTTTCTGACCGCATGAGAAGATGCCCGTTGACCGCGGCTAGCCAACTGGGTTACGAGGGGATGAGCTTTGGTTAGGCCACCTTTTCTAGGCCCCTCTCCGTGTGGAGCAAGCAGTGCTGTCCCTAGAGAAGGCTGCTTGGTCGTTCAGGGTGTGCCGAGTGACGTTGTCATCCCCAGGTGAACATCAGGCGACCAATATCCTGAACCGCCTGCATGCAGGTTTGAGACTGCGGCTTCCAGTGACATCTTTCACCTGCCGTTTTGCCCCTTGCCCATCGCTACAGGACTTGGAAAGTTCAGTGTCATAGTCCTTGGGCGTTTCCTAAAGCATGCGCGGTGGAGCTTTTTGGTGGAGTGCAGTGTGCGCAGTACTGGCCCCACCCTTTAAACCCTTGGTTCGTTTGCCATGGCCTAGCAAGCTGGGACTGTGGCATCGAGGTCCTCGGGTCGTAGGTTTTATATCAGACAATACATTACACGTAGTACAAGACACATACAATACAGTACACGTAGTACACGACACATACAGTACAGTACACGTGGTACAAGACACATACACTACATCACACGTAGTACAAGACACATACGCTACATTACAAGTAGTACAAATCACATAAAATACATTACAGGTAGTACAAGACACATACAATACATTACACGTAGTACAAGACACATACAATACAGTACAGGCAGAACAAGAAACATACAGTACAGTACACGTAGTACAAAGCACATACAATTCAGTACACGTTATACAAGACACATGCAATACAGTACTCGTAGTACAAGACACATACAATACAGTACTCGTAGTACAAGACACATACAATACAGTACACGTAGTACAAGACACATACAGTACACTACACGTAGTACAAGACACATACAGTACGCTACACGTAGTACAAGACACATATATTACAGTACACGTAGTACAAGACACATACAATACACTACACGTAGTACAAGACACACACAATACAGTACACGGAGTACAAGACACATACATTCACTGTATAAAATTAACCTCTTCACTGTGGAGAAAGCGTAAACACAACCCGACTGCCAGACACAAAAATCTCCATGGGCCGACTGTAGGCCTCTGAATGCCAACACCACCTGGTATCAAGACAAAGAGATCTCCATGGACCGACTGTAGGCCTCTGTATGCTAACACCACATGGTATCAAGACAAAGAGATCTCCATGGGCCGACTGTAGGCCTCTGAATGCTAACACCACCTGGTAACAAGACAAAGAGATCTCCATGGGCTGACTGTAGGCCTCTGAATGCTAACACCACCTGGTATCAAGACAGATCTCCATGGGCCGACGGTAGGCCTCTGAATGCTAACACCACCTGGTATCAAGACAGATCTCCATGGGCCGACTGTATGCCTCTGAATGCTAACACCACCTGGTATCCAGACAAAGTGATCTCCATGAGCCGACTGTAGACATCTGAATGCTAACACCACCTGGTATCAAGTCAAAGAGATCTCCATGGGCCGACTGTCGGCCTCTGAATGCTAACACCACCTGGTATCAAGACAGATCTCCATGGACCGACTGTAGGCCTCTGAATGCTAACACCACCTGGTATCTAGACAAAGAGATCTCCATGGGCCGACTGTAGGCCTCTAAATGCTAACACCACCTGGTATCAAGACAAAGGGATCTCCATGGGCCGACTGTAGGCCTCTGAATGCTAACACCACCTGGTATCAAGACAAAGAGATCTCCATGGGCTGACTGTAGACCTCTGAATGCTAACACCACCTGGTATCAAGACAAAGAGATCTCCATGGGCCGACTGAAGACCTCTGAATGCTAACACCACCTGGTATCAAGACAGATCTCCATGGGCTGACTGTAGGCCTCTGAAAGCTAACACCACCTGGTATCAAGACAGATCTCCATGGACCGACTGTAGGCCTCTGAATGCTAACACCACCTGGTATCAAGACAAAGAGATCTCCATGGGCTGAATGTAGACCTCTGAAAGCTAACACCACCTGGTATCAAGACAAAGAGATCTCCATGGACCGACTGTAGGCCTCTGAATGCTAACACCACCTGGTATCAAGACAAAGTAATCTCCACGGGCCGACTGTAGACCTCTTAATTCTAACACCACCTGGTATCAAGACAGATCTCAATGGGCCGACTGTAGGCCTCTGAATGCTAACACCACCTGGTATAAAAACAAAGAGATCTCCATGGGCCGACTGTAGACCTCTGAATGCTAACACCACCTGGTATCAAGACAAAGAGATCTCCATGGGCCGACTGTCGGCCTTTGAATGCTAACACCACCTGGTATCAAGACAAAGGGATCTCCATGGGCCGACTGTAGACCTCTGAATGCTAACACCACCTGGTATCAAGACAGATCTCCATGGGCCGACTGTAGGCCTCTGAATGCTAACACCACCTGGTATCAAGACAGATCTCCATGGGCTGACTGTAGGCCTCTGAATGCTAACACCACCTGGTATCAAGACAAAGAGATCTCCATGGGCAGACTGTAGGCCTTTCAATGCTAACGCCACCTGGTATCAAGACAGATCTCCATGGGCCGACTGTATGCCTCTGAATGCTAACACCACCTGGTATCAAGAAAAAGAGATCTCCATGGGCCGACTGTAGGCCTCTGAATGCTAACACCACCTGGTATCAAGACAGATCTCCATGGGCCGACTGTAGACCTCTGAATGCTAACACCACCTGGTATCAAGACAAAGAGATCTCCATGGGCCGACTGTACGCCTCTGAATGCTAACACCACCTGGTATCATGGGCCTCTGAATGCTAACACCACCTGGTATCAAGACAAATCCATGGGCCGACTGTAGGCCTCTGAATGCTAACACCACCTGGTATCAAGACAAGGAGATCTCAACGGGCCGACTGTAGGCCTCTGAATGCTAACACCACCTGGTATCAAGACAAAGAGATCTCCATGGGCCGACTGTAGGCCTCTGAATACTAACACCACCTGGTATCAAGACAAAGAGATCTCCATGGACCGACTGTAGGCCTCTGAATGTTAACACCACCTGGTATGAATACAGATCTCTATGGGCCGACTGTAGGCCTCTGAATGCTAACACCACCTGGTTTCAAGACAGATCTCCATGGGCCGACTGTAGGCCTCTGAATGCTAACACCACCTGGTATCAAGACAAAGAGATCTCCATGGGCCGACTGTAGACCTCTGAATGCTAACACCACCTGTTATCAAGACACAGAGATCTCCATGAGCTGACTGTAGACCTCTGAATGCTAACACCACCTGGTATTAAGACAAAGAGATCTCCATGGGCTGACTGTAGACCTCTGAATGCTAACACCACCTGTTATCAAGACAAACAGATCTCCATGGGCCGACTGTAGACCTCTGAATGCTAACACCACCTGGTATCAAGACAGACCTCCATGTGCCGACTGTAGACCTCTGAATGCTAACACCACCTGGTATCAAGACAGATCTCCATTGGCCGACCTTAGGCCTCTGAATGCTAACACCACGTGGTATCAAGACAAAGAGATCTCCATGGGCTGACTGTAGGCCTCTGTATGCTAACAGCACCTGGTATCAAGACAGATCTCCATGGGCCGACTGTAGACCTCTGAATGCTAACACCACCTGGTATCAAGACAGATCTCCATGGGCCGACTGTAGGCCTGTGAATGCTAACACCACCTGGTTTTAAGACAGATCTCCATGGGCCGACTGTAGGCCTCTGAATGCTAACACCACCTGGTATCAAGACAGATCTCCATGGGCCGACTGTAGACCTCTGAATGCTAACACCACCTGGTATCAAGACAGATCTCCATGGGCCGACTGTAGGCCTCTGAATGCTAACACCACCTGGTATCAAGACAGATCTCCATAGGCTGACTGTAGTCCTCTGAATGCTAACACCACCTGGAATTAAGACAGATCTCCATGGGACGACTGTAGACCTCTGAATGCTAACACCACCTGGTATCAAGACAAAGAGATGTAGATGGGCCGACTGTAGTCCTCTCAATGCTAACACCACCTGGTATCAAGACAAAGAGATCTCCACGGGCCGACTGTAGGCCTCTGAATGCTAACACCATGTGGTATCAATGTTTCTTGCGCGGCTGGGGGCAAGTTTGTTGCATGATCGTAGGTTTCACAAACAGTCAGTTTGAGGCCACTGGCAATGAAGGGGTTACAGTGACAGTCCTCAAGATTCTCAAGGTCACAGGTTGCCAACAGTGTTGTTGTTTTTTTATGTTTTTTTTTTTTATCGGGATTCAGCATACATACCCACTTAGATAATGACCGGCTGACTGTCCCACCACACATGTTCTTTTGTCCTTACGACGTGAAGGAAACTTGTGTGGAAAGTTGGCGTAGATCTACATTATCCCATGCAGAGCTTGAAGGATTATGACAATCTTTTAGTTGCTTGAGGGTGTATTCTTACGTTTGTATGATATTTAAGCGAGTTTAATTTTAGAGGGCTCATGAGGGTCTTCTATGCTAGTGCTTAACATGCTTATGTCAGCTACAGGCCTCCTTAAACTTCGCCTCCTTAAACTTGACGAGATTCATGAGCTTCTCCGGTATGTACAAACCCATTATGATCTATGCCTCAGGAAATGTATGGCGTGAGCACGGTTATTCTGAGCACAAAACTACTCTCGGCGAGACACATATCATCATGTGCCAGCTTGTAATGACGTGGGTGACATTGACTGAGTTGGCCCTCCGCTCAATCGGACAGTGGTTAAGAAGATCTATGTCTCCATCTGCCAACAGAGTTCATCAGATAAATTGCGTTAGCCAGTCTAACTCATTCAGCCCCGACAGCAAGACATGGATCGGGCATGATAGTTCAAGGGTGGTGCCAGAATAGCTTGGCGCCCATAGGCGCCAAGCTATTCCTGCACGATCCTTGAACTATCATGCTCGATCTGTCTGTAGAATTGTAATACAGTCCTTCTAGAGGCTTGATTCCTCGTTGTTCACTGCTTTGTCTACTTGGAACCCCACACGCCACTGAGTACAGATCTACATGTATCCTTGTATCCTAAGTGATTCGCATGAGCTCCTGCCGCATAAGTCAGAACATGAGGATCTGTGCGTCTCATTGAGGCTGAGAAGTTTCCTTTCACAATCAAACTTACGCTGACGCAATGGGCGCAGGTCTACATATATGCGGACATCCGGGAAAGATACATCAGATCCCCACAGCGGCTAAGCTAGCTCATGAGCACCTATTCTTCTTGTGACAGCTTGACTTCTTATATTCATTGAGCCCACGCCATTCACCAGTGTAGGAGATTGTCATAAGCATTTGCAGCTAAAGTTTGCATGAACCCTGCCGAAAAACACTGATGAGTAGTTGTGTTTGTGTGCAATCATTAATGGAAACTCAGCAAGCACCATGCAAATGTAGGAATACACCTTCAACTTGTTCTGGAGTCTCAGAGACTGTCATGAGCCCTTAAGCCATGTAGTGTGATAATGTGGATCTAGGCCAAACCTCCACACAATCTGATGGGCGCGGCAACATTAAGACTGACGGGCCTTGGCATGTGCTGACCATGATTCACTCATTTCAGACGTGCCGCCTCCGGATACGCGGCATAAGCCGAGGGTACATATGGAATAGGCATAATCCGCGTATCCTGAGGCGGTTCGTCTCGAATGAGTTAACACTTCATACGATTATTGGTGACATTTGATTTTGTGTTGGCTCTGTAGATCTCTAAGATAGAATGCCAATGGCCCATACACACAATCTCATCTGTTGCAGTTTTCCGACTGTCAGTGTTGGGATGCTTGATCCAAAGGATCCTAACTTTAATCTTGGCTTGACTTCGCGAACGAAGATTTTATAGGAGTTGCCCACGACGTCTGCAGGCTTGTTCGTGGCTGCGGAGGCCAATCCGAGACAGGCAGGTTCGACCGCAGTGGCTGCAGGGGAAGGTATGGCCAGGGTTCTGAGCTGCGGCATCTCTGTTTTTTCTCCTGAGCCGCTTGTCTTTAAGGCTAGCTCTGTGAGAGTCCTCAAAGGAGACAGCTGCCTTGTAAATGGTGGAGCGCCAGGTGTCACGGTCCGCAGCAAGCGAAGACCACTGGTGGTGGTCGATTTGGCAGGCACTAAGTGACTTCTTGAGACAGTCTTTGTATCTCTTCTTTGGTGCCCCTCTGTCACGGTGTCCAGTAGCAAGCTCGCCGAACAGGGTGATCTTTGGTAGGCGATGATCCTCCATCCTGGAGACATGCCCCGCCCAGCGGAGCTGTGTCCGCAGCAGCAAAGCCTCGATGCTCACAGTTTCAGCCTGTTCAAGGACCTCGACGTTGGTGACGTAGTCACTCCAGTGAATGCCCAGGATGGTACGCAGGCATCGCTGGTGGAAGCGTTCGAGGAGTCGTAGTTGGCTGCGGTAGAGGGCCCAGGACTCGGAACCATACAGCAGGGTGGTGAGGACCACAGCTCTGTACACTCTGATCTTGGTGCCTGTTTTCAGCTGTTGATTGTGCCACACCCGCTTGAAAAGTCGCCCGAAAGCGCTGTTCGCTTTTGCCAGCCTGCTGTCAAGCTCCTTGTCCAGCTTGGCGTCCGACGTGATAATGCAGCCAAGGTAAGTAAACTGGTGCACTGACTTTAGTTCAGAGTCGCCAATGGTGATGTGAGGAGGGCGATACACTGTCTTGGGTGCCGGCTGATGGAGGACCTCTGTCTTTTTCAGACTGACCTCGAGTCCAAAGAGCTGGGCAGCATCTGCGAAGCAAGACGTGATGCGCTGCAGGGCTCTCTCTGTTTGTGCAACGAGGGCAGCATCATCAGCAAAAAGCAGCTCACGAATCAGTTGGTCTAGGGTTTTTGTGTGGGCCTGCAGTCGTCTGAGGTTGAACAGGCTGCCATCGAGACGATACCTGATGTACACTGCATCGTCATCATCGAGGTCCACTGTGGCCTGCTTCAACATCATGCTAAAAAAGATGGTGAAGAGGGTCGGTGCCAGCACGCAGCCCTGCTTTACGCCGTTGAGAATAGGGAATGGTTCTGAGAGGTCATTGTTGAGTCTGACCTGGCCTTGCTGGTCCTCGTGTAGATGGACAATCATGATGAGGAACTTTGGGGGACAGCCAAGTCGCTCCAGGATCTGCCACATGCCTTGCCTGCTCACAGTGTCGAACGCTTTTGTTAGGTCGACAAATGTTACGTACAGCCCTTTGTTCTGCTCGCGGCACTTCTCCTGCAGCTGTCTCAGCACAAAGACCATATCGGTGGTGCTCCTGTTTGCTCTGAAGCCACACTGGCCCTCTGGGAGTTGGTCTTCAGCGATGGCAGGTACCAGCCGATTCAGGAGCAGCCTTGCAAGGATTTTCCCAGCAATGGACAGCAGGGTAATTCCCCGATAGTTGGAACAGTCAGACTTCTCGCCTTTGTTCTTGTACAGGGTGATAACGGCTGCATCACGGAGATCTTTTGGTAGTGTTCCTTCCTCCCAGCAGCAGAGAAAGAGGTCATGGAGCTTGTTGTGCAGTGCTGTGCCTCCATGTTTCCAGATCTCTGGCGGTATTCCATCAATGCCTGCTGCTTTGCCACTCTTGAGCATGGTGGATGGCTGTGAGGGTCTCTTCAGTGGTGGGCGGTTCGTCCAATTCAACCTTTACTGGGAGGTGTGGGATTTGTAGGACGACTGCTTCTTGAACAGTGCGCTCAGCGCTGAAGAGGCTCTGAAAGTATTCCGACCAGCGGTTCAAGATGGAGGTATTATCTGTGAGGAGTGCCTGGCCATTCGCGCTTCGCAGGGGACTTTGTACCAGGTGCCTGGGGCCATACACTGCTTTCAGTGCTTCGTAGAAGCCCCTGTAGTCACCATTGTCAGCGCAAAGCTGGGTCCTCTGTGCAAGTCTGGTCCACCACTCCTTCTGGAGATCTCTGAGCTTGCGCTGGAGACTGCTGCAGACGAGGCGGAAGGCAGACTTCTTCACAGGGCAGGAAGGCTGGGCTAGGTGGGCCTGATGGGCGGCTCTTTTTTTTTTTTGCTAGGTGTTCCTGGATCTCTACATCGTTTTCGTCAAACCAGTCTTTGTTCTTCTTTCTGGCGAAACCCAAGACTTCTGCAGAGGATTTTGCAATAGCAGTTTTCAGTTGTTCCCAAAGTGTTTCAGGGGAGGAGTCTACTGGGTCCGCTGTGTCTTTGAGCCTGCGCTGTAAATCTGTCTGAAAGGCAGCTTTCACATCGTCACGCTGAAGGCTGGCAACATCAAGCTTTTTCTTGGGGGGCCCCCATTTCTTGGGTTTTGGCTTGAAGTGGAGCCTGAGTTTGCAGCGGACAAGGCGGTGGTCAGTGTGGCACTCTGCGCTGGGCATCACTCTGGTGAGGAGGACGTCACTGCGGTCCCTCTGACGCACTAGGACATAGTCGATAAGGTGCCAGTGTTTGGAGCGAGGATGCATCCAGGTGGTCTTTCGACTGTCCTTTTGCTGAAAAGTAGTGTTGGTGATGACCAGTTGCTGCTCCGCACAGAACTCCAACAGTAGGTGGCCATTGTCATTGCAGTTCCCCACGCCATGCTTGCCGAGGACTCCTTTCCAGGCTTCAGAGTCCTGGCCCACTCTGGCGTTGAAGTCGCCAAGGATGATGACTTTGTCGTCTGCAGGGGTACTCTGTAGGAGGCTGCGCAAGTCAGTGTAAAACTTGTCCTTTTCAGCAGGCTCTGCCAGGAGGGTTGGGGAGTACACACTGAGAAGGGTGACGTGTTGCTGGTGTCTCAGTGGGAGACGCATGGACATGATGCGGTCTGAGTGGCCCGTTGGTAGGTTTTCCAGCTTAGTCGCAAAGGATGTCTTGACCATGAAACCCACGCCTGAGAGCCGTCTTTCTGATGCAGGCCTGCCTGACCAGTAGAGGGTGTACCCAGCACCAAGTTCTTGGAGGCTGCCTTCGTCCGGAAGGCGTACTTCGCTGAGCGCGGCGATGTCGATGTTTAACCTCCGCAATTCATGGGCAATGAGGGCGGAGCGACGTTCAGGGCGTCCGCTGTCTGCTTTGTCGAGCATGGTTCGGACGTTCCAGCATGCTACGTTGAGTCCGGTCGTGGTCGTCATGAGAGTGGATCTGTTATTCTTTCTTGTTTTTTGACCGCAGGAGAAGATGCCCGTTGACCGCGGCTAGCCAACTGGGGTTGCGAGGGGACGAGCTTTGGTTAGGCCACCTTTTCTAGGCCCCTCTCCGTGTGGAGCAAGCAGTGCTGTCCCTAGAGAAGGCTGCTTGGTCGTTCAGGGTGTGCCGAGTGATGTTGTCATCCCCAGGTCAACATCAGGCGACCAATATCCTGAACCGCCTGCATGCAGGTTTGAGACTGCGGCTTCCAGTGACATCTTTCACCTTCCGTTTCGCCCCTCGCCCGTCGCTACAGGACTTGGAATGGTCAGTGTCATGGTCCGTGGACGTTTCCTAAAGCCTGCGCGGTGGAGCTTTTTGGTGGAGTGCAGTGTGCGCAATACTGGCCCCACCCTTTAAACCCTTGGTTCATCTGCCATGGCCTAGCAAGCTGGGACGATGGCATCGAGGTCCTCGGGTCGTAGGTTTTATATCAGACTGTCCTTGTCCTAGTCTCTGGCTCAAAAGCCTTCCCCGGAGACACGGGGGCTTTGATGTCAGGCACATAATCCTGTTATATCTGTAACTGTGCTACACTATTGCAAATCGACTTGTAGTCACCTGATGCCTGACATTAACCATGAATCTCGGAGACAAAGTCCACCCAGATAACACAAGTTTGGAGACGGTGCGCTTGAGAACAGAAACATTGCTGGGTACGGATAGTGTAGAAAAGGATATTAAAGCAGTGTACGTACACGTCTCTCCCCGAGAGATACAGACAGTCAGACGTTTTGCTGTATTCTCAAAGTGACCAATACCAGCAAATATGGTTCGCTTCATGGCATTGTCGTCCGTTCTGGTTCTCTGCGCTACCCAAGGTAAGTATTTTAACTTCAGTACCTGTGTTTTTTTAAGCAAATTTAGCCTTCCGCTGTGAACTGAAATACACGCCCTCGCTTGAAATACGTTACTAGTTTATATATTTTGATTATAAACATTTAGCCATATGGTAGACAGCCTGCTTGCGGTATCACTGTAACTACATTGTGTCCACATTTCGAATGTGTAAAGGGCAAAGTTATGAAGTTTTTTACTGCCGATAAAAAGTGAACATGATCAAATTGCAAAAGGCATAGATCTTTTTGAGCCCCAGCAGTTGCGGGGGCTGATGAGGATCTACGTATTTTAGTGCTGACACCACTTTGAAATCATGTTTTATGGACGGCTGGAACTCGTTTAAGTGGAATTAATAATTATTTCAGAAACACAACATGCGACCACTGGCAGAGAAGGGGTCAACCTACGTGCGATGTTCATCTTATTTCATTAACCCATTCAGCCCGGCGCAAGTATTTCCCACAGTTTAGAGGCGTCATGTAACGACTATGCACCTGTTGAAGAGATCGATCGACCATGATAATTCAAGGGTAGTGCCAGATTAGCTCAGGCGCCAAGCTAATCTGGCACTACCCTTGAATTATCATAGTCAATCGATCTCCTGCTGTAGGGACTCGGAGCTAAAACGGTTAAAGCGTGTTTCTATGCAGCTGCGCGACAGCAGCGCGGTAGGCGACATGGCCAAACATGTAGCCGAGCATCAGGCAGAAGATCGCTTCGTGTGTCTCCATATAGCGGCACGACAGGCGGCATCATGCCCCTATCTGAGATTGTTAGAATTGTTGCGATTTATCGTCGCCTACTGAAAGCCATGCTCCCTTTTGCCGTTGAATCGCTCAATGGAGCGATAAAGGTGTTTGTCACCCCGCCCGATCTCGCTTGTCTCCGCAAACACCCGCGCGGCTGGCGCGTCGTACATAATAATTATGGAAACACTCAGAGAGGATAAAATGGCGGCCATGCAACACCTCCTGGCCGCCCGCTCCGGCAGAAATGGTCGCCACCCCCAGTATTCTAACAGACGTTGTACCTTCGTTTGATATAGTTTTGATGTCAGACCCTGCAATGCTGCATCGCGACTGGTATTTCTTTTTGATGACATTTGGCAATTTGCTGTGCCGTGAATGTTTTTTGGATTTTATATTTTCCTCCGCCGTGCGAGGCTGAGAGTTGATACACGCTGATTCGTGTTAGTACCATTCGAATGCGGATCTCAGAAGAACAGCGCGCATTGTGATGTGGCAATGCAACCAACGTGCTTTTCTCCCCTTTCAATCATCTCAGGAGTGGCTCTTCCCACGCCACGCTCAACATCACTGCCTACGGAATAGCGCGAGTGTATACAACGAAGCGAATACCAGCAAGCTTCAGGCCCCCACATTCTAGCCGAATGATGTCATAACAATCACCTCCCCGACCAGGGCCCGATCACTTAGCTCCAGTCCAACTTTTGGTTTGGGACCTTCAACCTGATACAAAAAGCCTCCACGGCGCTAGAACTTGCTTCCGCGGGGGCCGAAAAATCAAACAGCGGGGCGCGGGGGGAGGGGGTGGGGTGGGGAATTACGTAAACACAAAAATACGTCATGTCAAATGACGTTTGACAAACCAATGACACATATGCATGCATCTCCAAGAGGTATAGATCCTCAAGTGCCCGGAGGACGCATGAGGTTATGTGCAGCGCGCGCATGCACGCACACACGTACACGCATGCACACACATCGACGCGCTTTCAGAAGAAAATGCAGGTGTACTTAGTATAGCGTGTGGCTAGGTAAAGTCAAACCGATTTCACACAAATTATGCTAGCCTGAAATTGTACCGTGAAATTCTAGTTTTGACACCATTTTCCGAAGTCTTGAAGCAAAAACGAATCACATATCACGTTAAATATAAAATTACGTTAAAACAAAAAAAATACGTCATGATAAAATGACGCTTGACAAACCAATGACGCGTGTGCGCTGCGCGCGCGCCTTATAGAGTTCACTATGACGCATTGACACATCTGCGAGGCTTTTTTCAAAAGGAGACATTTCAACATCAGAATCAAGTCAAAGACACCAGAGACCCTTGACAGCGCAGACAGCTCTCATATAGAAGGGACTTTATGGGTTATGGTTCATCCCATCGTGTTCTTTTCCAAAAACAACCAGTTCCGATCAGTTCACGCAGTATTGAATTTGACATAAAAATAGTCTGAAAATAACACCCGAAAATGTGCAGGCAAGGTGGGGGGGGGGGGGCGGGGGGGGGGGGGATCAGTTACCTCAATGTGGTGGGGGAGGGTGGGGGCGGTGCTCGAACTGTTTGTTTCGGACCTTCATCCGGACACAAAAGGTCTCCTTCTTCCAGTGGCCAAAAATATCAAACAGAGGGGGGGGGGGGGGTGAAGGGAGGGGAGGGGGGGCGGAGAGTGTGTCGAAACTCGCCCCTCCCCCTCCACTCCTCAAATCAAATAATAAGGAAGGAGGGGGGGTTGGCAACACCCAAAAAAGTGACTTTTAAATAATTTGGGGTGGGGGTGGGGCGGGTTCCGGAACCCCTAGGATCTCTCCCTTGATCCGACCCTGGCTGGTATTCCGTTGGTAATGACTGATTGTCCTTGACACACTTGATAGTTATCACCTGTGTCATTTGTCATTGTGTGTGTCATTCCATGTGATGGTATTCCATTGGTAATGACTGATTGTCCTTGACACACTTGATAGTTATCACCAGTGTCAGTTGTCATTGTGTGTGTCATTCCATGTGATGGTATTCCGTTGGTAATGAGTGACTAATTGTCCTTGACATCTCTCTCTTGGCTTGACTTCGCGAACGAAGATTTTATAGGAGTTGCCCACGACGTCTGCAGGCTTGTTTGTGGCTGCGGAGGCCAATCCGGGACAGGCAGGTTCGACCGTATAATTATCACCAGTGTCAGTTGTCATTGTGTGTGTCATTACATTTCATCGCGGGTTTTTAGGTCAGGTAAGAGGGAGGTAAGAAATAGCGCTAGTAAGGGAGAGGACTACCCATCATAGACCAGTGATCCTGAAATACAAGCGCTAATTATCGCCCCTTGTTTTGTGTGCGTCGTTTCCGTCTAATCACAACAATGGGAAACTAGCACGAGGATAAATTACAAAAAAAAAAAAAAAAAAAAAAAAAAAAAAAAAAAAAAGTGGACATGCAGTCTTTGGTTGTTTGATTGGCTGGTTGCTAGTACTTCTCCTTTCTCTTGTTTGTTTGTTTGTTTGTTTGTTTGTTTATTTGCTTTCTTGCTTGTTTGCTTGTTCCTCAGTGCCGAGTGTTTAATTGCCTTCATGAGTTCTTTATGGCTGGTTGGTTGGTTGGCTGGTTGTTTGACTTCCTGGCTGGCTGGTTTGTTGGTCAGTTGGTTGGTTGGTTGGTTGGTTGGTTAATCAGTTGCATAGTTGGTTGTTTGGTTACTTGGTTAGGGTGTCATTAACATCTTGTTTAGCCACTGTGGCCAAACCACAATACTACAGTGTTCCTGTCTCATACCGCACGTCTTCCCTGCCTAGCCACTGTGTCCAAACCACAATACTACAGAGTTCCTGTCTCGTAACGCACGCCTTCCCTGCCTAGCCACTGTGGCCAAACCCCAATACTACAGTGTTCCTGTCTCATAACGCACGCCTTCCCTGCCTAGCCACTGTGGCCAAACCCCAATACTACAGTGTTCATGTCTCATAACGCACGGCTTCCCTGCCTAGCCACTGTGGCCAAACCCCAATACTACAGTGTTCCTGTCTCATAACGCACGTCCTCCCTGATTAGCCACTGTGGCCAAACCCCAATACTACAGTGTTCCTGTCTCATACCGCACGTCTTCCCTGCCTAGCCACTGTGTCCAAACCAAGGAAAACCCTTTGGACACGCTAAAACAAAGCCAGCACCAAGCCCGCCGAGATTCTCGCAAAGCCCTACGGCTGCCCATGATCATTACGGTCCATGACTCTGGGACGTGTTGTTGGATGGTTTTCACCACGTTCTCTGTTCCAAAAGTAAACGCATTCCTTCTCAGTGGCATTAACCCCATGGTGCTGGTGCCTTCATGCACAGAGGGGTCAATCCGTTCTCTGCCACTTCCCACCCATAGTTTGTTTCTAAAAATGTTCTGATTTAGCAACCAGAAACAACCGCTCTAGGAACATAGTAACAACGGGTCTCGGTAAAAGGCATAGATCCTCATGAGCCCCCCGCAGTCACACTGACCACAGTCGCACTAACTGACCGCAATCGCACTAACTGACCACAGTCGCACTAACGTACCGCAGTCGCACTAACGTACCGCAGTCGCACTAACTGACCGCAGTCGCACTAACTGACCGCAGTCGCACTAACTGACTGCAGTCGAACTAACTGACCACAGTCGCACTAACGGACCGCAGTAGTACTAACGTACCGCAGTCGCACTAACTGACCGCAGTTTCACTAACTGACTACAGTCGCACTAACTGACCGCAGTTGTACTAACTTACCGCAGTCGCACTAACTGACTGCAGTCGCACTAACTGACCGCAGTCGCACTAACTGACCGCAGTCACACTAATTGACCGCAGTCGCACTAACGTACTGCAGTTGCACTAACTGAACACAGTCGCATTAACGTACCACAGTCACACTAACTGACCGCAGTTGCACTAACTGACTGCAGTCGCAATAACTGACTGCAGTAGCACTAACGTACCGCAGTCACATTAACTGACCGCAGTCGCACTAACTGACTGCAGTCACACTAACTGACCACAGTCGCACAAACGTACCGCAGTCGAACTAACTGACCGCAGTCGCACTAACTGACCGCAGTCGCACTAATGTTCCGCAGTTGCACTAACTGACCGCAGTCGCACTAACTGAACACAGTCGCACTAATGTACCGCAGTCGCACTAACTGACCGCAGTCGCACTAACTGACCGCAGTTGCACTAACTGACCACAGTCGCACTAACATACCACAGACGCACTAACTGACCACAGTCGCACTAACTGACCGCAGTCGCACTAACTGACCGAAGTCGCACTAACTGACCGCAGTCGCACTAACTGACCGCAGTCGCACTAACGTACCACAGTCACACTAACTGACCGCAGTCGCACTCACTGACTGCAGTCGAACTAACTGACCGCAGTCGCACTAACTGATCGCAGTCGCACTAATGTACCGCAGTCGCACTAACTGACCGCAGTCGCACTAACGTACCTCAGTCGCACTAACTTACCGCAGTCGCACTAATTGACCACAGTCGCACTAACGTACCGCAGTTGCACTAACTGACCGCAGTCGCACTGACGTACCGCAGTCGCACTAACTGACCGCAGTCGCACTAACTGACTGCAGTCGCACTAACTGACTGCAGTCGCACTAACTGACCGCAGTCGCACTAACGTACCGCAGTCGAACTAACTGACCGCAGTCGCACTAACTGACCGCAGTCGCACTAACGTACCGCAGTCGCACTAACTGACCACAGTTGCACTAATGTACCGCAGTTGCACTAACTGACCGCAGTCGCACAAACTGACCGCACTTGCACTAACATACCGCAATTGCACTACCTGACAGCAGTCGCACTAACTGACCGCAGTCGCACTAACTGACCGCAGTCGCACTAATGTACCGCAATTGCACTAGTGTACCACAGTCGCACTAACTGACCGCAGTCGCACTAACTGACCACAGTCGCACTAACGTACCGCAGTCGCACTAACTGACCGCAGTCACATTAAATGACCGCAGTCGCATTAACTGACCGCAGTTGCAATAACTGACCGCAGTCGCATTAACTGACCGCAGTCGCACTAACGTACCGCAGTCGCACTAACTGACCGCAGTCGCAATAACGTAGCGCAGTTGCACTAACTGACCGCAGTCACACTAACTGACCGCAGTCGCACTAACGTACCGCAGTCGCACTAACTGACCGCAGTCGCACTAACGTACTGCAGACGCACTAACTGACCACAGTTGCACTAACGTACCGCAGTTGCACTAACTGACCGCAGTCGCACTAACGTACCGCAGTTGCACTAACTGACCGCAGTTGCACTAACGTACCGCAGTTGCACTAACTGACTGCAGTCGCACTAACGTACCGCAGTCGCACTAACTGACCGCAGTCGCACTAACGTACCGCAGTTGCACTAACTGACCGCAGTCACACTAACTGACCACAGTCGCACTAACTGACCGCAGTCGCACTAACGTACCACAGTCGCACTAACTGACCGCAGTCACACTAACGTACCGCAGTCGCACTAACTGACCGCACTCGCACTAACTGACCGCAGTCGCACAAACGTACCGCAGTCGCACTAACATACCGCAGTCGCACTAACTGACCGCAGTCGCACTAACGTACCACAGTCGCACTAACGTACCGCAGTCGCACTAACTGACCGCAGTCGCACTAACGTACCGCAGTCGCACTAACGTACCGCTGTTTCACTAACTCACTAACTGACCGCAGTCGCACTAACTGACCGCAGTCGCACTAACTGACCGCAGTCGCACTAATGTACCGCAGTCGCACTAGCGTACCACAGTCGCACTAACTGACCGCAGTCGCACTAACTGACCACAGTCGCACATAACGTACTGCAGTCGCACTAACTGACCGCAGTCACACTAACTGACCGCAGTCGCACTAACTGACCGCAGTTGCACTAACTGACCGCAGTCGCACTAACTGTCCGCAGTCACACTAACGTACCGCAGTCGCACTAACTGACCGCAGTCGCACTAACGTACCGCAGTCGCACTAACTGACTGCTGTCGCACTAACGTACCGCAGTCGCACTAACTGACCGCAGTCACACTAACGTACCTCAGTCGCACTAACTGACCACAGTCGCACTAACTGACCGCAGTCGCACTAACTTACCGCAGTTGCACTAACTGACCGCAGTCACACTAACTGACCACAATCGCACTAATGTACTACAGTCGCACTAACTGACCGCACTCGCACTAACGTACCGCAGTCGCACTAACTGACCGCACTCGCACTAACTGACCGCAGTTGCACAAACGTACCGCAGCCGCACTAATGTACCGCAGTCGCACTAACTGACCGCAGTCGCACTAACGTACCGCAGTCACACTAACGTACCGCAGTCGCACTAACGTACCGCAGTCGCACTAACTGACCGCAGTCGCACTAAAGTACTGCAGTCGCACTACTGTACCGCAGTTTCACTAACTGACCGCAGTCGCACTAACTGACCGCAGTCGCACTAACGTACCACAGTTGCACTAACTGACTGCAGTCGCACTAACGTACCGCAGTCGCACTAACTGACCGCAGTCGCACTAACGTACCACAGTTGCACTAACTGACCACAGTCGCACTAACGTACCACAGTCGCACTAACTGACCGCAGTCACACTAACGTACCGCAGTCGCACTAACTGACCACACTTGCACTAACTGACCGCAGTCACACAAACGTACCGCAGTCGCACTAACGTACCGCAGTCGCACTAAATGTACCGCAGTTTCACTAACTGACCGCAGTCGAACTAACTGACCGCAGTCGCACTAACGTACCGCAGTGCACTAACTGACTGCAGTCGCACTAACGTACCGCAGTCGCACTAACTGACCGCAGTCGCACTAACGTACCACAGTTGCACTAACTGACCGCAGTCGCACTAACGTACCACAGTCGCACTAACTGACCGCAGTCACACTAACGTACCGCAGTCGCACTAACTGACCACACTTGCACTAACTGACCGCAGTCGCACAAACGTACCGCAGTCGCACTAACGTACCGCAGTCGCACTAACGTACCGCAGTCGCACTAAATGTACCGCAGTTTCACTAACTGACCGCAGTCGCACTAACTGACCGCAGTCGCACTAGCGTACCGCAGTTGCACTAACTGACTGCAGTCGCACTAATGTACCGCAGTCGCACTAACTGACCGCAGTCGCACTAACGTACCACAGTTGCACTAACTGACCGCAGTCGCACTAACGTACCACAGTCGCACTAACTGACCGCAGTCACACTAACGTACCGCAGTCGCACTAACTGACCACACTTGCACTAACTGACCGCAGTCGCACAAATGTACCGCAGTCGCACTAACGTACCGCAGTCGCACTAACTGACCGCAGTCACACTCTGACCGCAGTCGCACTAACTGACCGCAGTCGCACTAACGTACCGCAGTCGCACTAACTGACTGCAGTCATGGGGGCTCATGAGGACCTATGTCTTGTGCAGTCGCACTAACTGACCACAGTCGCACTAACGTACCGCAGTCGCACTAACTGACCGCAGTCACACTAACTGACCGCAGTCGCATTAACTGACTGCAGTTGCACTAACTGACCGCAGTCGCACTAACTGACCGCAGTCGCACTAACGTACCGCAGTCGCACTAACTGACCGCAGTCGCACTAACGTACCGCAGTTGCACTAACTGACTGCAGTCACACTAACTGACCGCAGTCGCACTAACGTACCTCTTGGCTTGACTTCGCAAACGAAGATTTTATAGGAGTTGCCCACGACGTCTGCAGGCTTGTTCGTGGCTGCGGAGGCCAATCCGAGACAGGCAGGTTCGACCGCAGTGGCTGCAGGGGAAGGTCTGGTCAGGGTTCTGAGCTGCGGCATCTCTGTTTTTTTCTCCTGAGCCTCTTGTCCTTAAGGCTAGCTCTGTGAGAGTCCTCAAAGGAGACAGCTGCCTTGTAAACGGTGGAGCGCCAGGTGTCACGGTCCGCAGCAAGCGAAGACCACTGGTGGTGGTCGATTTGGCAGGCACTAAGTGACTTCTTGAGACAGTCTTTGTATCTCTTCTTTGGTGCCCCTCTGTCACGGTGTCCAGTAGCAAGCTCGCCGAACAGGGTGATCTTTGGTAGGCGATGATCCTCCATCCTGGAGACATGCCCCGCCCAGCGGAGCTGTGTCCGCAGCAGCAAAGCCTCGATGCTCACAGTTTCAGCCTGTTCAAGGACCTCGACGTTGGTGACATAGTCACTCCAGTGAATGCCCAGGATGGTGCGCAGGCAGCGCTGGTGGAAGCGTTCGAGGAGTCGTAGTTGGCTGCGGTAGAGGGCCCAGGACTCGGAACCATACAGCAGGGTGGTGAGGACCACAGCTCTGTACACGCTGATCTTGGTGCCTGTTTTCAGCTGTTGATTGTGCCACACCCGCTTGAAAAGTCGCCCGAAAGCGCTGTTCGCTTTTGCCAGCCTGCTGTCAAGCTCCTTGTCCAGCTTGGCGTCCGACGTGATAATGCAACCAAGGTAAGTAAACTGGTGCACTGACTTTAGTTCAGACTCGCCAATGGTGATGTGAGGAGGGCGATACACTGTCTTGGGTGCCGGCTGATAGAGGACCTCTGTCTTTTTCAGACTGACCTCGAGTCCAAAGAGCTGGGCAGCATCTGCGAAGCAAGACGTGATGCGCTGCAGGGCTTTCTCTGTGTGTGCAACGAGGGCAGCATCATCAGCAAAAAGCAGCTCACGAATCAGTTGGTCTAGGGTTTTCGTGTGGGCCTGCAGTCGTCTGAGGTTGAACAGGCTGCCATCGAGACGATACCTGATGTACACTGCATCGTCATCATCGAGGTCCACTGTGGCCTGCTTCAACATCATGCTAAAAAAGATGGTGAAGAGGGTCGGTGCCAGCACGCAGCCCTGCTTTACGCCGTTGAGAATGGGGAATGGTTCTGAGAGGTCATTGTTGAGTCTGACCTGGCCTTGCTGGTCCTCGTGTAGCTGGACAATCATATTGAGGAACTTTGGGGGACAGCCAAGTCGCTCCAGGATCTGCCACATGCCTTGCCTGCTCACAGTGTCGAACGCTTTTGTTAGGTCGACAAATGTTACGTACAGCCCTTTGTTCTGCTCGCGGCACTTCTCCTGTAGCTGTCTCAGCACAAAGACCATATCGGTGGTGCTCCTGTTTGCTCTGAAGCCACACTGGCCCTCTGGGAGTTGGTCTTCAGCGATGGCAGGTACCAGCCGATTCAGGAGCAGCCTTGCAAGGATTTTCCCAGCAATGGACAGCAGGGTAATTCCCCGATAGTTGGAACAGTCAGACTTCTCGCCTTTGTTCTTGTACAGGGTGATAACGACTGCATTACGGAGATCTTTTGGTAGTGTTCCTTCCTCCCAGCAGCAGAGAAAGAGGTCATGGAGCTTGTTGTGCAGTGCTGTGCCTCCATGTTTCCAGATCTCTGGCGGTATTCCATCAATGCCTGCTGCTTTGCCACTCTTGAGCTGGTGGATGGCTGTGAGGGTCTCTTCAGCGGTGGGCGGTTCGTCCAATTCAACCTTTACTGGGAGGTGTGGGATTTGTAGGATGACTGCTTCTTGAACAGTGCGCTCAGCGCTGAAGAGGCTCTGAAAGTATTCCGACCAGCGGTTCAAGATGGAGGTATTATCTGTGAGGAGTGCCTGACCATCAGCGCTTCGCAGGGGACTTTGTACCAGGTGCCTGGGGCCATACACTGCTTTCAGTGCTTCGTAGAAGCCCCTGTAGTCACCATTGTCAGCGCAAAGCTGGGTCCTCTGTGCAAGTCTGGTCCACCACTCATTCTGGAGATCTCTGAGCTTGCGCTGGAGACTGCTGCAGACGAGGCGGAAGGCAGACTTCTTCATAGGGCAGGAAGGCTGGGCTAGGTGGGCCTGATGGGCGGCTCTTTTTTTTGCTAGGTGTTCCTGGATCTCTACATCGTTTTCGTCAAACCAGTCTTTGTTTTTCTTTCTGGCGAAACCCAAGACTTCTGCAGAGGATTTTGCAATAGCAGTTTTCAGTTGTTCCCAAAGTGTTTCAGGGGAGGAGTCTACTGGGTCCGCTGTGTCTTTGAGCCTGCGCTGTAAATCTGTCTGAAAGGCAGCTTTCACATCGTCACGCTGAAGGCTGGCAACATCAAGCTTTTTCTTGGGGGGCCCCCATTTCTTGGGTTTTGGCTTGAAGTGGAGCCTGAGTTTGCAGCGGACAAGGCGGTGGTCAGTGTGGCACTCTGCGCTGGGCATCACTCTGGTGAGGAGGACGTCACTGCGGTCCCTCTGACGCACTAGGACATAGTCGATAAGGTGCCAGTGTTTGGAGCGAGGATGCATCCAGGTGGTCTTTCGACTGTCCTTTTGCTGAAAAGTAGTGTTGGTGATGACAAGTTGCAGCTCCGCACAGAACTCCAACAGTAGGCGGCCATTGTCATTGCAGTTCCCCACGCCATGCTTGACGAGGACTCCTTTCCAGGCTTCAGAGTCCTGGCCCACTCTGGCGTTGAAGTCGCCAAGGATGATGACTTTGTCGTCTGCAGGGGTACTCTGTAGGAGGCTGCGCAGGTCAGTGTAAAACTTGTCCTTTTCAGCAGGCTCTGCCAGGAGGGTTGGGGAGTACACACTGAGAAGGGTGACGTGTTGCTGGTGTCTCAGTGGGAGGCGCATGGACATGATGCGGTCTGAGTGGCCCGTTGGTAGGTTTTCCAGCTTAGTCGCAATGGATGTCTTGACCATGAAACCCACGCCTGAGAGCCGTCTTTCTGATGCAG
Organism: Semisulcospira habei; assembly: GCA_036245525.1. Lineage (NCBI taxonomy): Eukaryota > Metazoa > Mollusca > Gastropoda > Semisulcospiridae > Semisulcospira > Semisulcospira habei. The sequence goes on along the minus strand of BTPG01000009.1, from coordinate 479,015 downwards.
GCCTGCCTGACCAGTAGAGGGTGTACCCAGCACCAAGTTCTTGGAGGCTGCCTTCGTCCGGAAGGCGTACTTCGCTGAGCGCGGCGATGTCGATGTTTAACCTCCGCAATTCATGGGCAATGAGGGCGGAGCGACGTTCAGGGCGTCCGCTGTCTGCTTTGTCGAGCATGGTTCGGACGTTCCAGCATGCTACGTTGAGTCCGGTCGTGGTCGTCATGAGAGTGGATCCGTTATTCTTTCTTGTTTTTTGACCGCAGGAGAAGATGCCCGTTGACCGCGGCTAGCCAACTGGGTTGCGAGGGGACGAGCTTTGGTTAGGCCACCTTTTCTAGGCCCCTCTCCGTGTGGAGCAAGCAGTGCTGTCCCTAGAAAAGGCTGCTTGGTCGTTCAGGGTGTGCCGAGTGATGTTGTCATCCCCAGCTCAACATCAGGCGACCATTATCCTGAACCGCCTGCATGCAGGTTTGAGACTGCGGCTTCCAGTGACATCTTTCACCTGCCGTTTCGCCCCTCGCCCGTCGCTACAGGACTTGGAATGGTCAGTGTCATGGTCCGTGGACGTTTCCTAAAGCCTGCGCGGTGGAGCTTTTTGGTGGAGTGCAGTGTGCGCAGTACTGGCCCCACCCTTTAAACCCTTGGTTCATCTGCCATGGCCTAGCAAGCTGGGACGATACGATAACGTACCGCAGTCGCACTAACTGACCGCAGTCGCACTAACGTACTGCAGTCGCACTAACTGACCACAGTTGCACTAACGTACCGCAGTTGCACTAACTGACCGCAGTCGCACTAACGTACCGCAGTTGCACTAACTGACCGCAGTTGCACTAACGTACCGCAGTTGCACTAACTGACTGCAGTCGCACTAACGTACCGCAGTCGCACTAACTGACCACAGTCGCACTAACGTACCGCAGTTGCACTAACTGACCGCAGTCACACTAACTGACCACAGTCGCACTAACTGACCGCAGTCGCACTAACGTACCACAGTCGCACTAACTGACCGCAGTCACACTAACGTACCGCAGTCGCACTAACTGACCGCACTCGCACTAACTGACCGCAGTCGCACAAACGTACCGCAGTCGCACTAACGTACCGCAGTCGCACTAACTGACCGCAGTCGCACTAATGTACTGTAGTCGCACTAACGTACCGCAGTCGCACTAACTCTCCGCAGTCGCACTAACGTACCACAGTCGCACTAACGTACCGCAGTTTCACTAACTCACTAACTGACCGCAGTCGCACTAACTGACTGCAGTCGCACTAACGTACCGCAGTCGCACTAACTGACCGCAGTCGGACTAACGTACCGCAGTCGCACTAACTGACCACAGTTGCACTAACCTACCACAGTTGCACTAACTGACCGCAGTCGCACTAACTGACCGCAGTTGCACTAACGTACCGCAGTCACACTAACTGACTGCAGTCGCACTAACGTACCGCAGTCGCACTAACTGACCGCAGTCGCACTAACTGACCGCAGTCGCACTAATGTAGCGCAGTCGCACTAGCGTACCACAGTCGCACTAACTGACCACAGTCGCACTAACGTACCGCGGTCGCACTAACTGACCGCAGTCACACTAACTGACCACAGTCGCACTAACTGACCGCAGTTGCACTAACTGACCGCAGTCGCACTAACTGTCCGCAGTCGCACTAATGTACCGCAGTCGCACTAACTGACCGCAGTCGCACTAACGTATCGCAGTTGCATTAACTGACCGCAGTCACACTAACGTACCGCAGTCGCGCTAACTGACTGCTGTCGCACTAACGTACCGCAGTCGCACTAACTGACCGCAGTCACACTAACGTACCTCAGTCGCACTAACTGACCGCAGTCGCACTAACTGACCGCAGTCGCACTAACGTACCGCAGTTGCACTAACTGACTGCAGTCACACTAACTGACCACAGTCGCACTAACGTACCACAGTCGCACTAACTGACCGCAGTCACACTAACGTACCACAGTCGCACTAACTGACCGCACTCGCACTAACGTACCGCAGTCGCACTAACTGACCGCACTCGCACTAACTGACCGCAGTCGCACAAACCTACCGCAGCCGCACTAACGTACCGCAGTCGCACTAACTGACCGCAGTCGCACTAACGTACTGCAGTCGCACTAATGTACCGCAGTTTCACTAACTGACCGCAGTCGCACTAACTCACCGCAGTCGCACTAACGTACCGCAGTTGCACTAACTGACTGCAGTCGCACTAACGTACCGCAGTCGCACTAACTGACCGCAGTCGCACTAACGTACCGCAGTTGCACTAACTGACCGCAGTGACACTAACTGACCACAGTCGCACTAACTGACCGCAGTCGCACTAACGTACCACAGTCGCACTAACTGACCGCAGTCACACTAACGTACCGCAGTCGCACTAACTGACTGCACTTGCACTAACTGACCGCAGTCGCACAAACGTACCGCAGTCGCACTAACGTACCGCAGTCGCACTAACTGACCGCAGTCACACTCTGACCGCAGTCGCACTAACTGACCACAGTCGCACTAACGTACCGCAGTCGCACTAACTGACTGCAGTCATGGTGGCTGATGAGGACCTATGTCTTGTGCAGCTGGTTTGCGTTCCATTTTTTTTCTGACAGTTTAAGGGTTTAATAAAGCAAGGCCTGTGCAGTTAACCGTCTTGAGTATACAGGGCAAATAAAATAATATAGATCAGGTAGAAAATACAGCATCGATCATGTCACAACCCCATACAAGCACAGGCCAAAGAAACACTAACTTATTGTTTAGACGTACCACAACAAACATGTAAATACACGTTGACGTATCGACATTCAACAAGAAATGCCCAGAATTTCGGGACTGGTGATATTGACCTTTTTCATTCTGATACACTCATTGCTTCAAATAAGTTTGACTGATAGTTCAAGGGTGGTGCCCGCATAGCTTGGCGCCTGAGGCGTCAAGCTATGCTGGCACCACCCTTGAACTAGATGAACAGTTGATCTATCTCCTAATCAATAATGTAGCCTTCATAGGACTATAAGCAAAATGGACAAAATCAGCCTCAGAATGAAATAGGCGAAAACAAGCAACACCACAATTTGGCATGTTGGGCAAAAGTCAAACTTCCATATCTGAAGACCGAACTCCGAAGATCACATAGCAGATCAGGAGAAGGGTCAACCACAATACAGGCCAGCCGCCATCTTACCAGCATCGGAATACAAAGAAAGGGACATCCGAATGATTAAAAATCATGCTTCGAAAAGACAAATACTACAGAAGTATGTTCAAATTGTCCTTTCGTAACGTGTTTCTTTCTTCACAGGGATTTCTGTATGCATCTTACACGCTCGGCAGTCACCTTTTTAGTCAGAGTTGAAGATTCAATATCAAGAAGCTGGATATAACGCAGTCCAATCGATACCTAATGAGAAAGAAAGTCCTGTCACCAATGTTAGCCATAACACGATTGCGCACAGGCCCACTAGGGCTGGCATCCCCCGGAGGAGTTTTTCAGTTTACGGTGTGTTTTTGTTGTCACAAACGTGCAAGTTTAGCACCACGTGAATGTGACCGCCAGTACTAACAGTCTGACATCATGGCTGCCAGGTTCAGGAAGATAATGAGGCCGACTGTTGACTGTTTATTCTTCAAAAGCACTACACTGACCCATTCAGCCCTGACGCACTACAGCAGGAGATGGATGATAATTCAAGGGTAGTGCCAGATTAGCTTGACGCCTGTCGGCGCCAAGCTAATCTGGCACTACCCTTGAATACAGGCGCCAAGCTAATCGGGCACTACCTTGAACTATCATGGTCGATCCATCTCCTTCTGTAGTGCGTCAGGGCTGAATGGGTTGATGTCTACGCCAAGAACGCAGTCCGGCTTTATGGCTCCAGTCATCACGGTGCAATGAGGCTGATCTGCAGTTCCACTGGTGCCGAATAACTGCTAATTCCCTACTATCTTGTTAGCGCAAGGGTGGTGCCAACTTTATACTTGGCACATGTACACATCAAGCTATTCAGGCACCACCCTGGAGCTATGACGGTCTGTCCGTCTTCTGCTGTAGTGCATCAGAGATTAATAAGTAAATACCAACAGCAGTGCGAACGTCCCAACAGATGTAAAATTCAGGAATGGAATGACAAGTCACATCTTAAAAATTAACCCCTTCACAGCCAACGGACACAAACTGGTATCTTTGAAAGCGGGGCGAATTCAACAGCGTGCGGAACAATGACATCAGTCCAACAACAAGGACATGACAAGGGGTCAGCAATGACATCAGTCCAACAACAAGGACACGACAAGGGGTCAGCAATGACATCAGTCCAACAACAAGGACATGACAAGGGGTCAGCAAGAGGCAAAGAACCCCATGAACCCCCGCAAATGCGGGGGGTACATGAGGTTCTCTGCCTCTTTCAGCTGGGGGGGGGGGGATGGGGTGTTCACATCAATTTCTGCAGCAGTGAAGGGGTCCAAATGAAATCAGTGGACGCCCTGCACGTCAATTCAGTGAACGCCCTGCACGTCAATTCAGTGAACGCCCTGCACGTCAAATCACTGAACGTCCTGCACGTCAAATCACTGAACGCCCTGCACGTCAAATTGATCCAACTGCAAAGCAACTGAACTCTGCAAACATTCGCCACTTACGCAACACTCTGTTGCTTTAATACTTTGACCCTGTGTTTTTAATTTTCCCTTATCTCTTTGCTGTTTACTAATTGGTCGGACCTGCTGCATCACTGTTGACATGGGGACGTAGCTTAGTGGATAAGACACTGCGCTGGCAGTCATAAGGTCCCGGGTTTGAATCCCCTGGTGGGCAGGAATGGGATGTGGACTTTTCCTCATTCCCATCGAGTCAAATTTACGTACAGACTCGGCTTACGGTTGCCTGTCTCGCCTTCGTGTGCACAGCACGCATAATCATCAAGTGCGCACGTTACAAATCCCATTATCACTAATCGAAAAAGAGAAGGCCCGGTAGGGCCGGTGAAATGGAAACAGAAATATTTCACATGCACCGAAGTTAATAGCCGGGTGGAGGTTTGCACATAAAGTAGCGCTTAACTAGCAGCAGGCTTTCAAAGCTCCAGCTTCCATCCCTACGGCGGCGCCTTGAGCATCTTTAATTAGATGGATATGTGCGCCTTGGAGATACCGTACGTACGTACGTACGTACCGTACCGTACCGTACCATACCATACCATACAATACCATACTGTTTTAGATCAGAAAAAAAAGTTGAATTAAAGTAATGAATTAAATTAAACCCTCTTAACCAAAGAATAAATTATACTTCTTTTATTCCTAGGACCGCTGCTGTTGGCCTTTCCGCCTTGGTGCTTTTGGTCACTCCGCGCGTCCATTACAAGACTGCGGTACTTTGAGCCGCCCCCTCAGAAACTATAGGAAACAGATACTTACTATATCCACACTGAAATTCTCAGATGGCTTCGGCTCGGCCGTGTTGCCACTAGCCGCGGCGGATGCAAATAAGTTTCTACCAGAGCCCTTGTGCTGTCGGAGACTAGTGGAAATTAAAAATACAGATTTAACGTACTAAATTAATATATAAATAAAGTTGAAATAAGTAACGATATTTTTTGTCATACTCATAATATTAATGATTTAATACCCTTACACTGCCGGAGGTCCATCATGGTCCAAATGGCCTGTCTGTAGGCTGTAGATCAACAGACACGGTGAGTGCCACATGGTCCATATGGCCTGTACTGTCTGTAGGCTGTAGATCAACAGACACGGTGAGTGCCACATGGTCCATATGGCCTGTACTGTCTGTAGGCTGTAGATCAACAGACACGGTGAGTGCCACATGGTCCACATGGCCTGTCTGTAGGCTGTAGATCAACAGACACGGTGAGTGCCACATGGTCCACATGGCCTGTCTGTAGGCTGTAGATCAACAGACACGGTGAGTGCCACATGGTCCACATGGCCTGTCTGTAGGCTGTAGATCAACAGACACGGTGAGTGCCACATGGTCCAGATGGCCTGTCTGTAGGCTGTAGATCAACAGACACGGTGAGTGCAACATGGTCCAGATGGCCTGTCTGTCTGTAGGCTGTAGATCAACAGACACGGTGAGTGCGACATGGTCCATATGGCCTGTACTGTCTGTAGGCTGTAGATCAACAGACACGGTGAGTGCCACATGGTCCATATGGCCTGTACTGTCTGTAGGCTGTAGATCAACAGACACGGTGAGTGCCACATGGTCCAAATGGCCTGTCTGTAGGCTGTAGATCAACAGACACGGTGAGTGCCACATGGTCCATATGGCCTGTACTGTCTGTAGGCTGTAGATCAACAGACACGGAGTGAGTGCCACATGGTCCACATGGCCTGTCTGTAGGCTGTAGATCAACAGACACGGTGAGTGCCACATGGTCCAGATGGCCTGTCTGTAGGCTGTCGATCAACAGACACGGTGAGTGCCACATGCTCCACATGGCCTGTCTGTAGGCTGTAGATCAACAGACACGGTGAGTGCCACATGGTCCATATGGCCTGTACTGTCTGTAGGCTGTAGATCAACAGACACGGTGAGTGCCACATGGTCCACATGGCCTGTCTGTAGGCTGTCGATCAACAGACACGGTGAGTGCCACATGGTCCAGATGGCCTGTCTGTAGGCTGTAGATCAACAGACACGGTGAGTGCCACATGGTCCATATGGCCTGTACTGTCTGTAGGCTGTAGATCAACAGACACGGTGAGTGCGACATGATTCGCACAGCGGATCTAAAACAGTGATGCAGCAGGTCCGAACAGGACCCCGGCCAAATAGTAAACAGCAAAGAGATAATGGAAAATTAAAAATACAGGGTCAAAGTAATAAACAACAGAAAAAGAAAAAAAAAATGAGTTCGAGTAAGGAATTAAATGAAACCCGCTCTCAGAATCCTGACCCAGTCAAATTGCTAATAATTATTTGCGTGGCTGCAGGCCGCGCGGCCTCAATACTGCCGGCTATATAATCCCTTAACCCACCACACTCTAATATATGCCTCATTTTCAATATTTTAGCATTTCAAGTTAATTCATTTACCCATGCTCCTTATCAATCCATTTACACAACATTATAGGTTCCTTTTAACCTTGTTTTAAACAAAATACTCCAAATAAAATAGCACATACTACTCAATATATGTTGAACTCCTAATTTTTAATACCATTACATCTATTTAATTATGTCTCTTACCACACTCTCTCTGTATACCCAGCCCCTTTTAACCTTGTTTTAATAAAGACCTTATAAATAAAATAGTGTACACTAAACCATCTTAATCATTTTTTCTACATAACTAAAAGGACTGTTGGTACTTTGGTGAATGGTCGGCGGCCTTGGTGCCCCCGCACCAACATAGCAATGCTGGATCGCCGCCCGGCTTTGGTCATAGCAATGCTGGATCCGGCGCCGCTCGGCTTTGGTCCCCTGCCGGCCCTCCCTACTGTGACAACTTCCCGGCCCACCCCGCATTGCCCCTCCCTTGCTCCCGCCGCCCCTCCCCCCACCCCAAACAACACCAAGTTAAACCTGCTAGTCCCCAATACATTTTTTTAAATGTCTAGTCAACTCTCGCTCAGAGCTCGCGTCCATAAATATCTGCTGTCGATGTGAATGTTCCGTTTTCTGCTTAGTATGTTGCTCCAGCACAGCAGATTGCTGCAGATTATGTAATAGTTTGACTGTCTGCATTAACATGTCAGGTTCATACACGTATATATATTGTTTTAATTCTTTTTGTATTTTATTTTTTATTATTACTTTTTATTCTTTCTGATGGTGGGGGTGGCGGGGGGGGGGGGGTATGGGTACTTATATATATTTTATCTTTTGCTGTATCGTCTGATGTATTTTTATATGTGTAGAGTAGCAGGACAGTTTGCAAGATAGGCATTGCTATGCCTAAAACTTTTTATCCTGAATAAAAACGTTTCATCATCATCATCGCTGCAAACCGCCACCACGGAGCCAACGGGTGAACATTCGTACCGCCGGCTAAACTTTTGAGTACTGGAGTGAGCGTCCTTTACTTTGCGCGCCGACCAACTCATTGGGAAGGTAAATGAGTTTCTTTTTTTTTTACATTGCTGAGTCCAAAAAGTGAATTTACGTTTTGCATTTCACATGTTTGGGCTGTTAAATCAGTCTGCCATAGTTTTGCAAGCTTCTATTCAGTTTTTGCAATGGCGGGATCAATTTCAGGTCAGTGTTTTGGATCACAGTTACGTGCTACCGGACTGAATACAGAATAGTGATGGGCACTGATTCCAGGGTTTGCAAGTCACACGAGTCAAACAAAAACTGTCAGTGACCGTGTGATAGCTTTAGTAGTTTGCCCTAGCATTTCACTTGGGCAAAAGACAGTAAACGGATGTGTTTTATTACCAGGAGCCGTCAAATGCAAGGAAAGTCGTCGGTTGGGTGTGTCCGTCCCACACGCCGGTGTGGCGGTCTGAGATAGGGTCGGTCCGAGACAGGGTGATCGGAGTTGTGCGCATGCGCGGTAGCAAACGACTAGTTGTGTTTACGATTTTTTTTTATTAAATGATTAATTTTATTCAAACTATAAATAAGATTATAAATTTCTCATGGCACACACAGTTACAATACTTAAAACTAGTGTAGATCAAGTACGTTTGCGAAGATGTATTGAGTTTCACAGCAAAAGTCACTTAAGTTTTTTTAAAAAAGATATTTGTATAAATGTAGTAAATAAGTATTATTTAATTAGTTTACTAGTAACTAGTGTAACCAGTCTTGTCTTTGAACTACACAACCCATTTCAAACTGAACAAGACATTACTATCGCACAACACCGATCACCCAGCAGGAGATGGATTGTCCATGATAATTCAAGGGTAATGTCAGATTTTCAGGTGCCAAGCAAATGTGGCTCTACCCTTGAATTATCATAGTCAATCCATCCCCTGCAACTGGTACATAGTTATTATATGCAACACCTCCAAAATTTGAAAAATGGGACCTTGGTGCTAAAACAGTTAAGATATTTGGTGTATGTTCCTCTTGCCTTCAAGGTAACACGGTTAACCCATATCATACTGAGGCTGAAAGCTTCACATTTGTACACTGCCATAAATATGTAGGCTACATTATAGTACTTACAGATAACCCATATCATACTGAGGCTGAAAGCTACACATTTGTACATGCCATAAATATGTAGACTACATTATAGTACTTACAGATAACCCATATCATACTGAGGCTAACAGCTTCACATTTGTACATGCCATAAAAATGTAGGCTACATTATTGTACTTCTCTCTTGGTTTTACATCGCGAACGCAGATTCTATAGATACGGATATAGACCAATGGCTTTAGGTCACAGGTAGTGCCAGAATAGCATGGCGCATGGAGGTGCCAAGCTATTCTGGCACTACCCTTGAACTATTTTATTTTTTAGTCAAACTTATTTCACACACTGGTGTATTCCGAATGACAAGGGTTAAGGGTACCGATGGTAACATTTTCTATTTATATCACCCTGCCTTCGATATTGGGTTTTGTAAATAAATGTCTGTACAGATCTGTAAAACTAGTCCAGAGAGCTGTAGCAGGGGAGATAATCTAGTTCAGTGTTTTAGCGCAGTGGCACCAATTTTCCCCCAGCACGCCGCAGCCTCAGTAGTTAACGAAGCTGCCATTGCAAGAGCGAGTAAGTACGTCAGCCATCAAAAGACTTAGACCCTCATGATCCCTTTGGGACAGCAGGGGCTCGTGAGGATCTGTGGTTCTTGCAGATTGATAGCAGTTTGCCTGCATATAACATTGTTCTCTCTATTGCGCTTTGTGGGTGCCCAGCACATTGTGCCAATCAGAATAATTGTCCAGGCTGAATCAAGACATTGTATGGTTAAACGTCTGCAAAATATTAGTGTCACTCGATCCACTCAGAAGGTACAGCTAGCTGCAGGTAGGTGGACAGTTATCTGCGTACAATTATTAGATTTATAATAGGTTACTTTGTTTTTATTGGACTATAATATCATGCACTAGTGAAGGATGTGGAAAAAGTCTAACCAATTAATTAACCAGGTAATTAAAAAGCTGAGCACTAGGTTGGCCAAAATAAGTCGACTATTTTTTGGCTCCAAATGTTTGCCATTTTTTAATCAAATAACAACAAAGAAGTGGAATAAGTTAACTGTTTTAGCCCCAAGGTCCCATTTCTCAAATTTTGGAGGTGTTGCCTAATGACTGTGTACCAGTTGCAAGGGATGGAGTGACCTTGACAATTCAAGGGTAGTGCCAGATTAGCTTGGTGCCTTAAGGCGCCAAGCTAATATGGCACTACCCTTGAATTATCATTGTCAATCCATCCCCTTCTGCAAGGTCCTGGGCCTAAATGGGTTTACTGTTGGTGTTTAAATCTTTGCAGATGTTGAAAGCAAGAAAACTAAGAAAATGTAGAATATGAATCATATGAAGCATAAGAAAATGAATACATGAATAAATGAATATCATATTATGATGATTATTTATTAATGTATTCATTTACTTACTATTTGATATTACTTAGATCACAAACCAGTTGAGTTAAAGGGGCACTCCTGACTTTTTTTAATGCTTCAGCTTCCGGATCGGGTGCCTGATAGGCAGGGGCAGGGGATCTAACTGTTTGTCTGTCCAGCGCTGAGTAATTTCCCTTGGTTTGTGTACAATTCTATCCAGCGCTAGCCTCACCTATCTGGTTTGTGAGTATTCTATAACTTAGTATAACTCGAGGCAAAACACTTGTATCATTACATTGTTGTGTATTGTCTTGTGCATCTACTGTGGGAAATCAGGGTATTTACCCGACCACATTTAGTAGTAGTAGTGCACCTTCTTGTGTGTGTATGTGTGTTTCTCCTGCCTACTTCCTAAGTTCCAGAAAAAGACATGGGTTATAGGCTAGACCTGATGCATCCTTTTTTAGGGATGTATATGATCGTCTGGTTCTATACCTGCGTATTTTTCTGTGAGCTGGCGATTGGGTTCCTGATTGGCGGGGACAGGGGATCTAACTGTTTCTGTCCAGCGCTGAGTAATTCCCCTTGGTTTGTGTAGAAAGTGAGTAGAAATGCCAAATTTGTGTTTCAATGATGGAACGCGTTGCGTGTCATTCCGAGGGGTAAAGAATCAAAGGTCAAACTAGGCCCGCACAGTGGACGCAGGCTCTCCCGCTTTAGTTGTGTCACTGAAATAAGCCATGCCCTCGTCACGATTGTTACTAGTAAATACTAGGAGGTTAAGCGGAACCCGCACTGTGATTTTGACAGCATAGTGAATATGGAAGGTTTATTCTATTTTTCTCGCTGCGGAAAATTACGTCAAAGGGATGCCGGAAAACATCAGTACACGTGTCACGTGTACGCCACACCGATGACCTCTTGACCTGCAGTATTGCGATACACTGATAGTCGGCCTGGTTCTGCCTTGTGACGTAGGCTCATAAATATGCATATAATTCAAAACAAGGTCGATGCAGCCGATAAATCCGCGTCTCGGGTACAAAAACAATACATCCTCCAAACGATAAATTTCGACATTTGGCATTGTACTTACACCATAAAGGTCTAAGATAGTGCACAAAGGACCCATACACATACTGTCAGCAGTATCTGTTGCAGACAGTTTTCTGACTGTGTTGCGATGCTTGATCCTGGGGAAAATAACTTTAAATACCTTTTATCTGCATCTGGTATGTTAAAATATATAATGTGCAGACTTAAATACATGTTTCGTTATAGTTTATTGAGACAGTTTTTGTACATTCATTTTTGCAAAGACTTTCACGGTGTCCTAAGTAAATCATGATTAACTTGTTTTGTGTGAGGATTGAAAGTAATCTTTCAACCACCGTGTGATTAAGTCAAGGTAAATACTGATAAACTCGATAACTTGCCTGTTTGGTAGTAGTACATATTAACTCTTTCCCTACGTAACATTTTCAGCGAGTCAGTTCCCTGGTGACGTAGCAGGGAAAACGACGTCTGTTCCGTGGTGACATACATTTTTGGGGTAGATCGAATTAATTTTCACAGCCTCCTAAGGTACCAACCATAGATAAATTGGGTATCATTGCAAAGAGCATTAAAAGTATTTTTTTTTCAAAACTGCGTGTGTTTGTGCATCAGTTTGGTGGGAAGTCGAACCAATTTGATTATTATGCAACAGAACAAACATGGCGGAGCAAAAAATTAGTTAGTTATTTGGGTTTAACGCCGAGCAGGCGACTAAGGCCATCTCACGGCGGCGGAGCAAAAAATGAGAAACGTGGTTTTGGTAGCAACAGTCTAAGCACATGCAATGAAAAACCCAGATTTACTCATCAACATGGCAGGAAAATGTATTCCACACGCAAAGAAATCACACAAGAGAACTGTCTCTTCTTGAATCACAATATTACGAGCTAAAAATCACTGTTGAAACCGCGCTCATGAGGATCGAATAAGTTCATCGTAGGAGACAATCCAAGGTGCGTTGTCGGCTACTTTGGCCTTGTTCTGACACCATCCGACATGGGCATTCACTTTCAGATAAAACCCCACCCGGGTTCTGCCCTGGGGGACTTGGGTGGGGTTAGGTATTTTTTAGTTCCCAGGGTCACCCTGGTCAGCCCCACAGGGTGGGTTTTTCTCTCTATTCTGGGGCATGTGTTTCTGTCTACCCTTTGTCCATTCACCTGTATTTGCCTTTTTAAAACTTTCCCTACTGTCTGCACTGCCTGTAGCTCTTGATATTGGATGTGTGTTGCTAAATGGTCTTAGCTTTATTTAGGCCCCATGTTGTAGGTTTATTTAACGTATTTGACCGGCTGGCGACATACATTCAATTTTCTGTTTAGTTTTTTTTTTTTTCACAAGCAGTGCAGGCACGTCCTGAGAAAGCCTTGTTGCTGTCGGGACGTTAAGCAATGTACAATCAATCAATCAACTTTCAGATAACTTAGAAATGGTTAGTGAAACATATTATAGTGGTTGCTTCCCTTAGACCGATAGCTGTGCGTCATGCGATTTTTGTACAAACACAACGCTAGAATACTAGCGACTCGTCTATAGACGGCATCGAGCACAACGCTATTTCGTAAGTGCTTCGATGGCTAAGGGTTTGTTTGGGCTAACACTAAACCGGAAGTGATACGTAGGGAAAGAGTTAATCCTCAGGTAAGTGTCAGTGCTTGCGTGCGAATGGCGTTCCTCATGTACCGGGCAATAATACCCATGTGACCATGCATGCACATGATCCCTCCCCCCCCCCCTCACCCCCCACACCTTCCACCCCGCTTGTCAACTCCCACCCTTTTTGCAAAAGGTCTTCGGACGACTAGGCCGACGTAGGTCTCCTCACCCAGAAACTCGGAACGCTGAAGAAGAAGAAAAATCCAGCAAGCACGCTCACGTGAATCACGTGCATTCACTCACACGCTGTACACCCCACCCAGGTCTGCCCTGGGGGACTTGGGTGGGGTTAACTACCTTTTAGTTCTCAGGGTCATCCTGGTCAGTCCCACAGGGTGGGTTTTCCCCTTTATTCTGGGGCATGTGTTTGTGTCTACCCTTGGTCCATTTCACCTGTATTTTCCTTTTTTAAACTCTCCCAACTGTCTGCTCTGCCTGTAGCTCTTGATATTGGATGTGTGTTGCTAAATAATTTAATGGTTGTAGGTTTATGTAGCGAATTAGACCAGCTGGTGACATACATTTAATATTGTTTTTAGTTGTTTTTTTACAAGCAGTGCAGACACGTCCTGAGAAAGTCTTCTTGCTGTCGGGACGTTAAGTAATGTAGAAGCAATCAACCAACTGATGTAGGCCCGCATCAGTACAGCTGTACTCTGGCCTATGTCGGCCAAGCCGGTCCGATTATAATAATAACAATTATAAAGGTAATTTGTATAGCGCCTAATCATCAAGGTGCTCTAGGCGCTTTACAATCACAGTAATAAAACAGAAAGCAAAATACAAAAACAAATACAACAACAAAAATACTCTAATTTACAAGGAGCAGAACTCTCTCTCACTCACTCACTCACTCACACTCACTCACACACACTCACACACACTCACACACACACACACACACACACACACACACACACACACACACACACACACCATCACACACACACACACACACGCACACACAATCTAGTAACAAACACACTTTGGACACAAACCCAAAAACAGGCGCGCACACACACACACACACACACACACAAACACACACGCACACAAACACACACACTCACACACACGCAAACAAACACACACACACACATACACACAAACAACACACACATACACATACATACACACACACGCACACTCACACACGCCTCCGGGCCCTTCCTTCCTCCACCAGTCCATCCCCACCCCCAGTAGTCCAACCCCCTTCACTCCCCCCTCCCCCATCCCTCCCCCATCCCTTCACTGCTATCTACCGTCAGGCGACACAGCGCCAAATACAGCCTCAATGATACAGTTTGTTTTATAATTCGAAATCGCCCCCGGTGACCTCATAGAGTATTATTCTTTTCATGTTTTGTTATAAATTTAGAACCAGTACACTCAAAACTGACCCGTACCCAATACGCAAAAAGGCCATCGGGCTGACATCGGCTACCGTTGGCCCGCGCACGGCCGCCCGTCGGCCCAATGGCCTTTCCGCACTGCGTAGTATCCATGCGTGATTAAAAAAATAATAAAATAAATAAAATAGTGGTACGTTAGTGACTCATGTACTCAGTGCGTATGCAAGAGGCACAGAGTCTCATGACCAGCTGCCTTGCAGGGGGTCATGATAATATATGCGTCTTGCTTGCTCTAACCGGACTCGGCAGGTCACCACAAAGACTCGAATGTGAGATTAGTGACGTATCTCCCAGAGATTAGGTTTTGGGGCAAGGGAGCTAACGTCTTATCCCGTAGCTACCTTCTGGACGGGAATACTTTCTTAACAGAATTACGTCCCCGTGAAACAGGAAAAGCTATATACAAAGATTACTGGACATTCTGTAGCTGTCGCTTCAGTACAATATTCATTTTGGGGCGATTGTGTGTATGTAGATGCAGTAGGTCACTAGGTTTACATTACCAGCCCACACGACAGAACGTGTAATTGGCGCCAAGCGCCGCGTGTCTGTCTGGGTTTGTGTGTGACAGCGTGCGGATGGAAAGGTAGGGTGAGTTAAGGTGCAGAGAGATAGATCAGCAGGATAAGCTTAGAAAAAAAGAAACAACTCTGAATGTTTTTAACTCATTCAGCCCGATGCACGTATTTCCCAAATTGTGGAGGCGTCATCTAACGACTATGCACCTGTAGCAGGCGATGGATCGACCGTGATAACTCAAGGGTAGTGCCAGATTAGCTAATAATCTGGCACTACCCTTGAATTATCATGGTCGATCCATCTCCTGCTGTAGTGCGTCAGGGCTGAATGGGTAAAAAAAAAACGCCTGTAATACAATGCGGTAGACTTTGGGATGAAATTCTCGTCTTACATCTTGTTTTCTTTAAATCCTATTTTATAATAATAATAATAATAATAATAATAATAATAATAATAATAATAATAATAATAATGTGTATTATATAGGGCTTATTCCAACTGGCTCTAAGCGCTTAACAATTTCAACATAGACAGTAAACATATATATATATATATATATATATAAACAAAATTCACAACTAAATACATTGGGACATACAAACTAGACATCAACACATATTACATCACATAATCCACAATTCAACAACCACATTCCTACAATGTAAGCAGCTATAATGACAGATTAGAAACAGGAAAAGAGACAGGACTTAAAGATTAAACAAGATCTCAAACCCAATGCGCAATAGACCATCTGGCCGACGTCGGCCGCTGTTGGCCCGCGCACGGATGTGCGCAGGGCAACGGCGACTGACGTCTACTCGATGGTCTTTTGCGATTTGGAAAAAAAATCTAGTTTTTTTGTTTATCTGTGTGAACCATGTCTCTCCAACCTAACCCACCCTACTCTCTGATCCAAACACACTGGTACACACACACCCAGACATATACACGCCCGGCGAATGGACAGTCATCCTGAAGAAAAAGACCAGCATGAGCAGCGAAATGACGTCACTGTAAGCCTGACGTCACGACATTTTTAGTCCCACGACACTGTATACTCAGTGACGAGATTGATGCTTTAAGTCACTCATCATTCCCAGCACTAAAATTTACGTCTGAGAGTAGTACTTTTCCAGCTGACTTTCAAACTGTTCACTTTTATAAATTGCGATTTCACTTGCTCTGAGCAGGCTAAGCAGGTCACCACAGGTCACCACCACGACACAAATCACCCGGGCATCAGTGAGGAGATTGCATGTTTAATTTTCCATGAAAAGATGGAAAGATTTTTAACAGTTTTAAAAATAGTCCCAAAACTCATGGTTTCGAAAACTGCACGTTTCACTCAAAAGGTGGGAGACATGTGTTTCACTTGGATCACAGGGCTTGAAGCTCAAGCGACCAAAATGACAAATCACTAAACATTTATTGATGTTGATGTCTTTTATTGATGTTGATGTCTTTATTGATGTTGATGTATTTTATTGATGTTGATGTATTTTATTGATGTTGATGTCTTTTATTGATGTTGGTGTCTTTTATTGATGTTGATGTCTTTTATTGATGTTGGTGTCTTTCTCGATGTATGTTAACCTCTTCCCTGTGACTGGTCGCCGCTTGTGTTCTTAACCCGTTTAGCCCCGGGTCCCTGCAGCAGGAGATGGACTGATCATGATAATTCAAGGATAGTGGCACTAACCTTGAATTATCATGAACAATCCATCTCCTACAGTTGGTACATAGTTGTTAGGCAACACCTCCACAATTTGAGAAATGGGGCCTTGGGGCTACAAGGGTTAACATCTGTATTAGTTGAACGCCAAAGGGACCACGCCATGCAAGGACCACGGACACAAATTGGCTTCAGCAAGAAGTATTAATCTTCATGAGCCCCTGCAACTGCTGGGACTCATGACGATCAATGTACTTTGTAGTTGCACTGTGCTCACTATTTTTTTTCCAAACGGAAGGGGTTAAAAAGATTATTTATGCTGTTCTGCTTCTTCTTCAACCTGCATGCTGGTTAGGCGAGGGGCAGCAGGCAATCCACTCCAACCGTACACCAGCAAAAGGAAGACACTCATTTTCATGCGCCACCTTACCGTGCACAGGGGTGGATCTGAGGGGGAGGGGGTGGGGGGTAGGTGGGGGTCCAGGGATTCTGGACCTCGCCCCCCCCCCCCCGATCTCTCTCTCTCTCTTACCCAGCCCCCCCCCCCCCCACCCCCAACACAATTTAAAACAAAAATGCTAAAACAAAGTCCCTTTTTGGGTGTTCCCCCCACCCCCGACCACCCGACCCATTTCAAAACAAATAATGCTATAACAACGTTCCTTGTGGGGTGTTTGTTCCCCCGCACCCCCCCCCCCCCCTTCCCCTCCCCCCTCCCCCCCGCCCCGTTGTTTAATATTTTGGCTAGTGGTGAGAGTATTCACACGCACGCGCCTTCTATCTTTATTTTCACCCCTCCCCCCTCCCCCGCCCCCCCCCCCCTCCGCTGTTGATATTTTGACGAGTGGCGGAGAGTCTTAACACGCACGCACCTTCTCTCTTTACACCCCCCCCCCTCCCCACCCCCTCCGCTGTTGATATTTTGACGAGTGGCGAGAGTCTTTACACGCACGCACCTTCTCTCTTTACACCCCCCCCCCCCCCCCCCCCAACGTTGCTTGATGTTTTCGCGAGTAGTAAGTCTTAACACGCTCACGCATTCTCTCTCTAGCCTCCCCCCTCCAGGTAATAAAGTTCCCAAACAAAGCTAATCCGGCACTACCCTTGTATTATCATGGCGGATCCATTGAAGGGTAGTGCCAGATTAGCTTGGCGCCAAGCTAATCTGGCACTACCCGGCTTTTGATTGTTAGAATAAGCGCTTAACAAAGCTTCATTACTATTATTATTATCATTTTAGCGTGGTCGATCCGTCTCCTTTTATCGTATTTTTTCTTGGTCAGTAAACAGGGCGAGATCACAAACAAAACAAAAAAATGCGAGATTATCGTGCTTCCAGCAAATACAGACACACAACTAAATAGTAACTCCAATCGGCACGGATTGTTCGTGCCGCTACAAGTAATGGTTGACGTAACATGGGCCACATGGATTGGAAGCATGCAAAATGAAGTGAAATCTTGTGTTCAGAGCATATCCGATAATTATGACCTGGCAAATAGCAGGACAATGGAGGAAGGATTGTGTGTGTGTGTGTGGGGGGGGGGGGGGAGGGGGGATTGTAGTATTTTGTCCTCCTTCCTAAATATTTTTTGGTCTGGACATCTTATAAGCAAAATGGGTGTTGATTTATGTAAAATTTAGGATATCCATTTCACAGACTTTGGAGGCGTGGTTAGAGGTCTAAATTTTATAAGATTCCTGTTCCTGTGGCAAGACAAAAGCGAAGACAAGCGAGTCATATCCACCACGTGCAAGTCGCAAAACCTCACGAAAATGTTCATGCGCCATTTTCATTTTCTGACACTTCTGCTGGGGGACGGCTGTGGGCAAACGCAGGTCTGTGGGCAAACGCAGGTGTGTATAATTTAGTAGTGAAAACAAGCTGGGATAAAAAAAAAACCTACGTGTGCACATTGTGTATTAATGCACAGTATTCATTTACTCTTCATGTTTTACATTGACTACAATAAATAAATACAGTATTCATTTATTCATGTTTTACATTGACTACTATAAATAAATATAGTATTCATTTATTCATGTTTTACATTCACTACAATAAATAAATACTTGCGGTAACCCTTTTAGCCGGACGACCCACAGAAGGAGATGGATTGACCATGATATTCAAGGGTAGTACCAGATTAGCTTGGCGCCTTCAGGCGCATAGTTTAATCTGGCACTACCCTTGAATTATCATGGTGAATCCAAAGCCTGTAGCTCAGTGGTTTCAGAGTTGTAGGTAAAGTTTGTCGAATTTGAAAAAGCAGCCGCGAAGTTAAACGGGTTAATTTACACCGTGAAAGCCCATTGAATTTTCTCTTTCTCAGCCTAGTGGTGCTGAATAAATTTTGTATTTCTCCATTTCTTGACATGCCCAACATTGCACATCGTGTAACCGATTGGACTTTCTTTGGTAAATTTTTGGTCGCATGACGTAGGTTGTTTAGGACACACACACAATTAAAACCAAGTCCTTACCTCGCCTGGCACACTGTAATCCTTATTGGACCCCTGGGAAACCCGAATACGTTGATTAGTTGGGTTTAGCGCCGAGCAGGCCACCAAGGCCATTTCACGGCAGTCCCCGAACACATCACTGTACAGCATTGCGTGTACTATGAGCTGTATGACGTCGGAGCGCACATTGCGTGCACTATAAGCTGTATGACGTCGGAGCGCACATTGCGTGTACTATAAGCTATATGACGTCGGAGCGCACATTGCGTGTACTATAAGCTGCATGACGTCAGAGCGCACATTGCGTGTACTATAAGCTGCATGACGTCGGAGCGCACATTGCGTGTACTATAAGCTGCATGACGTCGGAGCGCACATTGCGTGTACTATAAGCTGTATGACGTCGGAGCGCACATTGCGTGTACTATAAGCTATATGACGTCGGAGCGCACATTGCGTGTACTATAAGCTGTATGACGTCAGAGCGAACATTTGTTTTCAAATATCCCTGCAAAGAAAGAATTTTTCTACAACTTGAAGACATAATTTAGAGCAATGTTGACCTTATACGGGCTACTTTTACCAAACTCCAGTGATTTGCTGATTTTGCTGTTGAGTGGTAAAATACAATGGTGAAAAGGCATTTCAGTACCCTGATGGAGCCACAGCCAGATCTCAGTATCGGGGTCAAGCATGCAGACTTCATGTATAGTTGCGCTGTTTCAGGTTTGAAAACTTGGCCAACTTACTCCTTCACTTAAAATACCCCCCCTCGGGTCTGCCCTGGGGGACTTGGGTGGGGTTAGGTATTTTTTAGTTCCCAGGGTCACCCTGGTCAGCCCCACAGGGTGGGTTTTTCTCTCTATTCTGGGGCATGTGTTTCTGTCTACCCTTTGTCCATTCACCTGTATTTGCCTTTTTAAAACTCTCCCTACTGTCTGCACTGCCTGTAGCTCTTGATATTGGATGTGTGTTGCTAAATGGTCTTAGCTTTATTTCAGCCCCATGTTGTAGGTTTATTTAACGTATTTGACCGGCTGGCGACATACATTCAATGTTCTGTATTTTTTTGTTTTGTTTTTTTCACAAGCAGTGCAGGCACGTCCTGAGAAAGCCTTGTTGCTGTCGGGACGTTAAGCAATGTACAATCAATCAATCCTTCACTTAAAAATGGATCTTTGTTACACTGGGCTCAATATATATGGGGAAAATGAAGGGATGTAAAACAGTTATATTCTGTGGGGAAAAGTTCTAATTATTATCCACTGTACAGCAAAACTGGGACATTTTTCGAGTTTAGTTATTTAGGTTTAACGCCGAGCAGGCGACTAAGGCCATCTCACGGCGGTTCGAGTTTAGTAAAAGCAAACCGTGTTAGTTCTACGGACACTGCATGATATCCGTTCTAAGATTGGTATAGAAAAGATTCTTTCCAAATATATCTGCAAAGGAACGTTGTGCTCTCGGATGTCAGACGACCCCCCCCCCCCCCCTCCTCCCCGGGTCTGCCCTAAGGTACTTGGGTGGGGTTAGCTACTTTTTAGTTCCCAGGGTCTCCCTGGTCAGCCCCACTGTGTGAGTTTTCCCATCGATTCTGGTCCATTCACCTGTATTTTCCTTTTTTAAACTCTTCCTACTGTCTGCGCTACCTGTAGCTCTTGGTATTGGCTGTGTGTTGCTAAACGGTCTTGGGTTTTATTTAGCGTATTAGACCGGCTGGTGACATACATTTAATATTTTGTTTTAGTTGGGTTTTTATTTTTTTTTCCACAAGCATGCAGGCACGTCCTGAGAAAGTCTAGTTGCTGTCCGGATGTTAGGCAATGTACAACTAACCAGCGGATGTCGAACGACCTGTAACTTTCTGTTGCTTCATCTATTGCAGCCTCTTGAGTGCAGATGGGGCACTCTCTGCTTCCATCAGTCTGTTGGCTGTTCGGGAGTCACCCCACCCGGGTCTGCCTTGGGGGACTTGGGTGGGGTTAGGTATTTTTTAGTTCCCAGGGTCACCCTGGTCAGCCCCACAGGGTGGGTTTTTCTCTCTATTCTGGGGCATGTGTTTCTGTCTACCCTTTGTCCATTCACCTGTATTTGCCTTTTTAAAACTCTCCCTACTGTCTGCACTGCCTGTAGCTCTTGATATTGGATGTGTGCTGCTAAATGGTCTTAGCTTTATTTAGGCCCCATGTTGTAGGTTTATGTAACGTATTTGACCGGCTGGCGACATACATTCAATTTTCTGTTTATTTTTTTTTTTTTTTCACAAGCAGTGCAGGCACGTCCTGAGAAAGCCTTGTTGCTGTCGGGACGTTAAGCAATGTACAATCAATCAATCAATGTTCGGGAGTCCCCAGGCTGAAGTTGTGACAAGCGTCTATATTTCACGATGACTCGAGTGTGAATACAAAAACTAAGACTACTTCATAGTCTCTAGGTGTGTGAGAGCAGCAAAGACTGTTTCACATTGACTGGGTATGTCGGCAGAACCTAACTCCCCCCCTCCCCCCCCCCCCCCCCCCCCCAAAAAAAAAAAAAAAAAAAAAAAAAAAAAAAAAAAAAAAACCGCCACTAAACTATTTCGCATTGACTGGGCGTTTGCAAGCTACGGACATCATCTCACATTAATAAGATGTCTGCAAATCACAGACTCTCAGACACTGGACTGGGTGTGTGAAAGCAAAGGCTATCCGTCGCTGACAAGGAAGACGGACGATTCACAGATTTCTCCCCAACGCTCGTTTCGCTGACACACCCTTCAGCGACGCACCAAGAGTTCAGCACGCCAACCCGCACAATTGCATCGGACACCTGGTAAGTACATAATTATTTTAATTTTTAACGCATTCTGCCCGGACGGCCGTATTTCCCAAATTTTGGAGGCGTCATCTAACGACTATGCACCAGTTGCAGGAGATGGATAATAATTCAAGGGCAGTGCCAGATTAGCTTGGCGCCGATCGACCATGATAATTCAAGGGCAGTGCCAGATTAGCTTGGCGCCGATCGACCATAATTCAAGAGCAGTGCCAGATTAGCTTGGCGCCGATCGACCATGATAATTCAAGAGCAGTGCCAGATTAGCTTGGCGCCGATAGACCCATGGTAATTCAAGGGCAGTGCCAGATTAGCTTGGCGCCGAGAGGCGCCAAGCTAATCTGGCACTACCCTTGAATTATCATGGTCGACCCATCTCCTGCTGTAGTGCGTCAGCGCTGAATAAGAGAATTAATCTGTGACTGCTACTGATGATAAAGTTCGGCGGAAAAGACGCGTAATTACGTAGTTCGATAGTGACGTAATTACGTAGTTAGTGACGTAAATACGCGTCTTTTGCGCCGAGCGATATCGTCATGAGTAGTAAAGGGTGTGTTGGTCTCGTATTTCGAACCTTAAAGCCTTCAGCCGCAAGTCCAGAATCGCAGACCAGCAAACAAAACCTTGCTCGGTCACGACAAAAGACAAGTCCAGTTTTGTGAAAAGCGAGATTTATATTTTGTATTACAAACCCCAAAAATCGCACTTTTCACACACACACACGAAAAATTATGGGCAAAACAATGCTGTGAAGGTCTCCTGCGTGGCGTTTTCAACGGGAAAAAGCATGTAACAAGACGGTTCTAATCACGGGTAACCTATTTAGCCTTCAGGCGCCAAGCTAATCTGGCACTACCCTTGATATTTCATGGTCGGTCCATCTTCTGCAAATGGTACAGCCATTATGCAACACCCAAAACATGTTGAGAAATGGGACATGGCGGCTACAAGGGTTACAACTAGGTCGAAAACCCGAACCGCTTTTACATCCAGACGCGCCGCATTGGGCTCGATGCCCAGCAAGTGATTCGTCAGTCTCGCAATTCAGCAAAAGAACGTCCCGCAAATCAGAAATGTGTCACAAGTACGCGAGTTTTGACACGAGCAGTGGAATAAAAGCCCTGACAAACGTGCCATCGCGTGTTTGTTCGGATCAGGCTGTCACACGCGTGGCCGATTCTTACTGTTTTACTGACAAATCGGTTATCACCAATGTCCAGGTTCCGGCCGCTGGCTACGTAATTCACGTGACGAGTTTTTGTTCTTAAAAAAAAAATATGGTGGAGGTGACTCTGATTGGTTGAAACCCAACTGATTTTTTTTCTTTAATTTTTCACTCGAATAACAAAATTCTTATTCGAGTAGAAACCGGTGCTGCGTAGATCCAACTTTGATCGGCAAAACAAAAGCAATATTAATAACTTGAAGGCATTTGCCCCCCCACCCCCCCCCCCCCCCGACTCCGCACTTCCCGCTCCGGCTTTTAACAGCTGTTCATTTTGAAACACGCGCTGTTTTAAACTACTGATTTACTGACAATCGTCGATTCAATTTGGTGCAGTCTTTCAATGAAAAATTGACAAGTTAGAGAAAGATGTATCCTTTTGGACTCCGTGAGATGGTTTTTGTCGCTTGCTGGGCGTTCTACACTACAACTGATAACCCTACCCTTGTATATGCGACATTAGTCGCACTCAATTTGCAATACTAGCGACGTTTCGCTTGCAACAAGCGACTCCCAACAACGAACGAAAGCCATCAAGCGCTGAGAAATTCCCTTTGGTATGTGTACTATATATTCTACCAGCGCTAGCCTCACCTATCTGGTTTGTGAGACAAGTCAAGCATAGACAACATTGCAAACATCTCCAAGAGGCATAGATGCTCATGAGTGGATCTATGCCTCTTGGAGATGTTTGGAGTGTTTCTATGATTATACAATACTCCAGACATCAGAGATATATAACTGGAGAATCATCGGACAGGACTTTCATTGCCTTAAGTTGCCCACTAATGTTCAATTGGGGCTATTTACCCTCTACACGTCAGACAAAACACCCCGCCTTCTAAGTGTATTCAACCCCACCCGGGTCTGCCCTGGGGGACTTGGGTGGGGTTAGGTATTTTTTAGTTCCCAGGGTCACCCTGGTCAGCCCCACAGGGTGGGGTTTTCTCTCTATTCTGGGGCAACCCCACCCGGGTCTGCCCTGGGGGACTTGGGTGGGGTTAGGTATTTTTTAGTTCCCAGGGTCACCCTGGTCAGCCCCACAGGGTGGGTTTTTCTCTCTATTCTGGGGCATGTGTTTCTGTCTACCCTTTGTCCATTCACCTGTATTTGCCTTTTTAAAACTCTCCCTACTGTCTGCACTGCCTGTAGCTCTTGATATTGGATGTGTGTTGCTAAATGGTCTTAGCTTTATTTAGGCCCCATGTGTTAGGTTTATTTAACGTATTTGACCGGCTGGCGACATACATTCAATGTTCTGTTTTGGTTTTTTTTCACAATCAGTGCAGGCACGTCCTGAGAAAGCCTTGTTGCTGTCGGGACGTTAAGCAATGTACAATCAATCAATCAATCAATCTATTCTGGGGCATGTGTTTCTGTCTACCCGAGGTCCATTCACCTGTATTTGCCTTTTTTAAACTCTCCCTACTGTCTGCACTGCCTGTAGCTCTTGATATTGGATGTGTGTTGCTAAATGGTCTTAGCTTTATTTAGGCCCCATGTGTTAGGTTTATTTAATGTGTTTGACCGGCTGGCGACATACATTCAATGTTCTGTTTAGTTGGTTGTTTTTTTCCACAAGCAGTGCAGGCACGTCCTGAGAAAGCCTTGTTGCTGTCGGGACGTTAAGCAATGTACAATCAATCAATCAATCTAAGTGTATTCAGTACATTTTAAATCATTAATCAGCTGTTAACTCAGGGGAGGCAACTTGTATACCTTTCATGCTGTTTAAAGCTATTTACTTGCCACAGTGTCATCTTAGCTGCGTTTGGTTAAAGAAATCTCTTTGCATATAAACTCACTAAAGCATAGCACTGGCAAGCTGAATAGGTTTGACTAAGAGGTTATTTCATAGCATTGACAGAATATTACACACAATAAACATAACCAGTGCAGATGGAGTCATCTTTCATTCAAGTCAGGGCCCCTATAGAAATATTTTGCTGGGGTGATTTACAGGCATTTGATAATAAGTTGCATAAGTTACATACAAGCTACAAGTAACTTCAACGTTAACTCTGCAAGTTCTTACAAGTTGTTTGTTTCAAGTCATTATGTTATGTTTCCCACCCAGGTATGCCCTGGGGGACTTGGTTGTGGTTAACTACTTTTTAGTTCCCGGGGTCAACCTGGTCAGCCCCACACCCCACCCGGGTCTGCCCTGGGGGACTTGGGTGGGGTTAGGTATTTTTTAGTTCCCAGGGTCACCCTGGTCAGCCCCACAGGGTGGGTTTTTCTCTCTATTCTGGGGCATGTGTTTCTGTCTACCCTTTGTCAATTCACCTGTATTTGCCTTTTTAAAACTCTCCCTACTGTCTGCACTGCCTGTAGCTCTTGATATTGGATGTGTGTTGCTAAATGGTCTTAGCTTTATTTAGGCCCCATGTGTTAGGTTTATTTAACGTATTTGACCGGCTGGCGACATACATTCAATGTTCTGGGGTTTTTTGTGTTTTTTTTTTTTTTCACTAGCAGTGCAGGCACGTCCTGAGAAAGCCTTGTTGCTGTCGGGACGTTAAGCAATGTACAATCAATCAATCAATCTGGTCAGCCCCACAAGGTGGGCTCCCACCCGGGTCTGCCCTACGGGACTTGGGTGGGGTTAACTATTTTTTAGTTCTCAGGGTCACCCTGGTCAGCCCCACAGGGTGAGTTCCCCTTCTATTCTGGGACATGTTTTTATGTCTACCCTTGGTCCATTCACCGGTATTTTCATTTTTTAAACTCTCCCTACTGTCTGCACCCCCTGTAGCTCTTGATATTGGATGTGTGTTGCTAAATGGTTTTAGGTTTATTTAGAGTATTAGACCATCTGGCGACATACATTCAATATTCTGTTTAGTTGGGTTTTTTACACCAGCAGTGCAGGCACGTCCTGAGAAAGTCTTGCTGCTGTCAGGACGTTAAGCAATGTACAAATGTACAAAAAATGTTCACAAGCAATGCAAGGGCGTCCTGAGAAAGTTGTGTTGCTGTCGGGACGTTAAGCAATGATCACACAACCCAACCCACAGGGTGGGTTTTCCCTTCTATTTTGGGGCATGTGTTTCTGTCTACCCTTGGTCCATTCACCTGAATTTTTTAAATACTGTCTGCGCTGCCTGTAGCTCTTGATATTGGATGTGTGTTGCTACATGATCTTGGCTTTATTTAGGCCCCATATCGTAGGTTTATTTAACGTATTCGACCGGCTGGCAACATACATTCAATATTCTATTTAGTTGTTTTTTTCACAAGCAGTGCAGGCACGTCCTGAGAAAGTTACCCCACCCGGGTCTGCCCTGGGGGACTTGGGTGGGGTTAGGTATTTTTTAGTTCCCAGGGTCACCCTGGTCAGCCCCACAGGGTGGGTTTTTCTCTCTATTCTGGGGCATGTGTTTCTGTCTACCCTTTGTCCATTCACCTGTATTTGCCTTTTCAAAACTCTCCCTACTGTCTGCACTGCCTGTAGCTCTTGATATTGGATGTGTGTTGCTAAATGGTCTTAGCTTTATTTAGGCCCCATGTTGTAGGTTTATTTAACGTATTTGACCGGCTGGCGACATACATTCAATTTTTCTGTTTAGTTTTTTTTTTTTCACAAGCAGTGCAGGCACGTCCTGAGAAAGCCTTGTTGCTGGCGGGACGTTAAGCAATGTACAATCAATAAACCTGAGAAAGTCTTGTTGATGTCAGGACATTAAGCAATGTACAATCAACCATTCACACTGTATTTTTCCTTTTTTAAACTCTCCCTACTGTCTGCACTGCCTGTAGCTCTTGATATTGGATGTGCGTTGCTAAATGGTCTTCACTTTATTTAAGCCCTATGTCCTAAGTCCCCACCCGGGTCTGCCCTGGGGGACTTGGGTGGGGTTAGGTATTTTTTAGTTCCCAGGGTCACCCTGGTCAGCCCCACAGGGTGGGTTTTTCTCTCTATTCTGGGGCATGTGTTTCTGTCTACCCTTTGTCCATTCACCTGTATTTGCCTTTTTAAAACTCTCCCTACTGTCTGCACTGCCTGTAGCTCTTGATATTGGATGCGTGTTGCTAAATGGTCTTAGCTTTGTTTAGGCCCCATGTGTTAGGTTTATTTAATGTATTGGACCGGCTGGCGACATACATTCAATGTTCTGTTTATTTTTTTTTTTTTTTCACAAGCAGTGCAGGCACGTCCTGAGAAAGCCTTGTTGCTGTCGGGACGCTAAGCAATGTACAATGAATGAATGAATGTCGTAAGTTTATTTAACGTATTGGACCGGCTGGTGACATATATTCAATATTCTGTTATTGTTTTTTTCCCAAGCAGTGCAGGCACGCCCTGAGAAAGCATTGTTGCTGTCGGGACGTTAAGCAATGTACAATCCATTCCTTTCTTGGACAGGATATACAGCCTTTATAAATACATACGAATTAGTTAATGTTTTCATTGCGTCTCACTTTTGTGTTTTTTTGTTGTCAGAATATGGTCATTATGCTATAGCTTTATATTATTTTACTTAAATGTGTGTGCATATTTAGTAGAATGACTGCTATACATATTTGTGGTTTGGTATTTTAGATTCTGCTTGATTGTGATGTATGTTTTATGTCTCGCTTATCTTATTTTTGTTTTCTCACCAGTACCACTGGCGACGTATATGGCGATGACGACGGTTCGATTATCCCCTGCTGCAGCAGTGAATTAACCTCAATGATGACTTGCTTCGAGGCAAAAGGTAAAGGATATTGCTTCTGACGTACCAGCACATCGGTCGTCAGATGAATTTCGTGCATGATAGGACCTCTGAATGATCCAGACATAGCAGTGTGTAGCTCTGGAATTGATTCAACAGTAGCTTACAACTGGTCCTACTGCGTTTTCAACTGATTGAGGTCGTAGTGCACATCTCTGAACGCTACAGCATGTGGAGACGGAAAAATAGACCACTGTAAAGCGTCATCTTCCTCTGGTGTTACTGCCATGACCGCTAATTTAGCAGTCACTCCAGTTACCTGGTCAACCCGAGTTATGGCCAAAACCTGCGGACAGAATCTCTTACTCAACAAGTGAACTGAATGAAGTGGTCTCTACTACAACTACAGAACTCTGTAATGATTGCTCATCTCTGCCAAAATGCTTTTTTAATATGTTCGCATGGTAGTCCTTCTCCTTGCCCTTCACGTCAATAAGATAATCGTCACCGAATTCCTGGACCACTTCCTATGGCCCACACCACTGCCTTTGGAGTTAATTGCTGGTCGTTGGGGAAAAGAGCAATACTTGCTTTCCCAGAGAAAACTTTCTCACCTTGGAACTTTCGTCTCGGTAGTGCTTCTGCACTTTCCAGGCAAGATCTACTCTGTCGAAATGGATCTCTCACATGACCTCTGTTGTTTTTACAGCTGTAAGGTCTAGAATCAAAGACCGGCGGACTCACTCCAAACATCCTAGCACCGATTTGTGAACTACCATCTGAAACAATTTCCGTTAACAGTGGAAACCACGAAGTGGGTTTTTGCAGTCCTGACAATACCTTTTGTTTCTTAACCCTATTAACTCCGGATCCCTACCGCAGGAGATGGATTGACACTGATAATTCAAGGGTAGTGCCAAATTAGCTTGGCGCCTGAAAGCGCCAAGCTAATTTGTGACTACCCTTGAATTATGGTCAATCCATCTCCTGCAACTGGTACATAGTCGTTGGGCATTACCATCACAATTCGAGAAATGGGACCTTGGGGCTAAAAGGGTTAAACCTGTGGCTGTTGGTAGCGGTTTTTGTCACGATGATTCCTGCCGACAACCAAAGGGTGAAATGGTGATACTGCGGCGTGATGTCTTGGTAACCTTTAAACTTTAACCCTTTGGGTTCGTGCAGGAATCATCGCGACTAAAACCTCTACCAACACCCAAGGGGTTAATAAATGCAGACGATGACACTGCCAATGACGGAGAGACCGCTAGCTCTGCGTATAACGAGAAATGCGTGTCGAGAGCACTGCATATCTCTAGCAATACGCGTTAAGTCTATCCCTGAGCAGTTCCAGCGCCCGTAGGTCTGACAGCGTAGGGCTTTCCAGAGTAGTGCTGTAAAGCCGTATTGCTATTGACACGTAGGGCTAAAAGCCGTGGTTCAATTTACACGTAGTGCTCGTGATACGTAGTGGTAACGGAATTCACCCGTTTATTCCAATGTGTTTAGCTTCATTGTGCAAAACCACCCTGAGTAACGGTTATGTCAACCCCCCCCCCCCCCCACCACCCGGGTCTGCCCTGGTGGATTTGGTTGGAGTTAACTACTGTTTAGTTCCCAGGGTCACCCTGGTCAGCCCCACAGGGTGGGTTTTCCCTTCTATTCTGGGGCATGTGTTTCTGCGTATCCTTGGTCCATTCACCTGTATTTTCCTTTTCTAAACTCTCCCTACTGTCTGCGCTGCCTGTAGCTCTTGATATTCAATGTGTGTTGCTAAATGGTCTTGGCTTTATTTAGGCCCCATGTAGGTTTATTTAACGTATTGGACCGGCTGGCGACATGCATTCAGTATTCTGTTTATTTTTTTATTTTTTTTTATTTTTTTATTTTTATTTTTTTCCCACAAGCAGGGCAGGCCCCCCACCCGGGTCTGCCCTGGGGGACTTGGGTGGGGTTAGGTATTTTTTAGTTCCCAGGGTCACCCTGGTCAGCCCCACAGGGTGGGTTTTTCTCTCTATTCTGGGGCATGTGTTTCTGTCTACCCTTTGTCCATTCACCTGTATTTGCCTTTTTAAAACTCTCCCTACTGTCTGCACTGCCTGTAGCTCTTGATATTGGATGTGTGTTGCTAAATGGTCTTAGCTTTATTTATGCCCCATGTTGTAGGTTTATTTAATGTATTTGATCGGCTGGCGACATACATTCAATTTTCTGTTTAGTTTTTTTTTTTCACAAGCAGTGCAGGCACGTCCTGAGAAAGCCTTGTTGCTGTCGGGACGTTAAACAATGTACAATAATAATAATAATAATAATAACAAGCAGTGCAGGCACATCCTGAGAGTCTTGTTGCTGTCGGGACGTTGAGCAATGTACAATCAATCGTCTGATTGCCAGTTAACCCTTTTAGCCCCGGATCCCTACAGCAGGAGATGGTTTGACCATAATTCAAGGGTAGCGCCAAATTAGCTCGGAGCATTCACCCCCACCCGGGTGTGCCCTGGGGGACTTTGGTGGGGTTAACTATTTTTTAGTTCCCAGGGTCACCCTGGTCAGCCCCACAGGGTGGGTTTTTCCTTCTTTTCTGGGGCATGTGTTTCTGTCTACCCTTGGTCCATTCACCTGTATTTGCCTTTTTTAAAACTCTCCCTACTGTCTGCGCTGCCTGTTGCTCTTGATCTTGGATGTGTGTTGCTAAATGGTTTTAGCTTTATTTAGGCCCCATGTCGTAGGTTTATGGACTGGCTGGCGACATACATTCAATGTTCTGTTAGGTTTTTTTTTTCACAAGCAGTGCAGGCACGTCCTGGGAAAGTCTTGTTGCTGTCTGGACGTTAAGCAATGTACAACCAATCAATCGGAGCATTCAGGCGCCAAGCTAATGTTGCACTACGTTGAATTATGGTCAATCCATCTCCCGCAACTGATACATAGTTAGGCAACACCTCCAAAATGTGAGAAATGGGACCTTGGGGGTAGAAAGGATAATGGTGCTCTCTAGAAACTGACAGACTGTGGCCTTGCTTTTGAACGGCAGTTGACCATCTCGTAATAAGAGGTTGTTTTGAGGTTACAATGACAGACTTGAGGTAGAGCCGTTGGCTTTTGGTCCGCCCTGTTCCGTCGTTTTATTCTGTTGTCTTTGTGACGTGTCTTTTTCCACTTTCTAGATCTAGAGGCCTATTCTGTATCTTCTTTCCCGCTGCCGCTAGTCCTGTTGACGTCCTCGGACGCTTTTAACTCTGTAATGATTTACTTCATCTTTTCACGACAGACACCCCACCCGGGTCTGCCCTGGGGGACTTGGGTGGGGTTAGGTATTTTTTAGTTCCCAGGGTCATCCTGGTCAGCCCCACAGGGTGGGGTTTTCTCTCTATTCTGGGGCATGTGTTTCTGTCTACCCGAGGTCCATTCACCTGTATTTACCCCACCCGGGTCTGCCCTGGGGGACTTGGGTGGGGTTAGGTATTTTTTAGTTCCCAGGGTCACCCTGGTCAGCCCCACAGGGTGGGTTTTTCTCTCTATTCTGGGGCATGTGTTTCTGTCTACCCTTTGTCCATTCACCTGTATTTGCCTTTTTCAAACTCTCCCTACTGTCTGCACTGCCTGTAGCTCTTGATATTGGATGTGTGTTGCTAAATGGTCTTAGCTTTATTTAGGCCCCATGTGTTAGGTTTATTTAATGTATTTGACCGGCTGGCGACATACATTCAATGTTCTGTTGTTGTTTTTTTTTCACAAGCAGTGCAGGCACGTCCTGAGAAAGCCTTGTTGCTGTCGGGACGTTAAGCAATGTACAATCAATCAATCAAACCATTCACCTGTATTTGCCTTTTTTAAACTCTCCCTACTGTCTGCACTGCCTGTAGCTCTTGATATTGGATGTGTGTTGCTAAATGGTCTTAGCTTTATTTAGGCCCCATGTGTTAGGTTTATTTAATGTGTTTGACCGGCTGGCGACATACATTCAATGTTCTGTTTAGTTGGTTGTTTTTTTTCACAAGCAGTGCAGGCACGTCCTGAGAAAGCCTTGTTGCTGTCGGGACGTTAAGCAATGTACAATCAATCAATCAATCATTCACCTGTATTTGCCTTTTTTAAACTCTCCCTACTGTCTGCACTGCCTGTAGCTCTTGATATTGGATGTGTGTTGCTAAATGGTCTTAGCTTTATTTAGGCCCCATGTGTTAGGTTTATTTAATGTGTTTGACCGGCTGGCGACATACATTCAATGTTCTGTTTAGTTGTTTTTTTTTTTTTTCACAAGCAGTGCAGGCACGTCCTGAGAAAGCCTTGTTGCTGTCGGGACGTTAAGCAATGTACAATCAATCAATCAATCTTTTCACGACAGTGCAGGTCCGTCCTAGAAAAACCCCCACCCGGGTCTGCCCTGGGGGACTTGGGTGGGGTTAGGTATTTTTTAGTTCCCAGTGTCACCCTGGTCAGCCCCACAGGGTGGGTTTCTCTCTCTATTCTGGGGCATGTGTTTCTGTCTACCCTTTGTCCATTCACCTGTATTTGCCTTTTTAAAACTCTCCCTACTGTCTGCACTGCCTGTAGCTCTTGATATTGGATGTGTGTTGCTAAATGGTCTTAGCTTTATTTATGCCCCATGTTGTAGGTTTATTTAATGTATTTGACCGGCTGGCGACATACATTCAATTTTCTGTTTAGTTTTTTTTTCACAAGCAGTGCAGGAACGTCCTGAGAAAGCCTTGTTGCTGTTGGGATGTTAAGCAATGTACAATCAATGTACAATCAACCGTCCTAGAAAAAATATTCTCTTTTACAGCTCTTTAGAAATATATAGGTATATGTTTAAATTGAGTCGTTTCGTCTCTTTAAAATCGGGTCCAGGAACTCAGACATGTGGTTTTGAGGTTCCTGGGTAGGTCTGGGTAGGAACCTGGGTAGGTCTGGGTAGGAGCCTGGGTAGGTCTGGGTAGGAACCTGGGTAGGTCTGGGTAGATACCTCAAAACTACATGTCTGAATTCCTGGACGCAGATGTCACAGTCAGATTTGAACTTTTTGTCCTTTTTCTGTGGGTCAAGGGCGACACGTTCATAAGCAGTTATACTGGCCATACGCTCACACTCTTCTGATTTTTGTTCAAGTAATGACCAGTGATCAAAATTTGGATTACTTGGGTAAAAGAAGCCTACCTCGTAAAAAATACACAACTAATATTGGTATATTGTGCGACAGCAAGTAACGCCACACCAGGCGATTTGGTGTGTGTGCTATTGAAGTTATTTTAATTCGGTTGAATAAACTTTATTGCCCATTAATCGACAAGCATGAAATGGAAAAATTTCATTCGGCTCGCAGAAGCATAAAACACACAAGACATAACTTAGCAAATACTAATGCATATTACTGATTTGCTAACTGCAATCACACACACTGATATCACACTGGCTAGAAGTGTATTCTTGTTTGTCTATATTGTCTTTTGTAAGCACCCCACCCGGGTCTGCCCTGGGGGACTTGGGTGGGGTTAGGTATTTTTTAGTTCCCAGGGTCACCCTGTTCAGCCCAACAGGGTGGGTTTTTCTCTCTATTCTGGGGCATGTGTTTCTGTCTACCCTTTGTCCATTCACCTGTATTTGCCTTTTTAAATCTCTCCCTACTGTCTGCACTGCCTGTAGCTCTTGATATTGGATGTGTGTTGCTAAATGGTCTTAGCTTTATTTAGCCCCATGTGTTAGGTTTATTTAACGTATTTGACCGGCTGGCGACATACATTCAATGTTCTGGGTTTTTTTTTTTTTTTTTTTTCACAAGCAGTGCAGGCACGTCCTGAGAAAGCCTTGTTGCTGTCGGGACGTTAAGCAATGTACAATCAATCAATCAATCTTTTCTAAGCGTGCTTCTTTTGTGTTCTCTTGATGGGGTCGAGTTGCTCTACCGCGTATGCAGGATGTCCTTGCATCTCCACCGCCGTGAGATGGCCTTAGTCGCCTGCTCGGCGTTAAACCCCAATAACTACCCCACGTCTCCGGGGGCTCTTGGGGTTTGCAACGTACGCAGACTTCCAACATTCGCACGCACAGACTCAAACCGCAAGGGGCACATACACAACACCAACTCTCAGTCCAACGCATCCTTCCAGTATAAACTCAAACACCATTTTCTGTGGCCCAAAGTGTAATACTAACGAAAACTCTCCACAAACTATCAGTACTAGCACGTCACAATCGCTTCCACAGCATATAATGAAAGCCAGGGTAGGTAAGATGTCCTCGCATTCCAACCTGTTTTACGTGTGTTATAGTGCTGCACTGTTCACAAGTTCCTCCACCTCTTGGCGTGTAGTTTTGGGCGACACGCGCTTCTGAAGCTGTGATGTCCATCGACTCGCTTCCTGAAGCTGTGGTGTCCATCGACTCGCTTCCTGAAGCTGTGGTGTCCATCGACCCGCTTCCTCAGCTGTTGACACGCCCCTCCAGTCTCTGTTGACTCGGATGTCTGGGCACCAAGTCCCTCGCTCCTCACAAGAACTCTGAACAATAAACTTCTAATGTCGCAACACTTGCTTAACACAGATTGTGGATGATATGAGGTACATTACATAACCTGGCTGATGCAGACAAGCCTACACGTTTATTCACACACTCGCACTTCATAAAACAATAGATTCGCAACACATCACAACTCGGTTACTGCACTGAAACGGACTATAACATTACGCACACGCCATACACTAGTTCGTACGTAGAGTCCTGAGTTATGTTGATAGATTCTGTGAATTTGAGCCAGTCGGCTTTTTGGCTTCCATGATGGCCCTGTCTGCTATTGCTTTAACCCGCTTGTATTCTATCCTCGATTGTTTTGTGCTTTTTCCATATTTGGAGTTTGCACTTCCTATCTTTACTGTACCGTCACAGTCCCGTTTCCACCAGGCTTCTGTCAGAGGTGCTATCCTTGACGGATTGGATAATTTTGTCTTGATCCGCGCCGTTTTAGATTCTACACTAGCCGCCTTATCGCATTCCGAACTGATCTCACCCCCACCCGGGTCTGCCCTGGGGGACTTGGGTGGGGTTAGGTATTTTTTAGTTCCCAGGGTCACCCTGGTCAGCCCCACAGGGTGGGTTTTTCTCTCTATTCTGGGGCATGTGTTTCTGTCTACCCTTTGTCCATTCACCTGTATTTGCCTTTTTAAAACTCGCTACTGTCTGCACTGCCTGTAGCTCTTGATATTGGATGTGTGTTGCTAAATGGTCTTAGCTTTATTTAGGCCCCATGTGTTAGGTT
This sequence comes from Semisulcospira habei, assembly GCA_036245525.1. Lineage (NCBI taxonomy): Eukaryota > Metazoa > Mollusca > Gastropoda > Semisulcospiridae > Semisulcospira > Semisulcospira habei. The sequence continues at coordinate 443,757 of BTPG01000009.1, read as the reverse complement.
TATTTAATGTATTGGACCGGCTGGCGACATACATTCAATGTTCTGTTAATTTTTTTTTTTTTTTTACAAGCAGTGCAGGCACGTCCTGAGAAAGCCTTGTTGCTGTCGGGACGTTAAGCAATGTACAATCAATCAATCCGAACTGATCTGTGCGAGTTAGTAGTCACTTTTCCAGTTTGTTTCAGTCGTATTTATCCTAGAGGATCTTTTAATGGTCTAATGGGGTGGTTCCTTCTATCCCCCGATGACGATAAGGGTGGGGAAGTGATCGCTCTAAAGGTTGTCGCTGTTTACCTGGGCTTTGTTAGCGATTGTGCTTATGGCCATGTCCAGGGTGTTCATGTTATCCAAGTTTCCGTCCACTCTTCAATTATCCCCCACCCGGGTCTTCCCTGGGGGACTTGGGTGGGGTTAGGTACTTTTTAGTTCCCAGGGCCACCCTGGTCAGCCCCACAGGGTGAGTTTTTCTCTCTATTCTGGGGCATGTGTTTCTGTCTACCCGAGGTCCATTCACCTGTATTTGCCTTTTTAAAACTCTCCCTACTGTCTGCACTGCCTGTAGCTCTTGATATTGGATGTGTGTTGCTAAATGGTCTTAGCTTTATTTAGGCCCCATGTGTTAGGTTTATTTAACGTATTGGACCGGCTGGCGACATACATTCAGTGTTCTGTTTAGGTTTTTTTTTTTCACAAGCAGTGCAGGCACGTCCTGAGAAAGCCTTGTTGCTGTCGGGACGTTAAGCAATGTACAATCAATCGATCAAAACCCTCTTCAATTATATGCTAGTGAGAGACGATTCTTTGTCGTCCCCTACCCCACCCGGGTCTGCCCTGGGGGACTTGGGTGGGGTTAGGTATTTTTTAGTTCCCAGGGTCACCCTGGTCAGCCCCACAGGGTGGGTTTTTCTCTCTATTCTGGGGCATGTGTTTCTGTCTACCCTTTGTCCATTCACCTGTATTTGCCTTTTTAAAACTCTCCCTACTGTCTGCACTGCCTGTAGCTCTTGATATTGGATGTGTGTTGCTAAATGGTCTTGGCTTTATTTAGGCCCCGTGTGTTAGGTTTATTTAATGTATTTGACCGGCTGGCGACATACATTCAATGTTCTGTTTATTTTTTTTTTTTTTTTCACAAGCAGTGCAGGCACGTCCTGAGAAAGCCTTGTTGCTGTCGGGACGCTAAGCAATGTACAATCAATCAATCAATCGATTTGTCGTCCCCCCACCCGGGTCTGTGCCCTGGGGGACTTGGGTGGGGTTAGGTATTTTTTTTAGTTCCCAGGGTCACCCTGGTCAGCCCCACAGGGTGGGGTTTTCTCTCTATTCTGGGGCATGTGTTTCTGTCTACCCTTTGTTCATTCACCTGTGTTTGACTTTTTAAAACTCTCCCTACTGTATGCACTGCCTGTAGCTCGATATTGGATGTGTGTTGCTAAATGGTCTTAGCTTTATTTAGGCCCCCACCCGGGTCTGCCCTGGGGGACTTGGGTGGGGTTAGGTACTTTTTAGTTCCCAGGGTCACCCTGGTCAGCCCCACAGAGTGAGTTTTCCTCTCTATTCTGGGGCATGTGTTTCTGTCTACCCGAGATCCATTCACCTGTATTTGCCTTTTTAAAACTCTCCCTACTGTCTGCACTGCCTGTAGCTCTTGATATTGGATGTGTGTTGTTAAATGGTCTTAGCTTTATTTAGGCCCCATGTTTTAGGTTTATTTAACGTATTTGACCGGCTGGCGACATACATTCAATGTTCTGTTTAGTTTTTTTTTTTTTCACAAGCAGTGCAGGCACGTCCTGAGAAAGCCTTGTTGCTGTCGGGACGTTAAGCAATGTACAATCAATCAATTAGCTTTATTTAGGCCCCATGTGTTAGGTTTATTTAATGTATTTGACCGGCCGGCGACATACATTCAATGTTCTGTTTAGTTTTTTTTTTCACAAGCAGTGCAGGCACGTCCTGAGAAAGCCTTGTTGCTGTCGGGACGTTAAGCAAAGTACAATCAATCAAACCCACCCGGGTCTGCCCTGGGGGACTTGGGTGGGGTTAGGTATTTTTTAGTTCCCAGGGTCACCCTGGTCAGCCCCACAGGGTGGGTTTTTCTCTATTCTGGGGCATATGTTTCTGTCTACCCTTTGTCCATTCACCTGTATTTGCCTTTTTAAAACTCTCCCTACTGTCTGCACTGTCTGTAGCTCTTGATATTGGATGTGTGTTGCTAAATGGTCTTGGCTTTATTTAGGCCCCATGTGTTAGGTTTATTTAATGTGTTTGACCGGCTGCCGACATACATTCAATGTTCTGTTTATTTTTTTTTTTTTTCACAAGCAGTGCAGGCACGTCCTGAGAAAGCCTTGTTGCTGTCGGGACGTTAAGCAATGTACAATCAATCAATCAATCTGTCTACCCTTTGTCCATTCACCTGTATTTGCCTTTTTAAAACTCTCCCTACTGCCTGTACTGCCTGTAGCTCTTGATATTGGATGTGTGTTGCTAAATGGTCTTAGCTTTATTTAGCCCCATGTGTTAGGTTTATTTAATGTATTTGACCGGCTGGCGACATACATTCAATGTTCTGTTTATTTTTTTTTTCACAAGCAGTGCAGGCACGTCCTGAGAAAGCCTTGTTGCTGTCGGGACGTTAAGCAATGTACAATCAATCTTTGTCGTCGTTTCCGGCCCGAGCATTCGCTAGGCGGGTCATTCGTCCCTCGCCCGTTTGATTTCGTGGTTCCTTCGCTTTTGGCGCCGTGGCTTTTCCGCTTTTCAGGCCTTTTGGGCCGCTACTCGGGCTTTTTGGGCCGCTACTCGGGCTTTTTGGGCCACTAATCAGGCCCCCTGGTGTGGCCACCGTGCGCCGGGCCTAGTTTCGACCCTAGTCTGCCCGCTTTCCAGTAGAGTATAAGGCGGTTATCGAGTAGGAAGCCCTCGGTGGGCCTTAACTTTTCTGTAAATCTTTGTCGCTCGTCTGGTGTTGACGTCCTCGAAGAAGTGAACTCATCCGTGGTTGTCCTAACAATCCTACTCTTTGTCCAGGGACCACCACCCTAACGGGCTAAAGATCACTGCAGCCGTTTTCTTCCTATCACTGCCTATCTATCCTTGCTGGATCTGTGCTGACTACCCTATGCGCTAATAGTTGGTGACTGGAGCTACCAACAGCCCAGTCACCTGATAATAATAATAATAATAATAAAGAGCATTTATATCGCGCTGAATCCCCAGGAGCAGTGGGCTCTAAGCGCGTTACAAAAAATGTATATGCAGAATCTCACTACCTTTAAAAAAGTCTAATCTATGCACTTCTAATCTACGCACGCACATACAACTAAAACACACATAACAAAACCATATGTATGCAGACCAAACCAACATCACGCACACGCACACACAATCTGTGGATTAATGGTACGCAAGCTGAAAGAAGTAGGTTTTAAGTTGGGTTTTAAAGACGTCAATGTTTTCAGCATTCCGGAGGTGTAGGGGAAGTGAGTTCCAGACAACAGGGGCTTGATACTGTAATGTCCGGCAACCAAACCGCTTAGAGGAAAAGCTGGGGACACGGAAACGCTTCTCAGAGCAGGAACGAAGGGAACGGGAGGGCTGATAGATGTTGAGGAGGGATGAGAGGTATGGCGGTAAGGATCCATCAAAGCAGCGAAAAGCCAGGACCGCAATCTTGTACTCGACTCTAAACTGAATGGGTAGCCAGTGCAATTCCTGAAGTAGGGGGTTACATGGTCCATTTTAGATTTGCCAAAAGCAAGTCTGGCAGCATTGTTGAGGACTGTCTGCAGACGAGAGAGTTCTTTCTGGGGGACACCTGCCAGGAGGGAGTTACAATAGTCTAAGCGGCTAAGGACAAGGGAGCAAATAAGTTGAACAGTAGCGGACCGGGTGATGAATGGTCTAATGGAGCTGATTCTTCGCAGCTGGAAGTTCGCCGTCCTGCACACATTAGTAATGTGATGGTGCATGGACATACTGCAGTCGAACTGAACTCCCAGATTACGTACAGACTGGCTAAAGGTTATTTCACTGTCGCCAACCACGAGGGTGGCCCCTGGTGGGACCTGACTAAGGGAGTGGTCAGAACCAGCGCAAAGTGGTTCAGTCTTGCCGTCGTTCAGCTTCAGTTTGTTGCACAGCATCCATTTTTTCACAGAGGAAATACAAAGTTCAATCTTTCACAAGAGCAGGAAAATTAGATGGAGAAGCACCTTTGTGGAGTTGGGTGTCGTCGGCATACTTGTGAAATTCACAGGCATGTCGGGTGATGTCAGACAGGGATTGGGTGTAAAGGCTGAAAAGGACGGGCCCAAGGACGGATCCTTGGGGGACACCGAATCTCAGCATGAGGGGCTGCGACTCTGACAACAACCTTCTGAGTACGCCCACGCAGATACGAGGAAAACCAGCTAAGTGTTTTGCCAGAGATGCCATAGGCTGTGTTAAGTCTCTCTAGGAGTACAGTATGGTCAATCGTATCAAACCCCACCCGGGTCTCCCCCACCCGGGTCTGCCCTGGGGGACTTGGGTGGGGTTAGGTATTTTTTAGTTCCCAGGGTCACCCTGGTCAGCCCCACAGGGTGGGTTTTCCTCTCTATTCTGGGGCATGTGTTTCTGTCTACCCTTTGTCCATTCACCTGTATTTGCCTTTTTAAAACTCTCCCTACTGTCTGCGCTGCCTGTAGCTCTTTATATTGGATGTGTGTTGCTAAATGGTCTTAGCTTTATTTAGGCCCCATGTGTTAGGTTTATTTAATGTATTTGACCGGCTGGCGACATACATTCAATGTTCTGTTTATTTTTTTTTTTTCACAAGCAGTGCAGACACGTCCTGAGAAAGCCTTGTTGCTGTCGGGACGTTAAGCAATGTACAATCAAACCCACCCGGGTCTGCCCTGGGGGACTTGGGTGGGGTTAGGTATTTTTAGTTCCCAGGGTCACCCTGGTCAGCCCCACAGGGTGGGTTTTTCTCTCTGGGGCATGTGTTTCTGTCTACCCTTTGTCCATTCACCTGTATTTGCCTTTTTAAAACTCTCCCTTACTGTCTGCACTGCCTGTAGCTCTTGATATTGGATGTGTGTTGCTAAATGGTCTTAGCTTTATTTAGGCCCCATGTGTTAGGTTTATTTAATGTATTTGACCGGCTGGCGACATACATTCAATGTTCTGTTTATTTATTTTTTTTTTTCACAAGCAGTGCAGGCACGTCCTGAGAAACCCCACCCGGGTCTGCCTTGGGGGACTTGGGTGGGGTTAGGTATTTTTTAGTTCCCAGGGTCACCCTGGTCAGCCCCACAGGGTGGGTTTTTCTCTCTATTCTGGGGCATGTGTTTCTGTCTACCCTTTGTCCATTCACCTGTATTTGCCTTTTTAAAACTCTCCCTACTGTCTGCACTGCCTGTAGCTCTTGATATTGGATGTGTGCTGCTAAATGGTCTTAGCTTTATTTAGGCCCCATGTTGTAGGTTTATGTAACGTATTTGACCGGCTGGCGACATACATTCAATTTTCTGTTTTTTTTTTTTTTTCACAAGCAGTGCAGGCACGTCCTGAGAAAGCCTTGTTGCTGTCGGGACGTTAAGCAATGTACAATCAATCAATCAACGTCCTGAGAAAGCCTTGTTGCTGTCGGGACGTTAAGCAATGTACAATCAATCAATCAATCGTATCAAATGCCGCCGAGAGGTCAAGGAGGCAAAGAATGGAAACCAGCTTGTCAGCATTGCACAGAAGGCTGTTTGTAACATGCAGGAGAGCAGTTTCTGTACTGTGCTGTTTTCTGTAAGCTGACTGAAACGTTTCTATGAGGTTGTTGGAAATGAGATGGTTTTGGAGCTGATACAGAACAATGCGTTCTAATAGCTTTGATAAGAAAGGGAGATTGGAGATGGGCCGATAGTTATTAAAACATTCTTTGTTGAGACCAGGTTTCTTCAGCAAAGGTGTCACAACTGCTTGTTTGAAATATTCAGGCACTACACCAGTCTGTAGTGACACATTCGTGATTCTGGTGATGACTGGAATCAGGTCAGCTTTACATGATTTGAAAAGGCTAGCTGGAAGAGGATCCAGAGAGGAGCATGTGCAATAATGTCACGAACAAAGTCCTCGGACACAGGCTGAAATTCTGCAAGTTGTGGACCGTGATAGCTGGTGATCTCAGGAGTATCGTCAGAAACATCCAGTTCACGCCGGATGTCCTCAATCTTTTTGTCAAAGAACTGACAGAAAGCGTCTGCGAGATCCGAAGCTGGTCCGGTGGAGGTAAGGAAATGTCCTTGCGTACCCCAAGGAGTTCATCAGACACACTGAACAAGGTTTTGGTGCTAGAGCAGGCCTGCAAGCGGGAACAGAAGTGCTGACGCTTGGCGTTGCGCTGGAGGGATCTTGGGCAATTGCGTTTCTGCACAAACAACTGTCGGTGAATGGTCAACTTGCTAGACCGCCAACACCGCTCAAACTGGCGGAGCTCTTTTAGTGTCCTTGACCTTGCCTGCCATCCAAGGAGCTGAGGGGCGGTCAGTGACACGTCTGGATGTTAGAGGAGCGTGTGTGTCCAGGATATGCTGCAGCGACCTGTTGTAGTCCTCCAGTAAAACTGTGTCTGGTGAGGAATCTAACTCTGCAGCGGCAGCACACACGGACGTGCGGAATTGATTAAGATCCATTCCTTTTACATTGCGGGAAATAACCACGCGCTTGCGGGATTTGGGCTGGAAACAAAAAAGATCAAAGAAGATGGCACTGTGATCGGAAAGAGCGAGATCAGTGACATGGAATGACTGAAGCAGTTTGTCATCTCGTACAATAAGTAGGTCAAGCGTATGTCCGCATTTGTGAGTCGGTTGACTTATGAGTTGTTTGAAGTTGAAGTCGGTCAAGATCGTTTGAAGACGCCCAGCAGTGGTGTTAGACGGCACTTCAAAGTGTGTATTAAAGTCACCAGTTATGACCAGGTTTTGTGATTGGTCATTGTATGAGGACAACAGGTCTGAGAAGTCGTGCAGAAAAGAAGCGTCATTAGAGTTGTTTTTCCTGCTAGGTGGAGGACGATAGAGACAGACACAAACAAATGAGTTTTTGTGAGCAAACTTGGCTTCACACGCTTCAAAAGAGCTGAAACTGAGCTTCTGGAAGATAATGCATTCATCAAGATGCTTGGCAAAGACCACTGCTACGCCGCCGCCGCGGCGCCCAATGCGCGGAAAAGACATGGTCTTGTGTGTAGGTGGCGTCATATCAGCCAGCAGTGCCTCGTCGCCATGTTCTAACAACCTGTGATAAATGCAATGTCAATTTCATCATCTGCAATCAGTTCTCTAATTTCATCGGTCTTGTTACGACATGATTGTGAATTGAAGCAGACACACTTCAACGTACCCGATGCAGTAGATTCTGAGCGCTCAGGATTAGTGATGGGAACATGAATCAAATTGTGGAAGTTGCACCCACCTCTATGAGCCGCGAAAATCATGTAAGGGCGGGGGGAGATCACAGGGAAGAGGCTCGCATGCTTTCTGGTGGGACGTGCGGAATGGCCATTAGGTCCCGATTGAAGCACCTGAATGATAGCCACAGCATGGGAAGGGGTAGGAACTTCTGTAGAGAATGCACTAGGCAATGTATTTGACCTGTCTGTAATAAGCACATTGATTTGCCTCTGTTTCCTCCTACCACCTCTCCGGGTTCGCTTACGAGGCAGATTACACCCAATCCCCAAAGTTCGAAGGTGGGAGATGAGAGAGGGATCAAGGCGTGAGGCCACAGGTCGGACACATAGCAGATCATCCCTGGAGTACTTGTGTTGTGAAACCAAGGAGGGAACACATGTGTTAGAGTTGACACTGGCCACACTAGAGGAGTTTACTGGCAGACTGGATGGATACTCGGTACAACCAGATATGGAACAAGTGACAAGGCCAAACTGTGTCACAGCTGGCAGACTGGAGGGGTTCACATGTAGACTGGATGTATTCACAGTACCACTGGTGACAAAGTTCAACTGTGAAACTGAGGGGAGATGATGTGGGTTCACATGAGGACTGAATAGGTTCACGGTCGTAACTGGTGCAGTCAGGCGTGACTGCCACTGAACCAGTAGAACAGAAAACGGAAAAAAACCCAAATCATTTTCCACTCTGGAGGAAATGGTCCACAAAAAAGGTACCACCACGACGCCCAGTTCATCACGAACATGAAGATGGCATAATCCAACACATTCAATCAGCCTTGCCACAATTAGACACAAAACAATGAGAGACAGTTTCACTCTGCCTGTTAGGCGTGTGAACCCCCCCCCCCCCCCCCCGGGTCTGCCCTGGGGGATTTGGCTGGGTTAACTACTTTTTACTTCCCACGGTCGCCCTGGTAAGCCCCACATGGTGGGTTTTCCCCTCTATTCTGGGGCATGTGTTTCTGTCTACCCTTGATGCATTTTACCTTTATTTTCCTTTTTTAAGCTATCCCTACTGGATGCACTGCCTGCATTTCTTAATATTGGATGCGTGTTGCTCAATGGGCTTAGGTTTATTTAGCATATTAGGCCGGCTGGCGAATTATATTCAATATTCTGTTTATTTTATTATTTTTTTTCACAAGCAGTGCAGGTCTAAGGAAGCCCGATATAATGCCGCACTCTGGCGCGCATATAATCTCGTCACCCAAGGTACATCACATAGTCTGGGGTTAAACTTGAACCTGACATCACGATTTTAACTCTGTGCGCAGTGAGTTATTTAAAATCACCGTGAGTTGGCCTTAGTTGCCTGCTCGGCGTTAAACCCAAATAACTGTTACTTAAAAGAAATAATAATTATGATACACACAGGCCAGAAGCACTGCCGAGAAGACGTGAACACGATCCAACTGCACGAGACAAGATCCTCATGGGCCCCCGCGACTGCGGTAAGTTAGTGCGAGAGCGAGGGCTCATGAGGATCTACGCCTCTTGCTGAGACCAGTTTGTATCTTGGACAGTAAGTTAGAGCGACTGCGGGGGCTCATGAGGATCTACGTCTCTTGCTGAGACCAGTTTGTCTCCTTGTATCTTGGACAGTAAGTTAGAGCGACTGCGGGGGCTCATGAGGATCTACGTCTCTTGCTGAAACCACTTTGCATCTTGGACAGTAAGTAGAACGACTGCTGGGGCTCATGAGGATCTAGCACCCCCACCCGGGTCTGCCCTGGGGGACTTGAGTGGGGTAACTACTTATTATTTCCCAGGGTCACCCTGGTCAGCCCCACAGGGTGGGTTTTCCTCTCTTTTCTGGGGCATGTGTTTCTGTCTACCCGAGGTCCATTCACCTGTATTTGCCTTTTTAAAACTCTCCTGTCTGCGCTGCCTGTAGCTCTTGATATTGGATGTGTGTTGCTAAATGGTCTTAGCTTTATTTAGGCTCATGTTGTAGGTTTCTGTAACGTATTGGACCGGCTGGCGACATACATTCAATATTCTGTTTAGTTTGTTTTTCACAAGTAGTGCATTCACGTCCTGAGAAAGTCTTGTTGCTGTCGGGACGTTAAGCAATGTACAGTCAATCAATCAATCTATAAAGCCGTATTGCTATTGACACGTAGGGCTAACAGCCGTGGTTCAGTTGACACTTATAGCTAGTGATACGTAGTGGTAACGGAATTCACCCGTTTCCTCCAGTGTGTTTAGCTTCATTGTGCCCGAGTACCGGTTATGTCGTGAGTACTGGTTATTACGTGTCCAATGACATTTATTTTCAAACCACACACTCGCACACTCACACACTCACACACTCACTCGCACTCACACTCGCACACACACACACACACACTCTCTCACACACACACACACACACTCACACACACACACACACTCACACACACTCACACTCACACTCACACACACTCGCACACACACTCACACACACACACTCACACACACTCACACTCACACACACACACACACACACACACACACACACACTCACTCACACACTCACTCTCACACTCGCACTCACACTCACTCACTCACACACACACACTCACACACACACATTCACACACACACACACTCACACACTCGCTCACTCACACACTCACACTCACTCACTCTCACACTCACACTCGCACTCACACACACTTTCTTTAGTAAAATTAACTGATGCTGTGAAAGGAAAAATGAACACAATTCTTTGACTTGCAAAACAAAAATGTACATATCTGTGGAAGAAAGGACTGCAATTTCACACAGCAGTTATGCATGTGGCTAGTTACTTTCAAGTTGCACTTGTGCAGGTGCACCTATCTGGCAGTGAACAAAAGTACTGGAACCTGAATTCCCTTGTGTACAGAAACATGGAATAATGACTAAATTCAATGAAAACAGAAGCTGTACAGAAACCACTTTACAAAATAAATATTGGATTAAAAACAACTTGTAAAATGAGAAATGGACATTGTACTCCAACACACGCCGCAGAGCCTGTGTAGTAAGTGGCACGCCTCAAGTGAGTTAATTAACCTGAAGCAGACCGACATGTGCATGCTTCACCGGTGATGGTAGTTGTGTTGAACAGTCTGGGGAACAGTCCGCTAAACGTTAAACAATGCGTGTCTTGCAAGCTCAGTGCAAGATGAGATGCTAACGTTTGTCACTGTCTATATACATGGAAATCCGAATCCGAACAATGTAACTCGTCATCATTGTTATCTCTAATCTATATTTGCGTCTTGGACGTTTCCGAAATTTCGTATTTTTAATCATCTTTTCCTTTTCCTTTTAACTATTAAAATTTTCTCACTGTCTTTTCTCGTTTTTATGAAAGATGGAGTCAAAACTGTGCTTGACCCACTCTTTTTTGCACAGTCTGACGATGCGTACATCACCCACACTCTCGGCTTTTCCAGCCGATTCAGAGTCCAGCCCCCCCCCCCCCCCCCACCCGGGTCTGCCCTGGGGGACTTGGGTGGGGTTAGGTATTTTTTAGTTCCCAGGGTCACCCTGGTCAGCCCCACAGGGTGGGTTTTTCTCTCTATTCTGGGGCATGCGTTTCTGTCTACCCTTAGTCCATTCACCTGTATTTGCCTTTTTAAAACTCTCCCTACTGTCTGCACTGCCTGTAGCTCTTGATATTGGATGTGTGTTGCTAAATGGTCTTAGCTTTATTTAGGCCCCATGTTGTTGGTTTATTTAACGTATTTGACCGGCTGGCGACATACATTCAATTTTCTGTTTAGTTTTTTTTTCACAAGCAGTGCAGGCACGTCCTGAGAAAGCCTTGTTGCTGTCGGGACGTTAAGCAATGTACAATCAATCAATCAATCAGAGTCCAGCCCGTAAAAATGGAACTTTCGCTGTGCCTGCGTATTATAATAAGTATTATCATTATCAACATCATCAAAAACATCATCTCTAAGCAGCTTGAAGGCCTGAGGTGGCTGGTAAAAGCACAGACCGTGATAATAGTTGATCTTCACCTGCACGAGCCACTTGCCTGGACTGTTGTCTTGCTCTGGTGACTGGCCGCTGGTAGATAACTGTGAATCGGGAGTTGGGCCACTGGATGACTGTGGGTAAGGGGTTGGGCTACTGGATTGCTGTGAGTCGGGAGTTGGGCCACCTGATGACTCTTGGTTGGGGGTTGGGCCAAAAGATGACTGTGGGTTGGGGGTTGGGCCACTGGATGGCTGCGAGTTAAGAGTTGGACCAATGGATGCCTGTGAGTCGTGAGTTGGGCCACTGGATGGCTGTGAGTCGGGAGTTGGGCCACTTGATGACTGTGGGTTGGGGGTTGGGCCACTGGATGGCTGTGAGTAGGGAGTTGGGCCACTGGATGGCTGCGAGTCCGAAGTTGGGCCACTTTATGACTGTGGGTTAGGAGTTGGGCAAATAGATGACCGTGGGTTGGGGGTTGGGCCACTGGATGGCTGTGGGTTGGAGTTTGGGCCACTGGATGGCTGTGGATGGCTGTGGGTTGGAGGTTGGGCCATTGCATGGCTGTAGGTTGGGGGTTGGGCCATTGCATGGCTGTGGGTTGCGGGTTGGGCCAATGCATGGCTGTGGGTAAAGTGGTGGTGATAAACCGGCCTCTGTATGTTGTTTTTGCTTTAACTTTATGCAGGTTACAGTGACTGGTTTTGATGGGGGATCCGGACCGTAAAACACGATGTTATCACGACTCTTGATCTCCAGTAACTCGCATAACAGTGAGCGCTTCTCTGGTGGCAAAGCGTAACCGTAGTTATAAGACTTTTTGGTGTTTCTGGCTTCCGGATGCTCATACAAGCCATATAAAACAAACCCGCTGCCTGGAACGTTTGAAAACCCTGAAATGTAGTGACCCAGTTTCAGCTGACTCCAGAAATGGCCGGCGATTTTTTCCGCAGATTCACTGTCAAAGTCTTTTTGTGTGTTCCCTTGCCCTTGCCTTTTTCTTTGTATGTCCTTTGCCTGCAAATAGTAGTTTTCCTAGAACGGCCGTTCATCAAGCATTACCTTGGGTTGGCCTGCTTCTCTCGCTGACAGGCAGGGACAAATCTCCCTGTCATCAGTATCCTCTTTCTCGGTGTTTAGTACCGATCTGTACAACCACCCGGGTCTGCCCTGGGGGACTTGGGTGGGGTTAGGTATTTTTTAGTTCCCAGGGTCACCCTGGTCAGCCCCACAGGGTGGGTTTTCCTCTCTATTCTGGGGCACCCCACCCGGGTCTGCCCTGGGGGACTTGGGTGGGGTTAGGTACTTTTTAGTTCCCAGGGTCACCCTGGTCAGCCCCACAGGGTGAGTTTTTCTCTCTATTCTGGGGCAAGTGTTTTTGTCTACCCGAGGTCCATTCACCTGTATTTGCCTTTTGAAAACTCTCCCTACTGTCTGCACTGCCTGTAGCTCTTGATATTGGACGTGTGTTGCTAAATGGTCTTAGCTTTATTTAGGCCCCATGTGTTAGGTTTATTTAACTACTTGACCGGCTGGCGACATGCATTCAATGTTCTGTTTTTGTTTTTTTTTCACAAGCAGTGCAGGCACGTCCTGAGAAAGCCTTGTTGCTGTCGGGACGTTAAGCAATGTACAATCAATCAATCAATCTATTCTGGGGCATGTGTTTCTGTCTACCCTTGGACCATTCACCTGTATTTTCCTATTTTAAACTCTCCCTACTGTCTGCGCTGCCTGTAGCTCTTGATATTGGATGTGTGTTGCTAAATGGTCTTAGCTTTATTTAGGCCCCATATCGTAGGTTTATTTAACGTATTGGACCGGCTGGCGACATACATTCAATATTTTGTTTATTTTTTTCACAAGCAGTGCAGGCACGTCCTGAGAAAGCCTTGTTGCTGTCGGGACGTTAAGCAATGTACAATCAATCAATTATTTCAAATAAAACATGTTACGTACCTTGTTACACACACACTGACACACACACCGTCCATACATACAACATTCTGATAGGGTTCATTTCTGAAAAATACAGTTTTCTCAATGAGATAAAATTTCTCGGGAACTCGCTAGTCACCTTTTTAATGTATGCCGAGGATGTGTACACGACGACAGTACAAAAGCCAGGCAGCTGTCTTGTGACACTCTACCCGCTTACTAGAAGATTTATTATATTGCAGCTAAATTAGCTTTTGGTTGTTTTTGAGGGTACGATGATAGTCTTGAGGTATAGCTGATGGGTGTTGATTCACCCTGTTCAGTCGTTTCATTCGGTTGCCTTTGCGACGTGTCTTTTTCCACTTTCTAAAACTAGTGGTCATTTCTCTGTCTGCATTCCGCTGGCGCTAGTCTGTTGACGTCCTCGGACGCTTTCAACTCTGTAATTATTTAAGACTGGTGTAGGGATGCGTACCTTTTTCAATGCATACCAGTCCAGTTGTTAGGTCAATGAATTCCATCATGGAATTCTCTGTCTTCCCCTTGGTATGTGTACATAGAATTCTTAGTCAAGACGTAGTAAAACTGTTGCCGCTAGGGTTTCATGTGAAAGATAAACAGAAGATAGTGGTAGAAACCCCTTTAAAATAGAAACAAATAACGACGTTTCGGATCAATGGTCCTTCTTCAGGTGACATGGAAACAAACGTAGAACAGAAAAGAACACGACAGAAAGGCCAAGACATTGCACATAAAGATACATATAACACACAAACGTTTAATCAAATGTGAGAAAAATGTCTTCAACCTCTTTCGTCACAAGTTCCCATTTCTCAAATTTTGGAGGTGTTGCCTAATGACTATGTACCAGTTGTAAGAAACGGATTTGATCATGTTAATTCAGGGTTAGTGACAGAAGCGCATGGCGCTTTCTCACTACCCTTGAATTATGGTCAATCCATCTCCTGCAACTGGTACAAAGTCGTTGGACTTGGGGCTAAAAGGTTTAAATATGTGGCTGTTAGTAGAGGGTTTTGTCGCGCTGATTCCTGCGGACAAAGGGTAAAATGGTGATACTGCGGCATGTCTTAGCAATCTTTAAACTTTAACCCTTTGTGTGGCGGTAGCGGGTTTAGTCGCGATAAATCCTGCAGGAATCATTGTGACAAAAATCTCTACCGACACTAAAGGGTTAATAAATGCAGACGATGACACTGCCAATGACGGAGAGGCCGCTAGCTCTACGTATACCGAGAACTGCCTGTCGAGAGCACTGCGACCTCTAGCAATAACTGTTGAATGGTCTATCGCTGCTAAGTTCCAGCGACCGTAGGTCTGATGGCGTAGGGCTTTCGAGAGTAGTGCTATTAAGCCGTACCCCCCCCCCCCCCCCCGGGTCTGCCCTGGGTTGACAATTTTTAGTTCACAGGGTCACCCTGGTCAGCCCCACAGGGTGGGTTTTCCTCTCTATTCTGGGACATGTGTTTCTGCCTACCCGAGGTCCATTCACCTGTATTTTCCTTTTCTAAACTCTCCCTACTGTATGCGCTGCCTGTTGCTCTTGATATTGGATGTGTGTTGCTAAATGGTCTTAGCTTTATTTAGGCTCATGTTGTAGGTTTCTGTAACGTATTGGACCGGCTGGCGACATACATTCAATATTCTGTTTAGTTTGTTTTTCACAAGTAGTGCATTCACGTCCTGAGAAAGTCTTGTTGCTGTCGGGACGTTAAGCAATGTACAGTCAATCAATCAATCGATCTATAAAGCCGTATTGCTATTGACACGTAGAGCTAACAGCCGTGGTTCAGTTGACACTTTATAGCTCGTGATACGTAGTGGTAACGGAATTCACCCGTTTCCTCCAATGTGTTTAGCTTCATTGTGCCCGAGTACCGGTTATGTCGTGAGTACTGGTTATTACGTGTCCAATCTGACATTTATTTTCAAACCACATACACACACACACACACACACACACACACACACACACACACACACACACACACACACACACACACACACATACATATTCTTTAGTAAAATTAACTTTTTATGTTTTTTTTTTTCTTATAGAACATATTTATTCAACATCTCTTGGATGCTGTGAAAGGAAAAATTAACACAATTCTTTGACTTGCAAAACAAAAATGTACATATCTGTGGAAAAAAGGACTGCAATTTCACACAGCAGTTATGCATGTGGCTAGTTACTTTCAAGTTGCACTAGTGCAGGTGCACCTATCTGGCAGTGAACAAAAGTCCTGGAACCTGAATTCCCTTGTGTACAGAAACATGGAATAATGACTAAATTCAATGAAAACAGAAGCTGTACAGAAACCACTTTACAAAATAAATATTGGATTAGAAACAACTTGTAAATTGAGAAATAGGACATTGTACTCCAAAACACGCCACAGAGAGAGTGTAGTAAATGGCACGCCTCAAGTGAGTTAATTAACCTGAAGCAGACCGACATGTCCATGCTTCACCGGTGATGGTAGTTGTGTTGAACAGTCCGCTAAACGTTAAACAATGCGTGTCTTGTAAGCTCGGTGCAAGATAAGATGCTAACTTTTATCGCTGTCTATATACGTGGAAATCCGAATCCGAACAATGTAACTCGTCATCATTATCTCTAATTTATATTTGCGTCTTGGACGTTTCCGAAATTTCGTATTTTTAATCATCTTTTCCTTTTCCTTTTAACTTTTAAAGTTTTCTCACTGTCTTTTCTCGATTTTATGAAAGATGGAGTCAAAACTGTGCTTGGCCCACTTTTTTGCACAGTCTGACGATGCGTACATCACCCACACTCTCGGCTTTTCCAGCCGATTCAGAGTCCAGCCCGTAAAAATGGAACTTTCGCTGTGCCTGCGTATTATAATAAGTATTATCATATCAACATCATCAAAAACATCATCTCTAAGCAGCTTGAAGGCCTGAGGTGGCTGGTAAAAGCACAGACAGTGATAATAGTTGATCTTCACCTGCACGAGCCACTTGCCTGGACTGTTGTCTTGCTCTGGTGACTGGCCGCTGGTAGATAACTGCGAGTCGGGAGTTGGGCCACTAGATGACTGTGGGTAAGGGTTGGGCTCCTGGATTACTGTAAGTCGGGAGTTGGGCCACTTGATGACTGTGGGTTGGGGGTTGGGCCAATAGATGACTGTTGGTTGGGGGTTGGGCCACTGGATGGCTGTGAGTAGGGAGTTGGGCCACTGGATGGCTGTGAGTCGGAAGTTGGGCCACTTGATGACTGTGGGTTAGGGGTTGGCCAAATAGATGACCGTGGGTTGGGGGTTGGGCCACTGGATGGCTGTGAGTTGGGGGTTGGACCAATGGATGGCTGTGGGTTGGAGGTTGGGCCACTGGATGGCTGTGAGTCGGGAGTTGGGCCAATGGATGGCTGTGGGTTGGAGGTTGAGCCATTGCATAGCTGTAGGTTGCGGGTTCGGCCATTGCATGGCTGTGGGTAAAGTGGTGATATACCGGCCTCTGTATGTTGTTTTTGCTTTAAATATATGCAGGTTACAGTGACGGGTTTTGATGGGGGATCCGGACCGTAAAACACGATGTTATCACGACTCTTGATCTCCAGTAACTCGCATAACAGTGAGCGCTTCTCTGGTGGCAAAGCGTAACCGTAGTATCTATAAGACTTTTTTGTGTTTCTGGCTTCCGGATGCTCATACAAGCCATATAAAACAAACCCGCCGCCTGGAACTTTTGAAAACCCTGAAATGTAGTGACCCAGTTTCAGCTGACTCCAGAAATGGCCGGCGATTTTTTCCGCAGATTCACTATCAAAGTCTTTTTGTGTGTTCCCTTGCCCTTGCCTTTTTCTTTGTATGTCCTTTGCCTGCAAATAGTAGTTTTCTGGAACGGCCGTTCATCAAGCATTACCTCTGGTTGGCCCGTTTCTCTCGCTGACAAAGACAGGGTCAAATCTCCTCTGTCATAATCAGTATCCTCTTTCTCGGTGTTTAGTACCGATCTGTACAGTTCTTGAATTTGAGAATGTGTGGGGTTTACCACTCCAACATTTAGCGAAACCTTAGAGTAAAAGTCCATGGTGCTGCAAAGCCTTTTCCTGGACACAGGCTTGACGCGGAAAATGACGTGGGTGTCGTTACAGATATTTATCTCAAATCTTTCGTGAAACAACGAATGATCCACGATCAGTGTTTCCATTTTATTATCCACCTTTGCCCAAAAATAGTCCAGGAAGCGCACGTCCTCTGTGTGAATTATGATCCGACCTCCTTTCTCATTCATCCACCACCCGGGTCTGCCCTGGGTGACTTGGGTGGGGTTAGGTATTTTTTAGTTCCCAGGGTCACCCTGGTCAGCCCCACAGGGTGGGTTTTTCTCTCTATTCTGGGGCATGTGTTTCTGTTTACCCGTTGTCCATTCACCTGTATTTGCCTTTGTAAAACTCTCCCTACTGTCTGCACTGCCTGTAGCTCTTGATATTGGATGTGTGTTGCTAAATGGTCTTAGCTTTATTTAGACCCCATGTGTTAGGTTTATTTAATGTATTTGACCGGCTGGCGACATACATTCAATGTTCTGTTTAGTTTTTCACAAGCAGTGCAGGCACGTCCTGAGAAAGCCTTGTTGCTGTCGGGACGTTAAGCAATGTACAATCAATCAATCAATAATTATTTAACGTATTTGACCGGCTGGCGACATACATTCAATGTTCTGTTTTTTTTTTTTTGTGTTTTTTTTTTTTTTTTCACAAGCAGTGCAACCCCACCCGGGTCTGCCCTGGGGGACTTGGGTGGGGTTAGGTATTTTTTAGTTCCCAGGGTCACCCTGGTCAGCCCCACAGGGTGGGGTTTTCTCTCTATTCTGGGGCATGTGTTTCTGTCTACCCGAGGTCCATTCACCTGTATTTGCCTTTTTTAAACTCTCCCTACTGTCTGCACTGCCTGTAGCTCTTGATATTGGATGTGTGTTGCTAAATGGTCTTAGCTTTATTTAGGCCCCATGTGTTAGGTTTATTTAATGTGTTTGACCGGCTGTCGACATACATTCAATGTTCTGTTTAGTTGGTTGTTTTTTTTTTTCACAAGCAGTGCAGGCACGTCCTGAGAAAGCCTTGTTGCTGTCGGGACGTTAAGCAATGTACAATCAATCAATCAATTGATGACTGTGGGTTGGGGGTTGGGCCAATAGATGACTGTTGGTTGGGGGTTGGGCCACTGGATGGCTGTGAGTAGGGAGTTGGGCCACTGGATGGCTGTGAGTCGGAAGTTGGGCCACTTGATGACTGTGGGTTAGGGGTTGGCCAAATAGATGACCGTGGGTTGGGGGTTGGGCCACTGGATGGCTGTGAGTTGGGGGTTGGACCAATGGATGGCTGTGGGTTGGAGGTTGGGCCACTGGATGGCTGTGAGTCGGGAGTTGGGCCAATGGATGGCTGTGGGTTGGAGGTTGAGCCATTGCATAGCTGTAGGTTGCGGGTTCGGCCATTGCATGGCTGTGGGTAAAGTGGTGATATACCGGCCTCTGTATGTTGTTTTTGCTTTAAATATATGCAGGTTACAGTGACGGGTTTTGATGGGGGATCCGGACCGTAAAACACGATGTTATCACGACTCTTGATCTCCAGTAACTCGCATAACAGTGAGCGCTTCTCTGGTGGCAAAGCGTAACCGTAGTATCTATAAGACTTTTTTGTGTTTCTGGCTTCCGGATGCTCATACAAGCCATATAAAACAAACCCGCCGCCTGGAACTTTTGAAAACCCTGAAATGTAGTGACCCAGTTTCAGCTGACTCCAGAAATGGCCGGCGATTTTTTCCGCAGATTCACTATCAAAGTCTTTTTGTGTGTTCCCTTGCCCTTGCCTTTTTCTTTGTATGTCCTTTGCCTGCAAATAGTAGTTTTCTGGAACGGCCGTTCATCAAGCATTACCTCTGGTTGGCCCGTTTCTCTCGCTGACAAAGACAGGGTCAAATCTCCTCTGTCATAATCAGTATCCTCTTTCTCGGTGTTTAGTACCGATCTGTACAGTTCTTGAATTTGAGAATGTGTGGGGTTTACCACTCCAACATTTAGCGAAACCTTAGAGTAAAAGTCCATGGTGCTGCAAAGCCTTTTCCTGGACACAGGCTTGACGCGGAAAATGACGTGGGTGTCGTTACAGATATTTATCTCAAATCTTTCGTGAAACAACGAATGATCCACGATCAGTGTTTCCATTTTATTATCCACCTTTGCCCAAAAATAGTCCAGGAAGCGCACGTCCTCTGTGTGAATTATGATCCGACCTCCTTTCTCATTCATCCACCACCCGGGTCTGCCCTGGGTGACTTGGGTGGGGTTAGGTATTTTTTAGTTCCCAGGGTCACCCTGGTCAGCCCCACAGGGTGGGTTTTTCTCTCTATTCTGGGGCATGTGTTTCTGTTTACCCGTTGTCCATTCACCTGTATTTGCCTTTGTAAAACTCTCCCTACTGTCTGCACTGCCTGTAGCTCTTGATATTGGATGTGTGTTGCTAAATGGTCTTAGCTTTATTTAGACCCCATGTGTTAGGTTTATTTAATGTATTTGACCGGCTGGCGACATACATTCAATGTTCTGTTTAGTTTTTCACAAGCAGTGCAGGCACGTCCTGAGAAAGCCTTGTTGCTGTCGGGACGTTAAGCAATGTACAATCAATCAATCAATAATTATTTAACGTATTTGACCGGCTGGCGACATACATTCAATGTTCTGTTTTTTTTTTTTTGTTTTTTGTTTTTTTTTTCACAAGCAGTGCAACCCCACCCGGGTCTGCCCTGGGGGACTTGGGTGGGGTTAGGTATTTTTTAGTTCCCAGGGTCACCCTGGTCAGCCCCACAGGGTGGGGTTTTCTCTCTATTCTGGGGCATGTGTTTCTGTCTACCCGAGGTCCATTCACCTGTATTTGCCTTTTTTAAACTCTCCCTACTGTCTGCACTGCCTGTAGCTCTTGATATTGGATGTGTGTTGCTAAATGGTCTTAGCTTTATTTAGGCCCCATGTGTTAGGTTTATTTAATGTGTTTGACCGGCTGTCGACATACATTCAATGTTCTGTTTAGTTGGTTGGTTTTTTTTTTTTCACAAGCAGTGCAGGCACGTCCTGAGAAAGCCTTGTTGCTGTCGGGACGTTAAGCAATGTACAATCAATCAATCAATTGATGACTGTGGGTTGGGGGTTGGGCCAATAGATGACTGTTGGTTGGGGGTTGGGCCACTGGATGGCTGTGAGTAGGGAGTTGGGCCACTGGATGGCTGTGAGTCGGAAGTTGGGCCACTTGATGACTGTGGGTTAGGGGTTGGCCAAATAGATGACCGTGGGTTGGGGGTTGGGCCACTGGATGGCTGTGAGTTGGGGGTTGGACCAATGGATGGCTGTGGGTTGGATGTTGGGCCACTGGATGGCTGTGAGTCGGAGTTGGGCCAATGGATGGCTGTGGGTTGGAGGTTGAGCCATTGCATAGCTGTAGGTTGCGGGTTCGGCCATTGCATGGCTGTGGGTAAAGTGGTGATATACCGGCCTCTGTATGTTGTTTTTGCTTTAAATATATGCAGGTTACAGTGACGGGTTTTGATGGGGGATCCGGACCGTAAAACACGATGTTATCACGACTCTTGATCTCCAGTAACTCGCATAACAGTGAGCGCTTCTCTGGTGGCAAAGCGTAACCGTAGTATCTATAAGACTTTTTTGTGTTTCTGGCTTCCGGATGCTCATACAAGCCATATAAAACAAACCCGCCGCCTGGAACTTTTGAAAACCCTGAAATGTAGTGACCGAGTTTCAGCTGACTCCAGAAATGGCCGGCGATTTTTTCCGCAGATTCACTATCAAAGTCTTTTTGTGTGTTTCCTCGCCCTTGCCTTTTTCTTTGTATGTCCTTTGCCTGCAAATAGTAGTTTTCTGGAACGGCCGTTCATCAAGCATTACCTCTGGTTGGCCCGTTTCTCTCGCTGACAAAGACAGGGTCAAATCTCCTCTGTCATAATCAGTATCCTCTTTCTCGGTGTTTAGTACCGATCTGTACAGTTCTTGAATTTGAGAATGTGTGGGGTTTACCACTCCAACATTTAGCGAAACCTTAGAGTAAAAGTCCATGGTGCTGCAAAGCCTTTTCCTGGACACAGGCTTGACGCGGAAAATGACGTGGGTGTCGTTACAGATATTTATCTCAAATCTTTCGTGAAACAACGAATGATCCACGATCAGTGTTTCCATTTTATTATCCACCTTTGCCCAAAAATAGTCCAGGAAGCGCACGTCCTCTGTGTGAATTATGATCCGACCTCCTTTCTCATTCATCCACCACCCGGGTCTGCCCTGGGTGACTTGGGTGGGGTTAGGTATTTTTTAGTTCCCAGGGTCACCCTGGTCAGCCCCACAGGGTGGGTTTTTCTCTCTATTCTGGGGCATGTGTTTCTGTCTACCCGTTGTCCATTCACCTGTATTTGCCTTTGTAAAACTCTCCCTACTGTCTGCACTGCCTGTAGCTCTTGATATTGGATGTGTGTTGCTAAATGGTCTTAGCTTTATTTAGACCCCATGTGTTAGGTTTATTTAATGTATTTGACCGGCTGGCGACATACATTCAATGTTCTGTTTAGTTTTTCACAAGCAGTGCAGGCACGTCCTGAGAAAGCCTTGTTGCTGTCGAGACGTTAAGCAATGTACAATCAATCAATCAATTGATGACTGTGGGTTGGGGGTTGGGCCAATAGATGACTGTTGGTTGGGGGTTGGGCCACTGGATGGCTGTGAGTAGGGAGTTGGGCCACTGGATGGCTGAGTCGGAAGTTGGGCCACTTGATGACTGTGGGTTAGGGGTTGGCCAAATAGATGACCGTGGGTTGGGGGTTGGGCCACTGGATGGCTGTGAGTTGGGGGTTGGACCAATGGATGGCTGTGGGTTGGAGGTTGGGCCACTGGATGGCTGTGAGTCGGAGTTGGGCCAATGGATGGCTGTGGGTTGGAGGTTGAGCCATTGCATAGCTGTAGGTTGCGGTTTCGGCCATTGCATTGCTGTGGGTAAAGTGGTGATATACCGGCCTCTG
The DNA here is from genome assembly GCA_036245525.1 of Semisulcospira habei. NCBI lineage: Eukaryota > Metazoa > Mollusca > Gastropoda > Semisulcospiridae > Semisulcospira > Semisulcospira habei. The sequence goes on along the minus strand of BTPG01000009.1, from coordinate 421,344 downwards.
TATGTTGTTTTTGCTTTAAATATATGCAGGTTACAGTGACGGGTTTTGATGGGGGATCCGGACCGTAAAACACGATGTTATCACGACTCTTGATCTCCAGTAACTCGCATAACAGTGAGCGCTTCTCTGGTGGCAAAGCGTAACCGTAGTATCTATAAGACTTTTTTGTGTTTCTGGCTTCCGGATGCTCATACAAGCCATATAAAACAAACCCGCCGCCTGGAACTTTTGAAAACCCTGAAATGTAGTGACCCAGTTTCAGCTGACTCAAGAAATGGCCGGCGATTTTTTCCGCAGATTCACTATCAAAGTCTTTTTGTGTGTTTCCTTGCCCTTGCCTTTTTCTTTGTATGTCCTTTGCCTGCAAATAGTAGTTTTCTGGAACGGCCGTTCATCAAGCATTACCTCTGGTTGGCCCGTTTCTCTCGCTGACAAAGACAGGGTCAAATCTCCTCTGTCATAATCAGTATCCTCTTTCTCGGTGTTTAGTACCGATCTGTACAGTTCTTGAATTTGAGAATGTGTGGGGTTTACCACTCCAACATTTAGCGAAACCTTAGAGTAAAAGTCCATGGTGCTGCAAAGCCTTTTCCTGGACACAGGCTTGACGCGGAAAATGACGTGGGTGTCGTTACAGATATTTATCTCAAATCTTTCGTGAAACAACGAATGATCCACGATCAGTGTTTCCATTTTATTATCCACCTTTGCCCAAAAATAGTCCAGGAAGCGCACGTCCTCTGTGTGAATTATGATCCGACCTCCTTTCTCATTCATCCACCACCCGGGTCTGCCCTGGGTGACTTGGGTGGGGTTAGGTATTTTTTAGTTCCCAGGGTCACCCTGGTCAGCCCCACAGGGTGGGTTTTTCTCTCTATTCTGGGGCATGTGTTTCTGTCTACCCGTTGTCCATTCACCTGTATTTGCCTTTGTAAAACTCTCCCTACTGTCTGCACTGCCTGTAGCTCTTGATATTGGATGTGTGTTGCTAAATGGTCTTAGCTTTATTTAGACCCCATGTGTTAGGTTTATTTAATGTATTTGACCGGCTGGCGACATACATTCAATGTTCTGTTTAGTTTTTCACAAGCAGTGCAGGCACGTCCTGAGAAAGCCTTGTTGCTGTCGGGACGTTAAGCAATGTACAATCAATCAATCAATAATTATTTAACGTATTTGACCGCCTGCTGGCGACATACATTCAATGTTCTGTTTTTTTTTTTTTTTTTTTCACAAGCAGTGCAACCCCACCCGGGTCTGCCCTGGGGGACTTGGGTGGGGTTAGGTATTTTTTAGTTCCCAGGGTCACCCTGGTCAGCCCCACAGGGTGGGGTTTTCTCTCTATTCTGGGGCATGTGTTTCTGTCTACCAGAGGTCCATTCACCTGTATTTGCCATTTTTAAACTCTCCCTACTGTCTGCACTGCCTGTAGCTCTTGATATTGGATGTGTGTTGCTAAATGGTCTTAGCTTTATTTAGGCCCCATGTGTTAGGTTTATATAATGTGTTTGACCGGCTGGCGACATACATTCAATGTTCTGTTTAGTTGGTTTTTTTTTTTTTTTTTTTTTTCACAAGCAGTGCAGGCACGTCCTGAGAAAACCTTGTTGCTTTCGGGACGTTAAGCAATGTACGATCAATCAATCAAACAAGCAGTGCAGGCACGTCCTGACGAAGCCTTGTTGCTGTCGGGACGTTAAACAATGTACAATCAATCCTTTCTCATTCAGCAGAGCGTTGACCACCATTACAAACTCGTTGTCTGGATTTTTCATCACCTGCTGCATCTCCTCTTCAGCCGGACGACCCCACCCGGGTCTGCCCTGGGGGACTTGGGTGGGGTTAGGTATTTTTTAGTTCCCAGGGTCACCCTGGTCAGCCCCACAGGGTGGGGTTTTCTCTCTATTCTGGGGCATGTGTTTCTGTCTACCCTTTGTCCATTCACCTGTATTTGCCTTTTTAAAACTCTCCCTACTGTCTGCACTGCCTGTAGCTCTTGATATTGGATGTGTGTTGCTAAATGGTCTTAGCTTTATTTAGACCCCATGTGTTAGGTTTATTTAATGTGTTTGACCGGCTGGCGACATACATTCAATGTTCTGTTTAGTTGGTTGTTTTTTTTCACAAGCAGTGCAGGCACGTCCTGAGAAAGCCTTGTTGCTGTCGGGACGTTAAGCAATGTACAATCAATCAATCAATCAATTCAGCCGGACGAAGATGTTCTCGCCTATGGCGTATTTCGTGCAAATTTCACGAGACTGCTTACACTCTGCAAAATAATCAATACAGTTATAAAGCTACTCCCAAACCAGATAGGTGAGGCTAGCGCTGGCAGAATTGTACACAAACCAAGAGGAATCACTCGGCGCCGGACAGACAAACGGATCCCCTGCCCCCGCCTATCAGGCACCCAATTGCCAGCCCACAGAGAAATACGCAGGTATAGAATAAGACGATCATTTGCATCTTAAAAAGATGCATCAGGTCTCTTATATAACCCATGTCTTTGAACTCTCTGCGATTTGGATGTGCTGACTATTCACAGTGTGGGAAAAGTGTGGAACATGATCTGACTGAATGATAATTGTCATTGTTTATTCACACAGAATTCTTACTCACAAACCAGATAGATGAGGCTAGCGCTGTACACATACCAAGGGGAATTACTCAGCGCTATACCTGCGTATTTTTCTGTGGGCGGGTGATTGGGTTAGTTATTGGGGTTTAACGCCAAGCAGGCAACTAAGGCCATCTCTCGGCGAGGTGATTGGGTGCCTGATAAGCGGAGGCAGGGGATCTGTTTGTCGAGCGTTGAGTAATTCCCCTTGGTATGTGTACATCGAATTCTTATTTAAGACAATGCACATATACATAAAACATACAAACGTTTAACAAAAATATGAAATAAATGTCTTTAACCTTTTTAGTCCCAAGGTCCCATTTCTCAAATTTTGTAGGTGTTGCCTAACGACTATGTACCAAATGTAAGAGATGGATTGCTCATGTTAATTCAAGGGTAGTGACAGATGAGCTTGGCGCTTTCTCACTACCCTTGAATTATCATGGTCAATCCATCTCCTGCAACTGGTACCCCACCCGGGTATGCCCTGGGGGACTTGGGTGGGGTTAGGTATTTTTTAGTTCCCAGGGTCACCCTGGTCAGCCCCACAGGGTGGGTTTTTCTCTCTATTCTGGGGCATGTGGTTCTGTCTACCCTTGGTCCATTCACCTGTATTTGCCTTTTTAAAACTCTCCCTACTGTCTGCACTGCCTGTAGCTCTTGATATTGGATGTGTGTTGCTAAATGGTCTTAGCTTTACTTAGGCCCCATGTGTCAGGTTTATTTAATGTATTTGACCGGCTGGCGACATACATTCCATGTTCTGTTTAGTTTTTTTTTTTTTTTTTTTTTTTTTTTTTTTTTTTTTTTTTTTTTTCACAAGCAGTGCAGGCACGTCCTGAGAAAGCCTTGTTGCTGTCGGGACGTTAAGCAATGTACAATCAATCAATCAATCTTCCACCCCACCCGGGTCTGCCCTGGAGGACTTGGGTGGGGTTAGGTATTTTTTAGTTCCCAGGGTCACCCTGGTCAGCCCCACAGGGTGGGGTTTTCTCTCTATTCTGGGGCATGTGTTTCTGTCTACCCGAGGTCCATTCACCTGTATTTGCCTTTTTTAAACTCTCCCTACTGTCTGCACTGCCTGTAGCTCTTGATATTGGATGTGTGTTGCTAAATGGTCTTAGCTTTATTTAGGCCCCATGTGTTAGGTTTATTTAATGTGTTTGACCGGCTGGCGACATACATTCAATGTTCTGTTTAGTTGGTTGTTTTTTTTCACAAGCAGTGCAGGCACGTCCTGAGAAAGCCTTGTTGCTGTCGGGACGTTAAGCAATGTAAATCAATCAATCAATCTTCCAACTGGTACATAGTCGTTGGGCATTACCATCACAATTGGAGAAATGGGACCTTGGGGCTAAAAGGGTTAAACCTGTGTCTGTTGGTAGCGGTTTTTGTCACGATGATTCCTGCTGACAGCCAAAGGGTGAAATGGTGATACCGCCGCGTGATGACTTGGCAACCTTTAAAATTTAACCCTTTGGGTTTCCTGCAGTGCATTTACCTCCTCTACTTTGTAATCTTCATAAAATATTAGCCCTGGCAGTCTCCACTGTTCTTTTCATTTATTACTACAATATCGACTGCGCGCCCTCTCCCCCCCCCCAACCCCACCCGGGTCTGCCCTGGGGTACTTGGGTGGGGTTAGGTATTTTTTAGTTCCCAGGGTCACCCTGGTCAGCCCCACAGGGTGGGGTTTTCTCTCTATTCTGGGGCATGTGTTTCTGTCTACCCGAGGTCCATTCACCTGTATTTGCCTTTTTTAAACTCTCCCTACTGTCTGCACTGCCTGTAGCTCTTGATATTGGATGTGTGTTGCTAAATGGTCTTAGCTTTATTTAGGCCCCATGTGTTAGGTTTATTTAATGTGTTTGACCGGCTGGCGACATACATTCAATGTTCTGTTTAGTTGGTTGGTTTTTTTTTCACAAGCAGTGCAGGCACGTCCTGAGAAAGCCTTGTTGCTGTCGGGACGTTAAGCAATGTACAATCAATCCCCCCCCCCCCCCCCCATTTCAGTAGATTCTCTCTTAGGGTGCATGGAAATTTAGCTGTAGGTGGTGACATGGGATGTATGCCCCTGCAGACACCACAGTAAAATCTGGCTGTCATTGCAGGTAGGCAAACGTTATTGCCTTCCACCAGAATGCGGAATAGTGTGCTGACGAGGTCGCCAAGATCGAAACAGCTGTCCACACAGGCTAAATATCTGGACCCCCCTTGGGGAACCTAATTTAAATTTCCATGCACCGAGCGGCTGGAACAGTGGGATATGTGATACACCCCCCTTGGTTGGGAGGGGGGGTGGGGGTGGGGGGTGGGGAGGGGCTTCCATATGCATTGCTTTCAGTCATTTTCTTAGAGCACCCCTCTTTCCTATTTAAAAAAAAAAAAGATGTGCTTTGACCATGTACATCTATGATCACTGGTTGATCATGCACACTTCTCTCCCCGTGACAGTACCCCACCCGGGTCTGCCCTGGGGGACTTGGGTGGGGTTAGGTATTTTTTAGTTCCCAGGGTCACCCTGGTCAGCCCCACAGGGTGGGTTTTTCTCTCTATTCTGGGGCATTTGTTTCTGTCTACCCTTTGTCCATTCACCTGTATTTGCCTTTTTAAAACTCTCCCTACTGTCTGCACTGACTGTAGCTCTTGATATTGGATGTGTGTTGCTAAATGGTCTTAGCTTTATTTAGGCCCCATGTGTTAGGTTTATTTAATGTATTTGACCGGCTGGCGACATACATTCAATGTTCTGTTTATTTTTTTTTTCACAAGCAGTGCAGGCACGTCCTGAGAAAGCTTTGTTGCTGTCGGGACGTTAAGCAATGTACAATCAATCCCCGTGACAGTGCTTTTACCTACTTACTTTTTGTAACCTAACTATTTAGCTTATCAGACCGGCTGGCGATATACATTCCATATTCTTTTTAGTTGGAGTTTTTGTCACCAGAATTTCAGTTACGTCCTGAGAAAGTCTTGTGGCTGTCGGGACGTTAAGCAATGTACAACCAATCTTTTTAAACTGTCCCTACTGTCCGGGCTGCCTGAAGCTCTTCATATTAGATGTGTGTTGCTAAATGGTCTTGGGTTTATTTAGCGTATTAGACCGGCTGTCGACATACATTCATTGTTCTGTTTATTTATTTTTTTTTTTCACAAGCAGTGCAGGCATATCCTGAGAAAGACTTGTTGCTGTCGGGACGTTGAGCAATGTACAACCAAACGTGTTGCGTGCTTTGGCTGCGATTATTTGGAAACCTCT
>BTPG01000009.1:299791-414962 GCA_036245525.1 Semisulcospira habei | reverse complement strand
CAGCATGTATTTCCTGCTTATGGTCAATGACATAAGGTACGTAATCACTTGGAAAGATTCAACCACTATACAGATTTGTCTCCCATAGACTATATGTGACATACTCAAGAATGGCCTTGTGTCACTGATTTGTGAGTGAGTGTGTTTGCAATAGAGTATTCATTGAGGATATTGTTCCTGTTTGTGTGTAGCAAGGATAGTAATTTCAGGTATGTTCATTTGTAGGCTTAGCTCAGTGTCATGTCTCGTGTTTGTGTGTGTCATTGGATTATGCAGAGATTCAGAAATCTTTACAGTTGACTCAAACCCAATAAAAAACAGTGGCTCTTGAGAATCTCGCCATGCTCATAAGAATCTGTGATCGAGTGGGCTACTGAAAATGTACAATAAAACATGTGTTATTTATGTTCTCATAGAAGGGATTCGGTAAAGTAGAACGATTCATAGCGTCACTCAGATATACAAAAGACACTGTGAACCCTAAAATAACTGAACTGTGTGCGTGTGTGTGTCAGTGTGTGCGTGTGCGTGTGTGTGCGTGCGTGCGTGTGTGTGTGTGTGTTACCTACCTACCTCTAACAAAACCTGTTTGGATTAAATAGCATGTTTTCAAAGTGACACATGGCACTGGAATTGAAACCTGGCTGGGAGCTGAAAAGCAAATAACACGCTACGCTGGCAAACAAAACCTGTTCGCCCAGACAGGGATGGGGGGTAATGGGTGGTGGGGTAATGGGTGGCCCGGTATGTCCCATTGTGTGAAAAGTGTGTGTGTGCGCGTGCGTGCGTGTGTGCGTGCGCGTGTGTGCATGCGTGCGCGTGTGCGCGTGTGTGCGTGCGTGCGTGCGCGTGTGTGCGTGGGCGTGTGTGCGTGCGTGCATGCGCGTGTGTGTGTGTGCGTGTGTGTGCGCGTGCGTGCGCGTGTGCGCGTGCACGATTACATGGCATGCGTGTGACTGAGGGCTCTTGCAACTTCTCGCCGCAACTGAAAATCAGCAACATGATACAATGTACTGAAACCGAGCTCACAAAACTTGCTCGACAAGTCTGGTCGGGTAGCATAAGACTCGTCAGGCTTGTTACTCATTTAGTTATTCATAGCATTTTGGAAAGACCAAGATTAATTTTAGGATCAGGCATGAGCGGATAGGTCTGATTCTTGCCGGTTAGTGTTAAAATGACCGAATGTGTTATAATTTATTCATTGGACCATTTACCGGTTGAGATGTATGACGTCAGCTCTGTAAACCGGTAAGTTGTGTATGCATGTCTCTGTTGTTCTGAGTGTTAGTGAGTGTTAGTGAATGTGTGTGTGTGTGTGTGTGTGTGTGTGTGTGTGTGTGTGTGTGTGTGTTTAAAAGTTCACTTGGTCCCTACTTGATCAGAGTGCTGGTTATATTAAATCGATCTATGTAAGCAGGTAATTGCTTTTTCTCAGTGCATACTGATCATGTGTGCAGATAAGACAGTAGCAACGGGCTGTGTACAGGTACATATGGTATATGTGTGTGTATGTTTATGTGTGTTTGTGTCTGTTCATGTGTGTGTGTGTGTGTGTGTGTGTGTGTGTGTGTGTGTCTGTGTTGGGGGGGGGGGGGGTCTTAAGGATCTGTTGTATATGTATTCAGTCGGGTGTCTGTTTGAGGTGTGTCTCTTTTCAGCTTAAAAGCCTACAGTCATGTACACCGTCTAACCCAACAGGGCGTGAATAACTCAAGGGCTGGTGGGTTTCAATTTCAGTCATGTATAAACAGTATACACCCTGGAATAAAAATCTTAAAATAATATTGCACTGTCATGAGGCCGTACTTACAAACCTTGTGTTTTTGACGTCGGGTGTAATGTATGTGTGTGTGTGTGTGTGTTTGTGTGTGTGTGTTAGTGTGTTAGTGTGTGTGTACGGGTATGTTTATTCATGTGTTTGTGTGTGTGCGTGCGTGCGTGTGTGTGTGTGTGTTAGTATTCATGTATGCATGTGTGTGTGTGTGTGTGTGTGTGTGTGTGTGTGTGTGTGTGTGTGTGTGTGTGTGTGTGTGTATGTAGTTTGTAAATTAATTTTCTCAGTGCACTGGGGTCCTGTTCTTTTTATGTTCAAATAAAGTCAGTAGCAAAGGGGACAGTGTAAACATCGCTGCTAGGTCAAGTGGCCTGAGAATGGGCGGGGTGAAAACATGTTCCCGCATTATATGCAAGGAGTTTGTCAGTATTGTCATGTAGTGTAAAAGTGTGTTGTACAGAGCTTGTGAGTTTTTGGAAAACGTCTCAGTCAGTATTGAGAGACAAAGAAGAGTAATTTTCTAATTATTGGGGTTTGTAAAAAGTTATTAGTCTATTACAGAGCACTAACAGGATTTTGGTTTGATTTGAGAAAAACGACCATGTGGACCTTAATGACCGTAATTAGTAATTAATTAAGGTCAACTTAAGACAATGGGTAATTGGGTTAATTATTTTACTCGTCAATACAGATGATGATTCTCATGAGCCAGTGTTTGTTTCAAAATACGGTTTTGGTGCCAGTGATGTGGAAATTATGATAGCGCTGAGAGAGTAGTGGGTATATGTGATTAAAAATAGATACTTTTAGAGCATCTATTTGGCTCCTGAGGATCTGGTGGTTAAGTAAAGTACTTTCTTATTTCTCTGGGGTGGGGGTGGCGGAGGACATCCCACTCAACAACAAAAAAGAAAGAAACACAACAAATAACACACTAAAAACCTGTTTTACACACATAAGAGTGCATGTCAGCACACATTTCCTCCCACCCATTTCACACCTCCATCCCCCTTTTCATCAACACACGCACACTTCAATTGTTTATATTTATCTGCAGAAGGTGCCTAACAAGAGAGTATGCAGTAATGCAAGGCGTGATGCCAGTACGACTGTCTCTGCTGTGTTGTGCCCCAGACAAGTTTGTTCACAGTTCCTGGCAACCAGAAGACAACCTTACATTGGACTGTCTGCAGCTGCCATGGTACAGCATGTATGGAAGAGCACACAAGATACATGTGCACACACACACACATGCAGGTGCTCCTGTTTCACAGTGACGTACAAACATGTCGCTGTCAGCTTGCAAAGATAAGATTGATTATATACATGTATGTATTATAAACATTAGGAATTTTGTGCTGCATAACTGATGAATGTCCATGTTAAGGTCAACACATAAAACATGCTATGCATCACAGTCAAGCAGACTCTAAAATACCAAACCACACTTCTTTTTTTTTAGGAAGCACTGGCTATTTCGACGGCGCCGTCCAAGCAGCCCGTAGGCTATTTGGATGGCACTTGTAAGGGAAACTACTCTGCGAGTAATGTGACATCACACGTGATTATGCATGGCAGGCGGTGGTGACTCGCGAGCGTAGGGACATGATTTACACTCTATGCTCGTTTTAGGTGAAAAAATAATACAGTGAGTGTTAGCTGAAGCAGGAAATACACTGCCTGCATGTTTCAGTTCTAACTCAGACTCCGAAAAGCCTAACTCATTTTGATTCAATGGAATGTGCGCTGACACTATTCTGGCCCGCCCCAGCGACCAGCCCGACCGAGCGGCTTGTTTAACTTGCTGTCAACAAGTGATGAGTGTCATGCATTACATTGGGTAGACCCGATTCCGATGCCGAATGAGGGTCATAGACGTAAATAACGTGTGTAAGGTATATAAATTATGGTCAAGAGTACGACTGGGTGTCCAAAGAGTGTGACATGGGTCTCTGATTTTGAACTTAAACATATGAGCATCGTTTTGCATCATTGTGATGTGTTTAGTCATAAGTAACATGCCCACCCCCTCCCCCCCAAAAAAAAAAAAAAAAAAAAAAAAAAATTTCACCATGAGCAGTCGTTTGGGTGTAATTGGCGAAAAACCGTTATGGTTTGTACATAACATTTACACCGTCACACATTTATAAAACACATTTTCTAGCTTTCACAAAGTACATTCATGCTGTATAAAATTATCATTTATCAGTTTTAATAATTGTGTCTACAATGTTTAACGCAAGTAGCAAAATAAATCTGTATATGTTGCATAATGATCACAGCGCTTTCTTGAAGCAACCCATAAGCTTCCTGCTGATCAAGTTTCCTAAGGAAACTTCTTTTCTTTATTGGCCGGTGACAACCAGTCCCACTTGTTTCGGGCCGTACCTTACAACCTTTTATAATTTTTTAATGTCTCCATCTCAAACTTCAATGGAGCTGAAACATGTTCAAAATCCACATTTTTCTGGTTTCAAATACTTTAAAAAGATTCCTGGCTGCTATCATTTGTAAGTACAAGTATGCTGACATAATCTTGCTCACCAGGGTACAACCTGTCGGGGTACTGCACCACAACACGTGTTTAGCATCCATTTTCCGGGTGCTTTCACTGCTGGGAAAGACCCTTTAGCCTCGGAAACTTTCGATTCAGGAACAAATAACGAAGAACTGAAACAGAGAGGGTCAAATAATTTCAATTTGTGACCATGTTTGCGATTTGTTTTTACGGCTAGCATCAGCCAAATATGTCTGGTTATTTTTCAACAGCTTTGTACTAAAATGGCTGGTTATTATTAAATTATGATATATCATGGCAGCTATCAAGCTTGGCCAGCACAACAAAGATTAAAAGGCATGATCAGACTGTAACTTGGAAGACAATGTGTGAACCAAACATAACTGTGGTTGAACATAACTTGACAACACATAATGTTTTCCGGTCTCCCTCACTCCACCATCTTCACTCTCCAACGCGTCCAGAACAATGCTGCCCGCCTCGTCCTCAGAAAGAAAAAATCTGACCACATCACACCCCTGCTCAAACTCCTTCACTGGCTCCCCATCCCCCAACGCATCCAATACAAAGTTCTGTCTCTCTGCTACAAATCCCTGAACAACTGCGCTCCTGCCTATCTCTCCAACTTACTTCACCCCTACACCTTCCCGCTCCCTCCGCTCTGCCTCCGACCCTCTCCGCCTCTACATCCCTCGCACCAAACTTAACACTTTCGGCCCCCGCTCCTTCTCCGTCTACGGTCCATCCACCTGGAACACTCTCCCACTCTCTCTCCATCAGAAACACTCTCTCTCCTCCTTCCAGTCCGCCCTCAAAACTCACCTCTTTCAACAGTTTTAGCACTATATCACCACACTCCCCACCCCAAGCTGACCGTCGTAATGTATTTCACTGTTTGTGGTACGTGAGTCATTGTCTAAAGCGTGCGCATGCGTGCGCGAGTTGTGAGTGTGCGCTTAGAGTTATAATTATTATAAGATAAGCACATTATAAATACCGTAAATATTATTATTATGTTGTCATGTTATGTACAAACTATTCAAAACAGAAAAATGTATATTCTGGGTTTAACAATTTATATTTTAGTCTCTTGGCTTGACTTCGCGAACGAAGATTCTATAGGGCTTGCCCACGTCGTCTGCAGGCATTTTCGTGGCTGCGGAGGCCAATCCGGGACAGGCAGGTTCGACCGCAGTGGCTGCAGGGGAAGGTTTGGTTAGGATTCTGAGTTACGACAACTCTGTTTTTTTCTTCTGAGCCGCTTGTCCTTAAGGTTAGCATATATTTTAGTACATATATTTTAGTACCCAAGCTGTATTTTGATAAATAACAACTAGCAAAGTGGGTATCCAAAAGACAGTATACTAGGAATTGTGCTACAGTAATGAACATAACTTTACATTTTACATGTCAGTCTACTCTAGTTTGTCAAGTTATGTTCACAGTCATCTAGCTAGAATAATAGTTTGTACATTAGTTACAATAGACAAAATAATCAAACCAGTCTTCCACTTTAAAAGAGACTGTTGCTATGAAGGAAAATGTTAGATGAGCACTGTTTTAACTGTACATAACTTGACAACATAATTGTCAAGTTATGTTCAAGGCATTTCTTAAAAATTGTCATTTCTTGGGTGCAGAAAAGTTTTTTTTTTTAAATGCACAGACTATCTGTACTTATCATAGAACACCAAACCATACAAAAATAGCGTGAAGCACAGTGTAACAGAACTTTCCAACCCAACCACCCTAAGTGTTACGTCATGTTATGTTCAGTCCAATACTGCCAGAACAGCGTTATTCTTACTTAATCTTATGTTACATAATAAAGAAACAATAATATAAAGTACATAAAGACAATGGGAACATTATCACAGCTTACGATAAGAAAAACAACCATTTTTTTTATTGAAGGTGCTATGTCTGTTTCCTTTTACACTGCATCATGTCATGTACAAATGCTATAATTCAGCAACTCATAATCTATGACCCGAAGTATAAATCAAATTAGCACAAAATCTCTTCTTACCGACAAAAATTGGTAAAAAAAAATGTATGACTTGTGTTTCCCCCAAAATACAAAACTCATGGTTTGAACATAACTTTACATAAAGATTTACCTGGCCAAACTGTGTAAAGTTATGAACAATCAAACAGCAGGAGCAAAAGACATTTACTCTATTTTTTATATCAGGAAGGATAAAGACAATATAATACTGAATCGACGAAAATGTGTGATACGTAGTGTTCTTTTTAATCTTTGAAAATAACGTTGTAATTGCCTGCACATAACGCTGACAACCTTCAACCATGTGTAAAGTTATGTACAAGCGGACACAACGGCAAGGTGATGGTAAAAGGTAATAATTATTGTTTCAAAGTATTTCTGCGCTACAGAACTAATCTGAACATACATTACTTGTTCTGTTTTATCCTTTGAAATACTGAATATCGCATTCAGAAACTTGAACATAACTGTTACAACCAAAACTAAACCGTCATCGTCGGATGAAGGCAAATTCCATCAAGTAATGTTTTCTTCCTTTGTTCAAAACACGCGGTCATTGAGCCGATTGATTTTACATTTGTTTGCGTCAACGTTCATTTGAAGTAATTAGAAAAAAAACAGTACACTTACATTGCTTTTTTAAAAACATTTATGGTGCTCAGTCATCAATTTTGCATGAACATAACCATTTACAACCAAAACTTACCTTCAACTTTGTCGCTTCCCTGCTCCATCGATGCCACCTGTAGGTATGAGGTACGTAGGACTGACCAAATGCAAATCTCAAAATGGCCGACGATTCCAGAAAATCGCGCGCGTTGATGATTGCGAGATTCTTTCCCATGATTGAACGTAACACAAAATTTACAACTTTTGGGTTGAAGAAGCTTAAAATGCAGCCTTTGTTAAATTCTCAAAAGGATTTCGAATTTGTTTACGGTAATAAGAATGAAGAGTAATGTTGTCTAGGATATGTTAATTATGTGCCTCACGGTACGTTTTTTGTGTTCTGGTTCATAGCGAGATTTGCACGTGCGTTATGTTAGAGAGCTGCTTGATCTCCCTGACAAATATCACTTAAAATCAGACAGAATCAATGAGTTCTAAGATTCTGTCAGGAGGTACTGGGTCATTCTCTGGAAAAGGATACCAAATGTGTGACATTCAAATAAAAATTAAATTTTGCATTTTTTAACAAACTGTTTATGCAAATGAAAGAATAATCCTTCTAGTTAATGTACATGCAAAGCAAAAAATATTAAAAAAAACTAGTGATGTTAGCATTTTGTATGATTTTATTTTGCAAATTGTACACTCTCGGTTGTTGCATGGACGCCAATGTGAGTCCCATTCCACTTAAAATCATCTTTCAATACCATTATTTGACGCCTAAATAATCTTTGAGTAATCAACACACACTGCTTTGTTGAAAAAAACAAAATTTTTACAGTATTTACCTTAGTGGAGTTACATTTTTGCCACACACAACATTGTCTTGAGTTCGTCCATCTAAACGTTTTTTTTGCTTCTCAGAAAACAACTAGAGACATAATTCTTTATTACTGATGCTCTTGGGGTGTCTCAATGTCAACTTATTTTTTGAAAAAAAAAATTAAAAAAATTAAACAATAGAAAAACTGATTTACATTTTGGTGTTATCTTGGTTGTGACTCAGACACTAGAAGAAACGTAGCCACTTTTTTGAATGAAACATGCTCCCAAACGATGTTTTCATAGGGCAGTGTCAATAAAAGTGTTTTTTTTTTAAGTGTATGCTCTATCAATCTACCAGAAATGTATAATAGCTTGTAAATGTGGAAATAATCTATCACTGTTGTTGCCAGATGCCACACCGCATTGTGGAATCCAAATCACGACCGAGATAACTTTAAATTTCTAGCCAATTTCCCCACGAACACATTGCTCAAAGTGTTGTTAAGGCTACTCTTACAGAAGTAATAATAATAATAATAATTACAGTATTTATAATGCGCTTATCTTATAATAATTATAACTCTAAGCGCGCACTCACAACTCGCGCACGCATGCGCACGCTTTAGACAATGACTCGCGTACACAAACAGTGGAATACATTACGACGGTCAGCTTGGGGTGGGGAGTGTGGTGATGTAGTGCTAAAACTGTTGAAAGAGGTGAGTTTTGAGGGCGGACTGGAAGGAGGAGAGAGAGTGTTTCTGACGGAGAGAGAGTGGGAGAGTGTTCCAGGTGGATGGACCGTGGACGGAGAAGGAGCGGGGGCCGAAAGTGTTAAGTTTGGTGCGAGAGATGTGGAGGCGGAGAGGGTCGGAGGCAGAGCGGAGGGAGCGGGAAGGTGTGTAGGGGTGAAGTAAGTTGGAGAGATAGACAGGAGCGCAGTTGTTCAGGGATTTGTAGCAGAGAGACAGAATTTTGTATTGGATGCGTTGGGGGATGGGAAGCCAGTGAAGGAGTTTGAGCAGGGGTGTGACGTGGTCGGATTTTTTTTTCTGAGGACGAGGCGGGCAGCATTGTTCTGAACGCATTGGAGAGTGAAAATGGTGGAGTGAGGGAGGCCGGAAAGGAGAGAGTTGCAGTAGTCGATGCAAGATAAGATGAGAGAGACAGCAAGTTTGGTGGCAGCTTCGGTAGTGAGGTATTTTCTGATCTGACTGATGCGGCGGAGTTGGAAATAGCATGCCTGGGCCGTGGCGGAGACGAAGCTGGTCATGGACAGAGAGGAATCGATAATGCCGAGGTTCTTGGCCGAGTCAGAGAGGGAGATGGGGGTGCTATCGAGTTGAAGGTGGAGAGAGGGAGGGAGCTGGGAGAGTTTCTGGCGAGTGCCTACCAGCGTGGCTTCCGTTTTGTCGTCGTTCAGTTTTAGCTTGTTTGCTGTCATCCAGTTTTTCACGTCTTCATAGCAGTCAGCCGTGCGAGTCAGTAGTGACCGAGTGTTGTCGAGTTTGTCTTTGTCTAGCAGTTGTGAATCGTCGGCGTAGAGGTGGTGGTGTATGCGGTGAGACTGGATGATGTTGGACAGAGGAGAGGTGTAGAGTGTGAAAAGGACCGGGCCCAGGACGGACCCCTGTGGAACTCCGCAGGAGAGCGTGACTGGGTTGGAAGAGACGCCGTTGATGGTGACGGACTGCTGTCTGTCGGAGAGGTAGGAGAGAAACCAGGAGTGAGCAGAGTCAGTGATGCTGAAGGAGTGGTGGAGTCGGTGGAGGAGGATAGAGCGGTCTATAGTGTCGAAGGCGGCAGAGAGATCGAGTAGTGTAAGAAGAGAGATGTTGCCCGAGTCGGTGGAGAGAAGCAGATCATTTAAGATATGTAGAAGGGCTGTTTCAGTGCTGTGATGTTTGCGATAGGCAGACTGGAATGGACTGAGGAGGTTGTTGTCGGTGAGGTGGAGGTTGAGCTGGTTGAGAACAACCTTTTCAAGAAGCTTGGACAGGAAAGAGAGATTGGAGACTGGGCGATAGTTCTTGAGTTCGTTTGGGTCGAGGTTGTGTTTTTTGAGGAGAGGACGGACGATGGCAGACTTGAAGATATCGGGGACGGAGCCGTTTTCTAGAGATGCATTGATGATGTCGGTAATGAAGGGCAGAAGTTTTGGAAGGCCGTCACGGTAGAGAGAAGCTGGGAGGGGGTCTAGCTCGCAGGTTTTGAAGGGCATGGACTTTATGGTCTTGAGTACTTCATCCTGAGAGACGGGTCGGAAGGACGAGAGGGGAGTGCCGGAAAAGGTGGGGTCGGGAGGGCAAGGCGGAGAAGGCAGGGTGTCGAGTGTGTCGCGCAGAGTTTGGATTTTGTCTGAAAAATAGGTAGAAAAAGCAGACGATTCGGAGATCATTTTGCAGACTTTGGATCTAGTTGTTTGGAAGATCTGTCTGTGAACGGTGAGGTCAGATGGCATGGGTGTCTAGAAGTTTTTGAAGGGAGGAATCGAAATGGGATGCAAGATCGGGAGAGGGGGCGGGGTCCAAGAGAAGGTCGACAGCTTCGTCAAAGAAGTCGAAGAATATGCAATACAAACGCTACATAATATCTCAAGAAAGCAGTTTAATTCGCATACAACTAAACGTAGATCGCTTTGAAGCTGAAGAAACAATGGCGGACGTATCTCGGTTGTACAACAAAGGCGCTGCGCGGACACCACATCCAAAATCGCCGATAGCATGGGATTGCGTGGTGTTTGAAAGCTAAATATAGTTCAGCCATGAATGCGTTTGTTTTCCGCGGAAGGGGTGCATGTCAAGTGTAGTTGAAATAATCTGACAGGTGAACATTGTTGCGAGTGACATGAACATAAACATGAGTGCTCACATCGGCTTGATGAGGTTTCCGACCTCACCCCGGGGTCAGGGGGTAGTATAATAATAATAATAATAAAATAATAATGAATGGTTCTTGTATAGCGCAAAATCTTTTTGTGGCAAAAACTCATTGCGCTAACACACGCAGTCAAACATGACATAGACGATATGAAACATTACAAATAAATACAACAGGACCACGAATCTACGACAGAGGAAAAGCAAGCTGGCAGAAGTGAGTTTTCAACTGAGCCTTAAACTGAGGGAGAGTAGAGAGATTTCGAAGACTGACAGGCAGCGAGTTCCAAACTGAAGGTGCAATGAAGCTGAATGAGCGTTCACCGACAGTTTTCAAGTTACGCTTCGGAGCCTTCAAACGTTTCTCACTGGAGGACCGCAGAGAGCGTGAAGGCTGGTATGTGCAGAGTGAAGCAGAAAGGTAAGCCGGGAGAGTCCCGTCGAAGTGACGGTATGCCAGAGTTGCCATCTTGTACTGGCATCAAAACTTTACCGGCAGCCAGTGGAGTTCTTTAAGCATGGGTGTCACGTGGTCGCGTTTACGCTTCTTTAGAACAAGCCGTGCAGCGCTGTTCTGAACCCACTGCAACCGACAACATCAGGTTTTCCTGAAATTTCAGGAAGTAAAATAGTTCTTTGCACATCTCGGTCGTTGCACATCTTGTGGATGCCAGATCAATAAGCCAAATACAAAGTATCGATTATGATACTTAGCATTATCATTATGATACTTAGAAGTCCACGGCTGTTTAGTTTGCCAGGTTTCGCACTCTTTAGTTTGGCCCAGCAGCTGCTGCTGCGGTATGCGGCCACCACTCCCCACTCCGAGCAGGTCACTGGCAGGCGCCAACTATTCCTTCTATAATCTCTGTAACGGACTACTGATGTGTGGTGTGTTTGCCTGTGTTTAAATATTCTCTATCTCCTCTTCAGCGCTTTTCTACATGGAACCGTTTGACACACTTGTGTACTGTTGTCTACTGGTTCCTGTGTTGGTGGTATTATTCGGGTTACGCTTTTATTAAGGGTGCAATCCGAGGATAAAGACAGGTACCGTGTTTGTGTGTGACTGAACAATACGTTATCGGAGCCTCACAGTACTGAGTAGTTCTGAACATTCATTCTCTATTCTGGAATACTTTTGGTATTGTGTAATCCCTGTGCTTTATGCTCTGCTTATAGCCTCCAGTATTCTCTGCGATACTGTTCAGCATCAGGTACTATCTCTTGTCTGCTCATTTATATTATCGTGGTTCCTTTGTTCCAAATGGTGTAGTCTAAGGAAAAGACAGTACAGTTATGGCGGGAATAAAACATACACAAGAAACTATTGCACACACAAAAGCCTTTCACTTTAAAAGGTTAAATTCTCTTTGTAGAGTATGTGGAGGAAGGTCAAAACGAAGACTTGATGAAAAGCCAATTAAACTGTGTGAAATGTATGTAACTGAACTTCAGGAAATACATGGAATCACTGTAAATGAAACTAGTGGACTGTTTTACTCAAATTCGTTTTGTATAAAATGTTACCAAAGACTTAATGAAACTGAAAAAGAAATCATCTGCTCGCACTCTTGAGTCTGCAAACCATGCAGTTAAGCAACTTATGATCCATCACTCAACAGCTCTGACTGCACCGTGTGTAGTAATTCGCACTATTACTGTTGGCTGTTTCCAACCTCCCAGCACCTCCACACCTACTAAGCTGACAAAGTCACAATCTGAATTTCACACGCCTAATCAAGCTAATGAAATCATTCTGTTGCCTTCCACACCAGTCAAAACCACGGTAGATGCTGCAACATCACCCTTCTTCAAAACAACACTTCGACAACAAGGGGAATTGCAAGCACCCTTTACAAAAGACGAGGAAGCCTATTACACTCACTTCTCAAAACTTAAAGTGGAAAAGTCCAGAGACAAACAGACTAGTGTCATATGTAAAACTAGAGGACAGCCGATAGTCTTGAAGAAAATAGTAAAACCAAGAAAATCATCATCTTTAGCATCATCCCCATTGAGTTAAAAAAAGGGCAAACCAACTGCAAAAGTTTAGAGAAGATGTGTCAGGACCATCAGCAGATGATTCTGTGCGACAGCAGGGCACAGAGCTAAAGCACACCACAAAGGTGACTAGGGAACAGATTCTTAAAACAGCTGGATGTGGGCAGGTACAAATGACAGCAAAACAAGGGGTAAGAATGAGAGCCAAACTTGCGTTAAGTTGGGCTAAACACAGACAACACAAAAAGTTCCTGAGGGATGCTGGAATTAGGATAAGCAGTGAAAGACAAGAGCGACAGCTTCAGAAAGATCTGATGTGTGGAAACATTAGAACTGACAATAATGCTCTCTATTTTTTATGACAGATCAACCAGCAGAAAAACAAAAGCAAGACACCCCTGTCGTCACCGTTAAAGACATTCCACTCTTTGTCTCTAACCTTCTTGACCAGTACCAGGCAAAACAAAAGCTGACTTGGCATGATAACAACATTCCCAATAAAGAAGTCTGGGTTAAAATCGGTGGTGACCATGGGGGTGATAGTTTTAAACTTGTACTGCAAGTACCAAATGTTGAAAACCCCAACTCAAAGGAGGAAAACACATTCTTGCTCTCCATTGTCGAGTGCAAGGACAGTGCTAAAAACCTGAGAAAACTTTTGGGTCCACTAAAACACCAAATCTCCAGCCTGGAAAACATGACATGGAATGGAAAGAGAATCAGGTTTTTTATGTTTGGTGAGTACAATTTCCTACTGAAAACTTTTGGACTTTCAGGTGTAAGATCTCTAAGTCTAAAGCACAAACACAAAAATCCCCAGCAGAACAAATACCAGTTCAAGAAAGAAATCTGAACAACATCAAAAGTGATTACAGGAGGTTTAAGCAGGCTGGAAAACCAAAGAAGATTGCTAAAGCCTTCAACAATGTGGTTAGGGTCCCCATCTGGAATGTGCAACTGACAAACGTTGCACCTCCGTACATGCACCTGCTGTTAGGCATAACAAAAAAGCACCATGATCTCCTTGAGAAAGACTGTCATGAGTTAGACAAATTAATAGCAAAGTCCCTAGCAAAAGAAGACACAGTTGATATAGACAGCACAAGCCCAGAGTTTCAGATGTATGTTGAGGGCCTCCATACAGTTCATGAGAAAATCAAAATAAAACGGCAGTATGAAACGGAGTGTACAAAACTTGTTTTTCAAGAACTGTATGGAGAGACTCCAAATGAAGACATCAGAGATCAACAAGAAAAATTGTTTGACACAGTGGACCAGCTTGAAGAAGAAATTAAACAGCTCAATACAAACCTACATTTACCATTTTTATCAGGACCAGTCACGGCAAACCTAGACTCGACATTGCAAAGTCACAACATTGCAGTTCAGGCGTACCATGGACGGGCATTTATAGGTAATCACTGCAATAAGTACATGAAGGCAAATGTGTTAGAAAGCCTTAGCGAGAGTGTTGTCAGAAAGACATTTCAGTTAACAGATGATAGTGATATTCATGCAAATGCCGATACAGTTAGAGACAAATTTCGCACTCTGAACGCTCTGTATTCAAAAGTTCACATACTGTTATCTCACAAGCAACCTATCGAGGAAAGTGACACAAGTGCTATTGAGGAAGCCATATGCCAGTACATGGACTACTTTAGGAAACACTTCCCAACTACAAGAATCACACCAAAATAGCACATTTTAGAAGCCCACTGTGTTCCATGGATTAGGAGATGGGGATTTGGTTTAGCATTACATGGGGAACAGGGGGGTGAAGAGATGCATGCTACTGTCAATTTGTTGAAAAGACGAGCCTGGGGGATACGGAATGATGGAGAACGACTGAATGTGCTGATGAAGGAACAGTTGACACAAGCATCTCCTGTGTTGCAAAATACTCCACCAAAACAGAAAAAAAAAACATTTAGAAAGACTACTGAATAAAGTAGGTAAAAGCAGTGTCAAAAGAATATTCATTGCTTTCAGTCACTTAGTGCTCCTCTCTTTATTATTCCTTTTTTTGTGTGCTTTGGCCAACTAGATGTATGATCATTGATTAACACACAGTTTTCTATCCTGACACAGTTGCACCTAATTTACTGGGTAATCTTCCTAAATTATTAGCACTAGCAGTCCCCCCCCCCCCCTTTTCGTAGGAACAAACAAAAGTGACACATAATTAACCCTTTGCCACCGTAGTCTGACAGCTAGGATTTTCCCCAGGAGCGTATGCCTTACTGTGACTCACTTCCCTGGTGGCATAATTTTTGACATTTTCATTGGCCTTGTTTGTAGTAAATATCTTATCATACCCCAGTATATTTGGTATCAATGGAAAGAGCAATTCAAGATGAATACATATACATTATGCTGAAGAAAATATTTTGTATTTTCAAGATTTTAGAGGTGTATAAAGAAGATAGGGTAAGAAGCCAAAAAGCAAAAACAGATTTGCATTGGGTTATGAAAACACATGCTGTTAGTGTATTAGTTACAATACAATACAATACAATACAATAATACTTTATTAATCCCTCATGGGGAAATTCACATTTTTGCCACCACAGGTGCTGCTTACATTCACTCACTCGCTCGAGTCATTCCACAAATTACAATCACAGAGCTACACAATGGACAATGACTCTGGACGGGTGAAGCCCGTCGCCAAGGCATCTAATGGCCAGCGCCAGTGGCCTCATCCCGACCCGAACCTCCCTGACAAAAACAGAATACCGCTAAGACAGCCCTATGCCCCCTTAACACACTATTATAATGTTTGTTATTACTGAAGTTCCTACTTGGCTAAAACTAGTACATAAAACAAGTTAACAACAGAAACAAAATACCCGCGTCGATACGGAGAAGATCTCCAATCTAGGCAACATAAAACTGAACAACGGTCAAACAGCACCTGGGGGCCCGTCGCCGCCATAGTACAGCGCCGGTGTTCAAACAGTCGCTCCGGCATAAACAGTCGCCACCTTAATTTAACTGAACGTAACTAGTATATAACTTCATAGTCATTTTAAAAACAAAAGTAGTAGAACTACATCATTAACGTGAAAGCAGTCCAAAATAGTTTCTAAAAAGTACACACGCGGCTGTTCAGTAAGAGCCTACCCAGCACCGGGCTCCACGTGGTGTAGGTGGGTAGTCCGCTCAGTCCCTGACTGAGGGGGCTAGCAGACGGGTGCCATCTTTGTCCAGGATTAGGACTTGACGTCAACAGATATGTTGTTTAGCCTTTTCACTGGTCCGGTTTTTAAGGAGCTGTGCTAACCTAGGTCGTACCATGTTGGATTGGTCCTTAAAAATGCTCGTGACTTTTTGGTCCTTTGGATCCCAAGTGTTTGCCGTGCTTGGAGACCCGTGTCGGAGGAGAAGAGGATCCTGGTGGCTGAGATTCCCTTTGGGCTGCGGCTCACTGGTGCCAACACTCCACGGGAGGCTAGTCGTACCGGCCTAGTCAATCGGCTCTTGTCATGTTGAGCCCTATCCCATTGTTGACATGCGGGCTGATATACGGAGCACTATGCTATAGCCTTTGCTGCTGATTAGGTCCTTTACGCCAGTATTCCCCTGCATTCAACAGTGTGATAGAAGGCGGTGGCTCAAACGGTTCAATCGGGCTTACCCCCTTGAGTATATCTTTCGGGCAGTCTCCATTGTGCATCGGCTGGAGACCCGCCGACATTTGCACTTTCCCTTGTTGGGCTCGGTGGCGGGCGTGGACCTCCGGAGGATGAATATCTTTACTATTATAATATGGATAAAACCAAAAATCCCAAACTTGCACAGAAGCGGCACATAGCCACCACATTTGAACATGACAGTGACTCGGACTGTGAGGAAGCGACACCTCAGGCGTCGGCCGTATGGCCTCGCTTCCTCATTGTCCATAGCAAGGTTAAGGATAAACCTGTTACCAAGATGCATCCTTTTCTGGTGGGGGAGACCCTCAGAAGCCGTGTTGGCAGGCCTGACGCCCAGCGCCTCAGGTCTGGTGACTTGCTGGTGGAGTGCCGTACCCGGGCACACTCCAGCGGGCTGCTGAGGCTCTCTTCCATCGGAGACACTCCGGTGGAGGTCACACCCCACAAAACTATGAATTCATCCAGAGGCGTAATCAAAGATCAAGCTTTGGCAGAACTTTCAGAAGATGAACTTGTACGGAACCTTAAGTCTCAGGGGGTGACTTACGTCAGGCGCTTCGCTTCCAAGCGAGGTGGTGGGGAGGTGCGTCTCCCTACCATCATCCTGACGTTTGGCACCCCCACCCCTCCTACTACCATCTGGGGAGGTTACTACTCCTTGAGAGTGAAAAAGTACGTCCCTCTCCCCCTCCGGTGCTTTAAGTGCCAAAAGTATGGCCATGGGCAGAAGACCTGCCGTCAGGCAGAGGCTTCATGTGCCCGTTGCACTAAGCCTGGACACTCTGCTGAGTCCTGCACAGCCACCCCCCTGTGTGTGAATTGCCAGGGGGCGCATATGGCTTCGGATAAGAAATGCCCTCATTGGATATCCGAGTGCAAGATTCAGCAGGTGCGTGTGGAGAAGGGACTGTCCTTTCTAGATGCCAAAAAAACTGGTTGAAGGCTCTGATGCGGCTGCGGCTGCCCCTACCTCTAGCACCTCAGTATATACTTTCAGTGCAGCGGTGGCAGGCAAGCGCCCCACCAAAGACTTTTCATGTCAGACCCCAACTTCTTGGTTGGGGGCGGAGCCTCAGCTCATCTCGCCCCTGGAGAGTAACCCTCCTCTGGTGGTGAGGAAGAGCCAGGGAATGCAGAAGGCGGTTTTGTTGCCGGTCCGGTTGTGCCGCCTTCTGTTACCCCTAAGCCTCAGCCCCCACCCAAACCTGTTAGTCAGTCAACTCCAAAGGCTTCTGGCTCTGGTCAGCCTTCTAAGGCCGCTAACTCTAGCGGCAGGAACGCTGCCCAGGACCAGGCGTCTAAGAAATCTATGGGACCGCTGTGCGCACGGGCCCAGAAGGGGAACACTGATGTCCCCCTTCAAAACAAATATGCTGCACTGGAGGAGCGGATGGAGGGAGTGGAAGTTGTCGTTGCTGATTTTGCGGCAGATCCACCCCCTTCATCTCCGAGGAACCAGAGGAGGCCCGGGAGCCGGCCCCCCTCTGTTTCTTCAACTCCTTCCAAGGCAAAGGAAAAAGGGGGGAAAAACTCTTCACCCCCAGATAAGATATAATCATGTACTCTATGCTTCAGTGGAATTGTCGTGGTTTTTAAGCTAACTTTGAGGAATTACGTCTTTTAGTCAAGTTCTATAACCCCTCAGTCATATCTCTTCAGGAGACTTACCTGAAGACTTCTGACCATGTATCCTTTAATGGTTTTAACGTTATACATAAAGGCTCTGATTCGGAGAGGCGCTCGGGTGGAGCGGCTCTTCTCATTAGTAGCCAAATTTTACATAGCCCCGTCAGCATCGACACCTGTCTTAAGGCTGTCGCAGCTCGGGTTACCTTGAAGAAGACCATAACCATATGCAGTGTTTACCTGCCACCATCACTGCGGGTCAGTAGCAAGGATATTTTTAACTTGGTAGATCAATTGCCCCCTCCCTTTATTCTCATGGGGGATTTTAACGGTCACGCTCACCTTTGGGGCAGTGACCACTATGATGGCAGAGGTCAGATGTTAGAAGATGTTTTTTCTCAACTTAACCTATGTGTCTTTAACGATGGCTCGCCTACATACTCTAACTCAGGTTCAGGATCTAGTTCTGTTCTAGACCTCACTGTGTGTGATCCTTCTCTCATGCTGGACTTTGACTGGAAGGTTCACGATGACCTGTGTGGTAGTGACCACTTCCCAGTAGTCCTGTCATCGGTCAGCTGTGAGGAGGATTCGCCGGTGGGGCGCTGGAATCTCAAGAAAGCTAACTGGCCTCTGTTTGCCTCCCTCTGTCAGTCTCGTCTTACAGAGGAGGTGGTCATGTCAGCTGAAGAACCTGTTTCTTTGTTTTACTTTGATTTTGTTGGACGTAGCAGGTGAAACCATCCCTAGAACTTCCACATCAGTCCCTCAGAAGCCGAGAGTACCATGGTTCAATGAAGAGTGCCGCAAGGCCCAAAAAATACGCAAATCTGCTCAGCGATGTGCTTTTCGTAATCCGTCGCAAGCAAATATTTTAACATTTAAAAGACAGCGGGCGAAAGACCGTTACATTTTTAAACGCGAACGCCGTGCTTCCTGGAGACGCTTTGTCTCATATTTATCTTCTAGGACTCCGTCCCAAAAAGTCTGGAAGGCTGTTCGAAGAATTAGGGGCAGGGGTGGCTCGGCTTCTGTTGGCCATCTTAGAGATGGTGCCAGTTTGGTCACAGATAAAAAGGCTGTGGCCAATTTGCTTGCCTCCACCATTGCCCATAATTCTTCAACAGAGCATTATTCACCTTTCTTCCAGAGAGAGAAGGAGAAGCGAGAATCTTGTGCTTGTGATTTTATATCAGATAACTCGGAAGACTATAATGCCCCCTTTACGTTTTCAGAATTGCAGCAAGCCATGCAGAAATGTACTGACTCTGCTGCTGGTTTAGATACCATCCATTATCAGCTCCTAACTCATCTGCCTGAGGATTCACTCCTTGTACTTCTCAAGGCCTTTAACCATATCTGGATAACTGGTCGTTTTCCGCCATCTTGGCGCCAGGCTGTGGTTGTGCCAATCCCCAAGCCGGGTAAGGATCCTTCCGACCCGGGCAACTACCGGCCAATAGCTTTGACATCATGTTTATGTAAGACTATGGAACGCTTGATCAACGCCCGACTGGTGTGGCATCTTGAGTCACGTGGTCTCATCACAGACCTCCAGTGCGGTTTCCGGCGCTTCCGTAGTACAACTGACCATCTAGTTCGCTTTGAGTCTTTTATTCGAGATGCTTTTGTCAACAAGCAGCATGTCTATGCAATTTTCTTTGATCTTGAAAAGGCATATGACACTACCTGGAAGTATGGTATAATGTCTGATTTGTCGGACGTGGGTTTTAAAGGGCACCTGCCTGTTTTTATTCACAATTTTTTGTCTAACAGGTCGTTCCATGTCCGTGTGGGCTCCACCCTCTCCGACTCCTTTGAACAGGAGATGGGTGTCCCGCAGGGCAGCATTCTTTTTCCTGTTTTATTTAGCATTAAAATAAATAACATTGTAAAGGCCGTCAAGGATGATTCTGAATGTTCTTTGTTTGTGGATGACTTTGCTTTGTGTGCACGAGGTCGAGGACTTGCGTCCCTTGAGAGGCGCTTGCAGCTGTGCGTTGATCGCATCCAGGGGTGGGTGTCTCTCAACGGATTCAGGTTCTCGCCCACAAAGACAGTCTGTGTGCATTTTACTAACCAGACAAAAAATTTTCCAAAACCTACCCTGAGCATTGCTGGAGTGCCAATTCAGGTGGCCGAAGAGGCAAAGTTCCTTTGGGTCATCTTTGACAAAAGATTGACCTTCTCAAACCATGTTACCTACCTTAGAACCTCTTGTCAGAAGGCCCTCGACATTCTTCGTGTCGTTGGTCGTACTGACTGGGGTGCAGACCGCATTGTCTTACTTCGACTGTACCAGGCCCTTGTTCGGTCCAAACTGGATTACGGCTCTGTGGTATATGGCTCGGCTTCAAAGTCTGTTCTAAAGAGTCTGAACACAATTCACCATCAAGGTCTGCGCATATGTCTGGGAGCCTTCAGGACATCTCCAGTTCCTAGTCTGTATGCAGAGGCAGGGGAGCCTTCTCTCGGGCTCCGCCGCATCTGCCTCATGCTCAGCTACGTTCTGAAGCTGAAGGCCCATCCAGACAATCCTGCCTATGATTGTGTTTTTAACCCGTCGTTTGCAGAGATTTACGATGCCCATCCGGGAGCTGTTCGTCCACTTTCCTTCCGTGTCCAACCTCATCTGCAGGCGGCCGGAGTGGACCTGGACAAAGTTTCAGAATCTCTGCAACACGTCGCTCCACCCTGGCTACTACCAGTTCCTGACATCTTGCTGGACTTGACCGCCCACAAGAAGGATTGTACTCCATCAGCCATATATACCAACAAAGCCTCAATGAACTCCTTTCAATTTTTCCTGGCTATTGTCGTCTTTATACGGATGGGTCCAAGTCTGAGGATGGGAGGGTGGCTGCGGCTGCAGTGTCCTCTCGCCATCCTAAACGCCCATTTAAGCTCCGTCTCCCTGACCATTCCTCTGTATTTAGTGCAGAACTGCAGGCAATTCTGCTGGCACTCAAGCATGCCTATCAGTCTCGGGAAAGGAACTTCCTGATTCTGTCTGACTCTCTCTCTGCCCTGCAGGCCCTTCAGGGCGCGGGAACAGACCATCCACTGCTGGTGCAGATTAGAGAGCTTTACGCAGACTTGATGAAGGAATATTATGACATCATTTTTATTTGGGTCCCAGGCCATGTGGGCATCGAAGGCAACAGAATCGCAGATTCTGCTGCCAACAGTGCCCGCAGTGACCCTGTCCCTGACACACAGACTGTCTATAGTGATTTTAAACCTGTGATTAGTGCGTACATAGTCCGCGAGTGGCAGTCAGAGTGGGACAAAGAGGAAGGGAACAAGCTTCATGAAGCTCTTCCTAAGTTGTCTAACAGTCTACCTTTCTGCTGCGGCAGCCGCCATGAGGAGACTGTCCTTACTCGGCTCCACATCGGGCACACGTATGTTACGCACTCTTACTTACTTAAACAGGATGAGCGTCCATGGTGTTTTGCCTGTGATGAGCAGTTTTCTGTTCGACACTTTTTGCTGTATTGTGCTGACCTAATTGACACCAGATATAAACACTTTACAGCAGACTCCTTGAAGGTTTTGTTCCGGGATGTTCCTCCGGACAAAATCTTCAATTTCTTGCGAGCATGCAATATTTTTAACAAGATTTGAGCATTCATAGACTATGTGAATCTTTTTTATTTGCCCTTTTTGAGAGTCTGTAGACATTTCTTTTAAAGACATGTGCAACATTTTAGCCTGAGATTTTTAATCTATATTTACATCTTGTCTTAAGACCTTGCTTTTAGTCTGGCTGACCAGATTTTTACCCATCCCGCCGTGAGATGGCCTTAGTCGCCTGCTTGGCGTTAAACCCAAATAACTAAACTAAACTAAACTCTATCCTCTCCGACTCCTTTGAACAAGGAGATGGGTGTCCCGCAGGGCAGCATTCTATCTCCTGTTTTATTTAGCATTAAAATAAATAACATTGTAAAGGCCGTCAAGGATGATTCTGAATGCTCTTTGTTTGTGG
The DNA here is from genome assembly GCA_036245525.1 of Semisulcospira habei. NCBI lineage: Eukaryota > Metazoa > Mollusca > Gastropoda > Semisulcospiridae > Semisulcospira > Semisulcospira habei. Next base: position 393,066 of record BTPG01000009.1, on the reverse strand, counting down.
ACGACTTTGCTTTGTGTGCACGAGGTCGAGGACTTGCGTCCCTTGAGAGGCGCTTGCAGCTGTGCGTTGATCGCATCCAGGGGTGGGTGTCTCTCAACGGATTCAGGTTCTCGCCCTCAAAGACAGTTTGTGTGCATTTTACTAACCAGACGAATTTTTTTCCAAAACCTACCCTGAGCATTGCTGGAGTGCCAATTCAGGTGGCCGAAGAGGCAAAGTTTCTGGGGGTCATCTTTGACAAAAGATTGACCTTCTCAAACCATGTTACCTACCTTAGAACCTCTTGTCATAAGGCCCTCGACATTCTTCGTGTCGTTGGTCGTACTGACTGGGGTGCAGACAGCATTGTCTTACTTTGACTGTACCGGGCCTTTGTTCTGTCCAAACTGGATTACGGCTCTGTGGTATATGGCTCGGCTTCAAAGTCTGTTCTTCAGCGTCTGAACACAATTCACCATCAAGGTCTGCGCATATATCTGGGAGCCTTCAGGACATCTCCAGTTCCTAGTCTGTATGCAGAGGCAGGGGAGCCTTCTCTCGGGCTCCGCCGCATCCGCCTCATGCTCAGCTACGTTCTGAGGCTGAAGGCCCATCCAGACAATCCTGCCTATGATTGTGTTTTTAACCCGTCGTTTGCAGAGATTTACGATGCCCATCCGGGAGCTGTCCGTCCACTTTAATTCCGTGTCCGACCTCATCTGCAGGCAGCCGGAGTGGACCTGGACAAAGTTTCGGAATCTCTGCAACACGTCACTCCACCCTGGCTACTACCAGTTCCTGACATCTTGCTGGACTTGACCGCCCACAAGAAGGATTGTACTCCACCAGCCATATACCAACAAAGCCTCAATGAACTCCTTTCAATTTTTCCTGGCTATTGTCGTCTTTATACGGATGGGTCCAAGTCTGAGGATGGGAGGGTGGCTGAAGCTGTAGTGTCCTCTCGCCATCCTAAACGCCCATTTAAGCTCCGTCTCCCTGACCATTCCTCTGTATTTAGTGCAGAACTGCAGGCAATTCTGCTGGCACTCAAGCATGCCTATCAGTCTCGGGAAAGGAACTTCCTGATTCTGTCTGACTCTCTTTCTGCCCTGCAGGCCCTTTAGGGCGCGGGAACAGACCATCCACTGCTGGTGCAGATTAGAGAGCTTTACGCAGACTTGATGAAGGAATATTATGACATTTTTATTTGGGTCCCAGGCCATGTGGGCATCGAAGGCAACAGAATCGCAGATTCTGCTGCCAACAGTGCCAGCAGTGACCCTGTCCCTGACACACAGACTGTCTATAGTGATTTTAAACCTGTGATTAGTGCGTACATAGCCCGCGAGTGGCAGTCCGAGTGGGACAAAGAGGAAGGGAACAAGCTTCATGAAGCTCTTCCTAAGTTGTCTGACAGTGTACCTTTCCGCTGCGGCAGCCGCCGTGAGGAGACTGTCCTTGCTCTGCTCCACATCGGGCACACGTATGTTACGCACTCTTACTTACTTAACTCATTCTACCCCAACACCAAAATCCCCAAATGTTGCCATTGTCCTCTGAAGACTGCATGGTAGTGCAGGACACAGAGCGACCATGATAGTTCAAGGGTGATGCCAGAATAGCTTGGCGCTCATGGGCGCCAAGCTATTCTGGCATCACCCTTGAACTATGATGGTCGATCCTTATCTTGCTGCAGTGTGTCTGGGGTAGAATGAGTTAAACAGGATGAGCGTCCATGGTGTTTTGCCTGTGATGAGCAGTTTTCTGTTTGACACATTTTGCTGTATTGTGCTGACCTAATTGACACCAGATATAAACACTTTACAGCAGACTCCTTGAAGGTTTTGTTCCGGGATGTTTCCCCGGACAAAATCTTCAATTTCTTGCGAACATGCAATATTTTTAACAAGATTTGAGCATTCAAAGACTATGCAAATCTTTTTTATTTGCCCTTTTTGAGAGTCTGTAGACATTTCTTTTAAAGACATGTGCGACATTTTAGCCTGAGATTTTTAATCTATATTTACATCTTGTCTTAAGACCTTGCTTTTAGTCTGGCTTACCAGATTTTTACCCATCCCGCCGTGAGATGGCCTTAGTCGTCTGCTCGGCGTTAAACCCAAATAACTAACTAACTAACAAAGCATGCCAGGCTTGTGGCAAGGCCAACACCTTCAATAGCAATTCCTATGACACTTCCCACTCCCGTTGCAAACAGAGCTATACCTCCTACAGATAATCCAGCTGAAACCACACCCACGGCCATTGATGTGTTGTGTACAGAATTGAAAACCGTTTTATATCGTCTTTTGCACTGGGAGTATTTTGCTTGTTCTCCTTCCAAATACTTTAACGTGTCTGTAATATTCATTAAACGGAATGAGTGTCTGCCTGTAACGTTTTATCACGCTCAATAGGCTCAAGCGGCTCAGGTGGTATTTGTGGATACAGTGGTGGCATTTTGTTATGACAAATATTTTTTATTCTATTTAATCTTCTAATTTATTTTGCAACTCTTCAAAGGTATACAATTTGCTAGCGTAATAAAATGAAACAAGATCTATGTGTTCCAGGTTTATAAAACTTAGACGAACTAGAGTTGTTTTATCAATCACTACCTTAACAGCAGGGACACTACTCGAAACTTCAAAATCTGTATTGATTTTTCTAATAGCAATAACAACCTTTGTTGACTCTGCTACTGTGCTATCCCATGTAAGTTTGATTCCCTGTGCGATATCTGCTTCTTTCACAGCATCCAAAGATCTCATGAGAATTTCAAAAACTATTGTCGCTTCTCTATCTATGGTAAAATTTGCTGTTATGAACGAAATAGAAGTATCTGTTCTACCTTTCTATTTGTAAGAAAATACCTTCGTTTCCCATACTCTTGAAGTTTCAGTTTTTCTCTGCTATTGGTTTCTGCGAAATAGCTTGGCACAAGACTTACAAGCATTGGCTCAGAGTTAACAACTTTTCTAAATACTAAGGCACCTTCATCAGTAAAATAAACATGAGGACTGATAAAAACAAACTTTACATCCCATACAATGGGAACAGGTGCAAGCGGAACAGGGGTAGGAATAATTACCTACTTATTACCCACATGTTTTAAGCTGTAGAGCACATTACTTACAGGAGTAGGAACAGTAACATCACGAAGTTGACCAAGTTTAGGAAACTGTCTCTCAGCGCCATCTTTTACATCATCAATAACTTTTGGTTTGTACAATCCAACAGAAACAAGTTCAAGGCCATACACCTCTCCTACCTCACCTTCTTTATCAAAATCTTGCACGTCAGCCAAATCTTTCAACTCTATTGACGGACATGCAACTGGAATAATTTTTGTCTTTGGGCCGCCACTCATTTTTTATTCAGCAAAAATAAAATTTATTTAACTTCCAAAACAACAGAAAAATCATGCATCACAACTGGTTTTCCATCCTGATTAGTTACAGATAAACACAGTGATTCAAAGAAACTGGCACCTAATTTTTTAAACTGTAAATTAGGAAATCAAATAACTTCACTCTCACAATAGGGAGCAGTTCCAGTCGGTAAGCATCTCAAAAAAGTCGAAGGCTTTCCATTGTGAACATTTTCAGTAGTGTTCAGTTCTTTCAAATGAAAATTTAACACTGTGTGTACTGACAAATGGACAGGATATTTTCCAGTTAGTTTATTTTCAACTGACATAGGTGACCAACCATTAATATTAGCACTTCAAAAACCCATTACCCAATTCTCATCCTTAGAAGTTATATGTCTGCCTATTAAACCAAGCAAATATGCAAGTTCACTTGAAATTATAGGCCGACTACCTACAGAAAATTCTAATTCAACATGTAAGTTAGCCTGATTTAAAGTTGCTTTAATTTTTAATTTACTTTGAAACCAGTTAGCTAAAGTACAAAAGTCGTAATACCCAGATGGTAAAAAGTGTGTATTAGTGCCCAAGCCACTATCACCAGCATTGCTATAACTTGCATGAAAACTTGTATCATCTGTTACATTAAACCACTTTACTGTGTAGAACATTTCATGAATAGCTACAGCCTTGTTACCGTCTCGATTATCAATCCCATTAGTTAACCACACTGGTTTGCTTGTATCAAGATGTGTTCAGGTTATAAACATTTTTATTATCACATAAAAAAAGCACATTGAAATTTAAATCACCAACAATTACCACTGTAAATGCATTTCAATTTAACGTGGATGCAAAGTATAATGTCGCACCAACTTATGACCAGAAAATAATTCAGCTAAATCAGCTTGATATAGCTTTGTCTGAAGGAGATTTATTTCAAGTGCCAAATCCTTATGATCATTACCTAAACCCTCCAATTACAGATGATGCAACTGCAAGAAAGTGGTCCTCAAGTCCACTACAGATGTTTCAAAACCAACTTAACTTTGCTATACTATGTTCTACTACTGGCTATGGCGTTTCTTTTACAGACCATTTGAATCACCCAAACAAATTGATTAAGTCTGTCTATCGTTTCCACACGTATTACCAGCTTAGAAGAATACTGTCAGAACTCCATACCCCACTGCCTACTGAATCCAGTTTTAACCCGTTTAACAATCCCATGGATTTGAAAACATTTGAACACATCTGTAATGAGTTTAACATAAGTACAAAGTATGACTTTACACAAAAACTTGATGATCACAAAGGCATGGTTACATTGTATTATGCTATGAGTCACAGACAATACCCTCAAGATTACTGGCCTCCCTACTCTTCATTGTCATCAAAATCTGAAGTGTGGTTAGGCTCAATAGAACAGAAACAGTCTAATGCCTGGACCACATTTGTCTTAGACAGGAGTGATGGATTTACTCAAGCAGGAGTCGAACGCATTAATGAGTCTATCAGAACGTATGTGAGGTGTATACTAGGTGCACAAGCTCAAACAAAATCAAACATCTTAAACGGTAGTGGGAAATTTGAAGCACAAAAACAGTTTTTTGCAAACCTGGAAGATTCAATTAACTCAGTTGTTGATCTCCCATCAAGCATACAACACTACCAAGACGTTCTCAGATATGCTAGATCGAAAGTTGACTTTGTAGTTGGCATTGGGTTATACATGTTACCATCAGACCTTCAACTTCAAGTGGGGACAATAAATTATAATAATGAAATAATTGTTGCTGGGCGTGATCAAAAATTAGGACTCAATCAATCTGTAAACTTGAGCCCAACAACCACACACATACAACCATTAAAACCATTAATATCACCAGTAACGTTAGTAACATCATCACCCATACAGACAGTAACGCCAGTAACAACCCCAGCATCGGCACCGACACCTGCACCAGCACCAGCACAGCCAGTAACACCAGTAAACATACATGAGTCAGAGAGAACTGCATTGGTAATTGGCCTTACAGGATTAGGAATATTACTTATTTACCTGTTTCATTAAATAACCTATAATTAACCCTCCTACTGTCACCAAAAAGACCCATACATGCTCTGCCATAAACCCTACTACCTTTGCTGCTGTATTGATCAGCCAACTGACAACACTCCCTATAATACCTGGCAAAGCATCCATTGCTTTCACAGCCAATTTCTGAAGTAAGTCTGATATATGAGACAACTTTTTTTACCCACGCCTGTAAATCTTTTGGGTCTGATGGAACCGGTGGAGATAGAGGGGCTGGAGCTGGACCACTACCACCACCTCCGGCTACAGCTAACACAACAGTACTGATAATAAATCCAAGAGCAGTAATTAAACTTGCAATAGTGATACCCTGCTCTATGAAAAGTGTTTTCAATCTCTCAGCCAAAGTTGTGTTTTCGTGAAGTATTTTCTGAATAGTTTCTCTAACCCTGTTGACCTGTGTTTTTAGTTTTTCTTTTCCTATTTCAATCACTTCTAGTCGCGCTGATCTTTCTATCTGCAAATCATTTAATCTGTGTTGTATTCTTTCTTTCATTTCTATGTCATAATTCTCATCATCAGCTTTAGCTAATTTTTCTTTTTCTCTTTCTATGTGATTATCCAGCTCGCCTAGTTTGGCTACATTATTCACAAGCTCACCTCTGATTGACTGCAGTGTTTTATCCAACCCCACTAACTCCCGCATTGTCAAAGGAGAGTCACCGATTGTTTTTATAGCCTCATTTATTTTCCCTTCTGTAAATGAAGTTTCTTGTAATACTGTGTTAGCTAATTCCGGCAGTCTTGTTACTTCAGTCATTTCAATTTCTTGTCCAGTTGGCAACCTTGTTTGTACGTCATGAAGGGTACTAACAAGTCGAGGTGGTAACTTTTTATCTCCAATACCATGTTGACGCAAGACGCCAACACCATATTCATTTTTGATTGTACTTAAAGCTCTAAACTTACCAGGGTCTCTTTTGTTAGTCAATTGTATTTTTCCTTTGTCAACAATGTTTAAATATAAATGTTCTTTTTCATATTCAAACTGATTAGGATCTATTTCATCTGGGCGGTCACCAACACTATCATAAAACGAGTTCACTTTGTCTTTTAACAGTTTGTGATACATACTAGAAGTATTTACCATTCCAGTCATATCTGTTGCACCAGTATCATAGTCATTCATGTCATCCATTTCAAAATTTTCATGGTTAAATCCTCCAGCTGCCATTGCTTTATTAATTGAATTTTTTTTTATTGTGCATAATAAAAATGGCACAGTCCTATGGATCAAAGTTAGACCCATACAGAAAACTATGTGAACCTCTTGGTGTTAAGGGCATTAGACAATCAATTGTCGTCACTAACAATCCTAGCTCCATAGATCAAAACCAAATTCTTACTGTTAAGTTTCCAAACCTAGGCCCCAGTGATGTTATTGTTCCTGGTACTGCTCGCCTTGCTTTTAATATTGAACTTTTATCAAACACAGATGACAAAAGAACACTAGTTGGCAACCTTGGCAGAGCAATTATTAAGACTATTAAAGTTAAACTTGAAGGCCAGGAAGTGTTTAGTCTTGACGATGCTGATGTATTCTACTGTTACAAAGATCTGTGGCTTACAAGTGAAGAAAGAGAAGACCGCATTTATCAAGGTATGCAGTCTGATAATGTTGCCAAAGTCAGAATCAATGCATCAGATAAATCAACAACAGAAGCCAAGGACGTTATTGTGGCAGAAACATATGGAAATAGATTTTTCATTCCTCTTGAATTTGAAATCCTAACAGCGCATTCACCTTATTACCAAGGAGCACTGAATGACCGTCTGAGTTTCAATCTAATTTTCAATGACTACTCCAAAGTTATTAAATGAAATGACACAGATGCAACATATAATATCTCTAACATCTCTTTGGAATATGAAATTGTCACACATGCTCATTTAGCTACTCTAATTCAGTCAGTACCAGTCAAGACTGCCAATTTATTATGATCGTGTGATAAGACACAGTTTAATTCATAAAGACAAAAGCGACCCAATGTGGAACATCAACTTGAACACACCTGCAAGGTCACTGAAAGGCATTCTTATGTTGTTTGTTAAACCACTGAGTCCATACGGACGGGATTCAGAAACATTTTACAATCCAAAGATTACTCATTTGTCCTGTACTATTGAAGGCCATCCTAATCAAGTGTATGCTTCAGGTATGCTACCTTATCAGCACTATGATGAGATCACAAAATATTTTGCAGGTGGAAGGCTTAGAGAAAAACCAGCAAACATGGCATCTAAATATCTGCATCTGTATGACGTAAGAATTGCTCAATACCTGACAGACAAGTATGCACTTTGGCTAGACCTGCATAGTACAGATGACATGGGTCAGGTCATACTGTTGAAAACGGCAGTGACGGAATAACAATTCGATACAAAAAAAGGTTGAAACCGCTGCAGCAATAAATATATATTTATATCTGATTTTTGACGCCCAACTCAATATTGCAGAAAGCAGACTAAGTGGACACATATATTAAAATTATATTGTGTTTTAAAATGAACTTGATGAACGAGACTGTGTGAAAAATAAACTGAAATCAACTAAGCATCTAAAGCTTATTTTAAAGACAGATCAGGCCACGGGGTATGGATTAGTGAATTAATTTATACATTTGGTTTGTCTATAAAAAATGACAGACAGACAAACCATTGACATCACAGACTGCTTCAAAGATGTTAAGTGCATTTTTGTCTTTAAAACACATGTTAAAAAGCCATTTGAGTTCGGTATAAAACTCTCAACACCAACACTGATAAGCATGGTATATAATGTGACTTTGGGGTATTCTGAATGTTTTCCATGTTATGAATACGAGACTGTTGATCTTAGGACACATACCTTTAGAGTTAATGATGCTAACTGCGACTGGTTTGGGGCACTGTGTGAACACATATTCAGACAACTATGTAAATTACACGATTATATTGAAAAAGTTACAGTCAATAAAGTGGTATTACACCTACAGCGCAAGCAGTAATATTTTTATATTATTATTTTGTCAATCAAATAAAAATGACGGGCAAAATTATTGACGTTACAGAGTGCTTCAGATTATATCCAACACTTTGATCAGTTAGAACATATTTCAAACAACCAGACATAACGCCAATATCATCGCCATCAATTATATAAGTGTCATATAATATGACTTTAGAAATATTTGAAGAGTTACCATTTGTAGAGTACATGCCTGTTGATTTTAAGACACATACCTTTGAAGTTGATGATCAGTGGTTTGAGACAGTGTGTAAACAAATATTCAGACAACTATGTGAACTTAATCTGTTTATTGTAGGTGTTACAGTCAATAAAGTGCTATTACACATGGTGTAATGTTTTCTATTTATTATTTTGTCGGACAAATAAAAATGACGGACAATGCCCAAAGCTGGTCTGGCTTAAGAAACGTGTTTCACACAACAGACTTGCCTATATCCAACACTTACAGTGTCTATGAATCGATAAAAAGATCTTTTTCTGTCATACAAGATAATCTTCTTTCTGGTAGTGTAAAGATTCAGATTGTTGCGAAAATAGAATTTACCAGGCTAGATGGTGAAGTGATTGTTTCGTATATCTCGACAAGACAACACACAGTTAATTCAAGAAGGGAATTGGAAAAAGTGTTTAGAGAAAGACTGTTGCCTGACTTTTTAGAAGCAATTGACAGAGCAAAAATGCAGGGGTCTGGTTGGCATGAAGGTCGTGTACATGAACTGCAACTGAAGCAATCAAGATATCATCCTATATTGGGTAAATCATGGCTGCCACTACCAACTGATGTTGCAAACAAAAAGGCTGTTGTTAATATTCAGAACAATGATAATTTTTGTTTTATGTGGTGTGTGCTTGCTAAACTACACTTTGTAAAAACAAGACCTGATCGCGTATCTAACTATACCAAATTTGTAAATGAACTTAACTTCAGTGGCATAGAGTTTCCTGTTAAGGTGGATGATATAGATTTGTTTGAAAAACTAAATCCTGGTATATCTGTGAATGTGTATGTATGGGATAATGAGTCTGAGAACAAGTTACAACCAATTAGAGTGTCACCAATTGCTCCAACCTACGGACAGTCAGAAAATAAGCACATCGACATGTTACTAATAAGCTCTGGTGATAACTTTCACTACACAATTATCAGAAGTATGTCAAGACTAATTCATCATACAACAAAACATGATGGTAAACAGGAATTTTGTAAAAAAAATGTTTACAGAGGTTTTCCTCTATTAAAGTAGCACACAAACATGTCCAGCACTGCAGGTCAGCTGATGACATACAAACCGTACTTAAGTACCCTGAACCTGGTAGTCAAGTGTGTTTCAAGAACTATGGGAATCAGCAAAAGCTGCCGTTTGTAGTGTATGCTGATTTTGAATCACTGGTTGTACCATATGAGGGTCCTGTTCCAGAATCATTACCAAAAACTATAAAATTGAGTGACCAAGTGGTGTGTTCTTTTGGATACATTCTTGTTAGGTCAGACGGTGTGCATGAAAAACCTGTTATCTATAGGGGTGAAAATGCAGCAGCTGAGTTTTTAACAGAAATGACACAACTGTATAGTCAGGTAGTACAGTATTTAGAAAACTGTCAGATGCCTTTGTTGATGACAGAAGAAGACAAACTAAATTTTGATGCAGCAGTGATGTGTTGGATTTGTGAACAAGCCCTTGATGGTGATAAAGTTCGTGACCATGACCACATAACTGGGCGTTACAGAGGTGCTGCCCATGGTGATTGTAACTTGAAACTAAAAATTGATCCTAAGACATATAAGTTACCAATCTTTTTTCACAATCTCAAGGGGTATGATTCACATATTATCATGCAGGCTGTGGACGAGTCTTACAAAAAAATTAGTTGCAATGCCCAGACAACTGAGAAATACTTGACTTTTAGGTTGGACAAATTAGCATTTTATGACTCCATGCAACATTTGTCTTTAGGGCTTGCTAGTCTAGCAGAAGGACTGACTGAGTATCCAATAACAAGTAAATATTTTGAGCCAGACTTGATTAAGAAAGGAGTGTATCCGTACGAGTACATCAGTGACTGGGTTGTGTTTGAGGAAACAAGACTGCCACAAAAAGATAAATTTTATTCTACACTAAATGGTAAAGGTATTTCTGACTCTGATTACAAGCATGCCCTCGATGCATGGGAAAAACTAGGGTGTGAAACGATTGGTGACTACCATGACCAGTACTTGAAAGCTGACGTTTGCTTGCTAGCAGATGTGTTTGAAAGTTAACGTGAAAAGGGTCTATTACACTACAGTCTTGACCCAGCTTGCTACATAACTAGTCCTGGCATGACATGGGAAGCATTTTTGAAATCCAGCAAGATATCTATAGACCTGTTGTCGGATCGTACGATGGGTGAAATGGTGAAACGTGGCTTGAGGGGAGGTATAAGTATAGCTGCGAACAATTATTCCAAAGCCAACAATAAATATCTTGATGACTTTGACCTCTCGAGGTCAAGGTCATTCATTATGTACTTGGACGCTAATAACCTTTACGGATTTGCAATGTGTAAGTTATTGCCCATGAAAAACTTTTGTCTGTATGATTTGTCACAGTATGTCATAACACAGTTAACAAATTATATTACGACTCATGACTGAAATGATGCAAAGGGTTGGATCTTTGAAGTAGACCTGGAGTACCCACACCACCTACATGATTACCACAATGATTATCCGTTGGCAGTTGAGAAAATGAGTATGACTGGGAAAAAAGAAGACACCAAACTTGTGCCAAATTTGAATGACAAATTCAATTACGTTTGCCACTATCGCTTGTTACAGTTTTACATCAGACATGGGTTAGTACTAAAGAAAGTTCACAGGGGTATTCAATTTGACTAAAGTGCTTTCATGAAAGATTACATAATGAAAAACACAACATTGCATGCAAGAGATGGCAACACTGCATTTGACAAAGACTTCTTTAAGCTTATGAACAATGCCTGTTTTGGCAAGACGATGGAAAATCCTCATCACCGCAAAGATGTGAGACTAGTCACAACTGAATCGGGTGCAATTAAACTTACAGGTAAGCCACAGTACACAGGGTACAAAGAGTTTCATTCATCATTGTATGCAGTGTGGCTCAAAAAAAGATTGTCAAACTGGACAAGCCAGTATTCATTGGTATGGCAATACTCGAGTTATCAAAATTATTGATGCTTGAATTTTATTATGATTACTTCAAACCAAAGTATCCTGAGTGCCATCTGTTATACACTGACACTGACTCTATGATCATAGACGTGTCTACTGAAGACTTTTATGAAGACATGAAAACAGAGTTGCATATGTATGACACGTCTGACTACCCTAAGGATCACCCGCTGTTCAGCACACAAAACAAAAAAGTACCTGGTAAGTTTAAAGATGAACTAAATGGTGTGCCTATTGTTGAGTACGTTGGACTGAGGTAAAACATGTATTCTATTTTAAACCAAAAAGGCAGTCGGTCCAAAGCCAAAGGTATCAAGAAAACAGTGATAAAAAATAAAGACATTCGACATGAACATTACAAGCAAGTATTAGATGGAGAACTAATGCCTGATTATCCAAACAAGACACTGAGATCAAATGGACACAATATTGAAATGATCCAAACACATAAAAAGTCACTTGCAGTTGGAGACACAAAACGAGTGTTTCATACCAAGGAAAAGGCTTATGCACCTGGGCATTATGCACTTAAGTTATCTGAAGAAATAGCTGATGAACTGGTTGATGAACTAATTGATGAATTAGTTGATGAAATGGTTAAAAATGCGTAACAGTGTATGGGGGAATAATTTGTAATTCTTCTCTGACAAATTCCCTCTGTGGCGCAGGCTCATACAGATAATAAATCGATGCATTAGTGCCAGGAACTATTTTTTTTATTATATTGTGAACGGATGTAGACCATATTGGATCAGTTGCCCTACGTCTGACATCATTCTCGGCCTCACCGGGTTGATACAAATATCTTACCTGTTTTGTAAACAAGCTTGTGTCTGGAGGTGTTGTTTTTATTTCTGACCCTGATGGTATTGTTTTTAATTTAATAGCATCAGCAGGTTTTAAATGACCCTCATTATTCATTGCTTTTATCACAGATGGTAATCTCTTAACCCACTCAGTGTTACGTGCGTCATGCATGAGTTCCTTAGAATACTGATAGCTAAAAAGTCTCTCCGATAATTGCTTGTTAAACTTTTCAACAATTGCCTGTGACCTGTGCACACCTGGTATGCCTCGCCGCAATAGCACGCCATGCTTTGCAAATAATTGATTAACAGCCCCTTTAAATTCAGATCCGTCATCGACTTGCACAAGCCTAGGATATTTTAAAGGTCCTCGACTATAATTATATTTGTGTTAACGCAGTGGCTACCGTGGTAGCATTTTTGTCAGTTATTGGTTTGGCGTCTTTGTACCTTGAAGCTATGTCGACAACAGTTAATGCATACTTGTATCGTTTCTTTCTTATTGTATCATGTGGCAAGAACAGAAGATCCATTTGATGGGTGTCATTAGGGATAGTATTTACAAAATGAGGTCTTGTTATTTTTTTGGGAGCAGGTAAATATATTTGCCAAATTGCTTGTCTTTTGAGCCACTGTTTTATTTGTTTGAGTGTAACATCTCCACCCACAGCAGCATGTAATTTCTCTATTGCAATATTCCCTTTCCAGTAGCCAATAGGGGAGTAATATATTTTTGATAGTTTAGCTCCGACGTCTGTCATTTTTTTCTAGCAATAAAAACTCCTGTAAAATATACTAATGTCATTCCTACTAGAACAAATATTATTTCTCCATTTCTTTGTTCTGGGCTTGGTTGGTAATAGTCACTAAGTTTTGGCTGTGGGATGGTCATGTCTTCGCCAGTAACAAGAAAATATTCTTTGATCACGTCATCGACATTTGAAAATGTATGCTGTGCGTGACCCTCAAGCCTGAGTTTTTCATTGATAAAATCAAGTTTTTCTATTCTTTGATTTTCGTAATCTTGTTGGGCTTGTGCCAGTTTTTCAGATGCCTCATTGTGACGCTTCATTTCTTCTGCTGATTCCTCTCTTCCCATTTTTGAAAAGAGATAATTTGATCCACTGAAAGCCAATGCATTAACAACTGCACCACCAATCATAATGGCTATTGTTGCCATATTTTTTATTTACTTAGAAACATTTTCTGGAATAATTCCTTGCTTGACGAGAAAGTCTTTTGTGGCAATTGACACTGTTACAACAGCTACTAGCTTAGCACTGTCTTCGAAGTCTAATCTACCAAGGTCTGCTGATTTCATTTTAAGAAGACTTTTCCAAAGCATAGAGTAAGCTACTGTTAGTCCACTTATTACGGCAGAGTGATAGATGAGGTTCAATATGTTCTTTGTGTCGCTCATTTTCTTATACCACAACGTCCTGAGAAGGCCTTTGTCGCTTGCGGGATGTAAAGCAATCTATACTCACTCACTCTTATACCACAGAAATTATTTGTATAATTGGTAACCTACGTAACCAAATCTGAGAACAAATCCAGAAACTATATATTTTGTTGTTTCAGGTTTAGACTCAGTTGTTTGTCTCTCACTTTGTTGGGGGTGTGTTGGTCCTGATGGTAGTGACACTGGCGCTGTTGACAGTGTGTCAGTTACTTGAGTCTTTTCTGTTAATGCTTGAAGCTGTAATTTTTTTTTTGTCTGTTATATTCAGCTAATCTTTTCCCAGCCTCTATTCAACCTGGACTTTTAACCTTAGTCACCGTTTGAACTTGTGTCAAGACAGGACTCTGATGTGGAGGCGTCTGGGTCTCGTCCATTTTCTTCTAATTTAAAATTTATTTTAGAAAAATCAATATGACTACTAGTAACAAGTAAGGTTACCACAGGTGCAAGGTAATTCCCAAACTTGTAAAACATAAGGCATGCTAATTTGCCTATTGAACTTGAAACTATGGGGTTGCTTTCTAGATCATGTGAAAGGCTGTCACTATCAACAGGTAGGAAGTGACTCACAGCTTTTGTGTATAGGCAGACAAGAGATCGACTCAAATCACGTGTCATTAGTGAACTAATGTGATTTTCATATTTTGAATGTAGTTTGATTAGCTCGTCAGCGGTAAGAGATTCTATGTCTTCTGTCATGTATTGTTTACCAAGAAAAGCTTTTGATTTTCCAGAAACAACAACAGAGAGAAGGCATTTTTTTCGAGTCTAAGTCTTTGTTCTCTACAGCACAGATATTGTTTAAAAGTAGCAATTCGTCTTGATTCATTTTATAATGTAATATAATAATTTTGTTTAAAGAAGTCAATGTCAGCATTAATTATTTAGGTGGGGTGGGGTATCTGCCTTAATAATCGCGGGTTGACAGCTGATCAAAAATCGATGCTTTGAGTTATTTCTAGAGTGGAACTAAAATGGCTGGGCGATTAAGGCATTGGTTGTCTTGGTTGGCATGGGCTTGTATAATTACCGAGAGGATAAAATGATCTATTATTGATTAGGTGCATCAAGTGTCCAATCTCTTATCTGCCTACCCAGCACCGGCCTCCACATGGCGTGGGTGGGTAGTCCGCTCAGTCCCTGACTGAGTGGGCTAGCAGACGGGTGCCATCTTTGTCCAGGATTAGGACTTGATGTCAGCAGATATGTTGTTCAGCCTTTTCACTGGTCCGGTTTTTAAGGAGCTGTGCTAACCTAGGTCGTACCATTTTGGATTGGTCCTTAAAAATACTCGTGACTTTTTGGTCCTTTGGATCCCAAGTATTTGCCGTGCTTGGAGACCCGTGTCGGGGGAGAAGAGGATCCTGGTGGCTGAGGTTCCCTTTGGGCTGTGGCTCACTGGTGCCAACACTCCACTTCGGCCTTGACTTCTACCTAAACGGGAGGCTAGTCGTATCGGCCTAGTCAATCAGCTCTTGTCACGTTGAGCCCTATCCCACTGTAGACATGCGGGTTGATATACGGAGCACCATGCTATAGCTTCTGCTGCTGATTAGGTGCTTTACGCCAGTATTCCCCTGCATTCAACAGTGTGATAGAAGGCGGTGGCTCAAACGGTTCAATACGGCTTACCCCCTTGAGTATATCTTTCGGGCAGTCTCCATTGTGCGTCGGCTGGAGACCCGCCGACATTTGCACTTTCCCTTGTTGGGCTCGGTGGTGGGCGGGGACCCCCGGGGGATGAATATCTCTATTAATATAATATGGATAAAACCAAAAAACCAAAACTTGCACAGAAGCGACACATTGCCACCAACATTGAAAATGACAGTGACACGGATTGTGAGGAAGCGACGCCTCAGGCGTCAGCCGTATGGCCTCGCTTCCTCATTGTCCATAGCAAGGTAAAGGAGAAACCAGTTACCAAGCTGCATCCTTTTCTGGTGGGGAGACCCTCAGGAGCCGTGTTGGCAGGCCCAGTGCCTCAGGTCTGGTGACTTGCTGGTGGAGTGCCGTACCCGGGCACACTCCAGTGGGCTACTGAGGCTCTCTTCCATTGGAGACACTCCGGTGGAGGTCACACCCCACAAGACTATGAATTCGTCAAGAGGTGTAATCAAAGATCAAGCTTTGGCAGAACTGTCGGAAGATGACCTTGTACGGAACCTTAAGTCTCAGGGGGTGACTTACGTCAGGCGCTTCGCTTCCAAGCGAGGTGGTGGGGAGATCCGTCTCCCTACCATCATCCTGACATTTGGCACCCCTACCCCTACTACTACCATCTGGGGAGGTTACTACTCCCTGAGAGTGAAAAAGTACGTCCCTCTCCCACTCCGGTGCTTTAACCCTTTGAACCCGGCAAACCGCTGTAGCGGTTGGCGGCCTCATATGAGGTTGAACCCGGCAAACCGCTACAGCGGTTTCAGGTGTTCGAATCACGTGCGCAGTGACGCGCATCGTCGCTCACATGACCTCGGTGGCCGCGCGGTAACTGGGCCACATCCTGTTTACTTAACCGATATCCTGGCAGTGCCAGAGTGTGTTACTCTTGCAGTTTTTGAGTTACTAGTGTGTAATTTTGTGATAATGTCGAGTGATTTTCAGAGTGACGACGACTTGTGGTCGGAGAATGAGTTTTGGGTTGCCGGACAGTTTGACTTGTTGGACAGCGATATCGGCTTTGACCCACCGGCACTAGACGCACGTTTTCACGGTCAGCTGGCCGTGAATGACACTGACACTGACAGTGACATTGAGCTACAATCTGACGATGAAGGCGATGATCTTGACGATATACCTCTTTTCTACCTGGCGCCCACCTTCACCTGGGCTGCTGATTTACCGCGGTATGGTGACGTAGGTGACAGTGTGGACACCAGTGACAAGAATCGGATGTATATAGTATGTATAGACAGGTAGTATTGTTAGCGACTCACAAACTAATGTGCATATAATTGTGACAACAACTGAAAACAGTAAGCTTTGTGGAACATTTTCTCTTGTGTGCTGTGGATATACCGTATCAACGACAGGTGTAGAGAAGGACATCTAGAGACCAGGTAGGGGACAATACAGTGTATCGGCATGCTGGCAGTGCATGGGCAGTAATGTGGCACTGTGACTGACATCATAGTTAGTGTTGCATGGAGCTAGATAATTATTCTCAGTAGGAAGCATCCAACTTTTTCAGGTTTTTCTCTCACCTGTCACTATTTTCGTCACCAAACACCGTGACAGAGGGGACACAGTCTTGTAACATAAACAAAACAAAAGTTCGTCCAATGACAAGTCTGTACATATATACTTTTATGGTGATATCTGCAATAGTTATTTTTTATTATTTTTTAATATGAGGTACTCATATCTAGACTAAAAGCTCTCAAATAAAGTCAGGGTTGAAGGGAATACAGTCTTGTTATATACTCAGGGTTCAAAGGGTTAAGTGCCAAAAGTATGGCCATGGGCAGAAGACAGAGAGAGTAATACTGAGAGAATTAAAGCTTCATTAACACAATGACTGAGTTAACCCCCTTATTTATATTTTTTTGACCATCCATATTTATGTCCCCCGCACAGAGTAAATACCATTGGAAGTTACCCCTAAATCATTATTATTTAAACAGCCACATTTTTATGAAAATCAAAAATAATACTTAAGGGGTTAACTCAGTCATTGTGTTAATAATACTTTAATTCTCTCAGTATTACTCTCTCTAGTTACAACTAACTTTTAAGAACCTGCAGAGGTAACCTTTAAGTTACTTATCATAAGAACTTATTAATTACTTATTATAAGAACTTATTAATTACTTACTGTAAGTTCTTATAAGTTCTTACAACAACTTGACTTAAGTCACAACTTACTCGGTCAGATTTGCCAAGATACAAGGACAAAAAAAAAAAACTTTTTTTTCTCAGTAGTACTCTGGCGGTGGTGCAGATGGTGTTAAATAATCAGGCACAAGTAGTGTAAATGACGTGTCATCTCTCTGCGAAGCATATGACAAAAATATTGATTGATTACCAAATCTGATTTTTATTTGTTTAAAAGATTGTGTAGTTTTTCTGTGGTTTCCTGTACCCCTATCCTTTTTCCCTCTGCTAAAAAACTAGCCTTCAGTTCTTCAACATTCACGGGAGACTGACTACGCATTTTATTCTGGATTTCAGACTTCTGTTTCTTGTAATTATTTAAATCATCCTGGACCCGCTTAAATTCTTCGTCATCAATACAATTATCGTTCAATGCCTTACTGATAATAAGTTTCATACTGCTCAGCTTCGCACCAGCCAGCGTACTCAATGCTTCATGTTTCTGTAATTTTGTGTGAAACCTCTTGTTTAGGGCTTCCAAACCAAAGCAAGCCAGGCATGTAGCAATGCTAACACCCTCAATTGCTATTCCAGCCAAACTTCCAATTCCTGTGGCGAACAGAACAATACCCCCTACAGAACATCCAGCTGAAACTGCACCAATAGCCATAGAAGTGTTTTGAACAGAATTAAATACTGACTTATACCTCCTTTTGCACCGTGAGTACTTAGCCTCTTCACTTTCCAAATATTTTAAAGCTTCTGTAATATTATTTAATCTGAATGCGTCTGCTGGTAATGTTTTATCTGAAGCAACTGGCACAGCTGTCACCTGTGGATCAGGCGCAAGCGTTGTTTTAGTCATCACATTTGATTCAGTCGGCTCATGCTTCGGTAGTTGCGGATAGAAGTTTACCATTTTTTTTATTCACAAATATTTTTTTAAATTTAATCAGCAATTACATTTTGCAACTCTTCAAAAGTTTATAATTTGCTGGCATAATAAAATGCAACAAGATCAATGTGTTCAAGATTTATGTAACTTAGACGAACAAAAGTTGTTTTGTCAACCACCACCTTGACACCTTGAATACTGCTTGAAACATTAATAATATCACCATTTTTTGTAATAGCAATAAAGACCTTTGATGACTCTGCCACTGTGTCATTCCACGTAAGTTTAATTCCCTGTGCTATATCTGCCTCTTTTACAGAAGCTACAGATCTCAAGATAATTTCAAATACTATTGTTGCGTCTCTTGTGATAAGAAAGTTTATTGGTGCAAACACGACCTTTGCATCTGATCTGCCCTTCCTGTGCATAAGAAGATATCTCCGTCTCTCATAATTTTCAACTTTCAGTTTATCTCTGCTATTGTCATCTGAAGCAAAACTTGGAACAAGGCTTACAATCAGCGGCCCAGAGTTAACAACCTTCCTAAACACTAAGGCACCTTCGTCATCAGTGTATACATAAGGACTAATAAATTCAATCTTTATGTCCCAGTCAATTGTTGGCGGTGGTGCAGTTGCAGGCGGCACAAGTGAAACCACCCATTTATTACCCACATGTTTTACGTTATAGGGCACATTATTTACAGGAGTAGGTACAGTAACATCACGAAGCTGACCAAGTTTAGGAATCTGTTTTTCACCGTCTTTCATGTCAACAATTACTCTCCGCTTGTACATGCCAGTCGAATCAAGTTCAAAACCATATATTTCTCCAATTTCTCCTTCCTTCTCAAAATCCTGGACGTCTGCCAAATCTTTCAACTCTGTTACCGGACATGCAACTGGTATGATTCTCGGCTTTGGACCACCACTCATTTTTATAAACAAAAATAAAATTATTTAACTTCTAACACAACACTAAAATCATGCATAACAACTGGTTTGTCATCCTGATTAGTTACAGATATACACAGTGACTTAAAGAAACTAGAACCTAATTTCTTAAACTGTAAATTAGGAAATCTAGCAACCACACTTTCACAATACGGAGCAGTTCCAGTTGGTAAGCATCTCAACAAAGTTGAAGGCTTTCCATTGTGAACATTTTTAGTCGTGTTTAGTTCTTTCAAATAAACTTTTAGCACTGTGTGTACTGACAAATTGGCAGGACGTTTTCCAGTTATATTAAGTTTATTTGTCTTCAATGTTATAATACGAGAAAAAACATCTTCTTCAGCCATATACCAATCTTCATCCAAATAAAAACCAAGTAAATAGGCAAAATTAACTGACATTTTTAACCAATCTTGTTTCGAAGATTCTAATGTAACAAGTAGGTTAGCTGGATTTAAAGTTGCTTTAATACTAAATTTACTAAGAAACCATTCAGCTATAGTACAAAAGTCATAATACCCAGGTGGTAAAGCTTCAGTCTTACCACCAAAAATTACTTTATAATTTATATCATCATCTACATTAAACCACCTTACACTATAAAACATTTCATGGATAGCTACAGCCTTGCTACCATCACGATTATCAATCCCATTAGTTAACCACACTGGTTTGCTAGTGTCAAGATTTGTTAAAGTGATAAACATTTTTATTATCTTATATAAAAAGAAGGATGGAATTTAAATCACCAACCATTACCACAACAAACGCATTTCAATTTAATGTGAATGCCAAATATAATGTTGCACCTACTTATGAACAGAAAATAATTCAACTAAACCAGCTTGACATAGCTGTGTCTGAACAAGATTTATTTCAAGTCAAAGTACCCAATCCGGTTGACCATTACCTTAACCCTCCAATAACAGACGACTCTACTGCAAGAAAGTGGTCTTCAAGTCCACTACAGATGTTTCAAAACCAACTTAACTTTGCTATACTATGCTCAACTACAGGCTGTGGTGTTTCATTCACAGACCATTTGAATCACTCAAACAAACTGATTAGGTCTGTGTATCGTTTCCACACTTACTACCAGCTTAGACGTATACTGTCAGAACTGCATACACCATTACCCACTGAATCCAGTTTCAACAGGTTTAACAACCCCATGGATATGAAAGCATTTGAACGCATCTGTAATGAGTTTAACATCAACCCTGGCCCCAAGTATGACTTTACACAAAAACTTGATGATCACAAAGCCATGGGTACATTGTATTATGCTTTGAGTCACAGACAATACCCTCAAGACTATTACCCTGGTTACACTTCATTCTCATCTAAATCTGAAGTCTGGTTAGGCTCAATAGAGCAGAAGCAGACTAATGCCTGGACCACATTTATTTTAGACAAGAGTGACGGATTTACTCAAGCAGGAGTGGAGCGCGTAAATGAGTCTATCAGAACATATGTCTGGTGTATACAAGGTGCACAGTCACTAACAAAATCGAATATTTTGAATGGAAGTGGAAAATTCGATTCGCAAAAACAGTTTCTCGCTAATCTTGAAGATTCAATTAATTCAGTAGTTGATCTCCCATCTAGCATACAACGCTGCCAAGACGTACTCAGATATGCCAGATCAAAAGTTGACTTTGTAGTTGGCATCGGGTTATACATGTTACCATCTGACCTTCAACTCCAAATGGGAACAATAACAAATTATAATAATGAAATAATTGTTGCAGGTGTTGGTCAGAAACTCGGACTCAATCAATCTGTAAACTTGGGGGCCACAACCACACATGTACAGTTGAAAAAACCATTACAAGTGATTACTTCCCTTGCTCCAACAGCCATACAGCCAGTAATACCAATCCCTGACACACATGAATCCGAGAGAACCGCATTGACAATAGGCCTAACAGGATTAGGAATATTACTTCTTTACCTGTTTCATTAAATAACCTATCATTAACCCTCCTACTGTCACCAAAAAGATCCAAACATTTTCTGCCATAAACCCTACTGCCTTTGCCGCTGTACTAATGAACCAGCTGACAACCGTGCCAATTAAATTTGGTAACGGGTCTACTGCTTTCAGAGCCAATTTCTTAAGCAGGTCTGATATGTGTGACAACTGTTTTTTTACCCATGACTGTAAATCTTTTGGATCTGTGGGGGCTGGTGGAGGTGCCGGGGCTGGCGGTGTTGGACTGCCTCCACCACTGCCACCCCCAGAGACAGCTAACACAACAGTACTAATAATAAATCCAAGAGCTGTAATTAAACTAGCTATTGTAATACCCTGTTCTCTGAAAAGTGTTTTAAGTCTCTCAGCCAGAGTAGTGTCTTCGTGAAGTATTTTCAGAATAGTTTCACTTATCCTGTTAACTTGTGATTTCAGTTTCTGTCTTCCAATACTAATCATTTCTAACCTTCCTGATCTTTCTATCTGCAAATCATTTAATCTGTGTTGGATTCTTTCTTTCATTTCTGTGTCAAGATTCCCATTGTCTGCGGTAGCCAGTTTCTCTTTTTCTCGTTCTATGTGTTTATCAAGCTCTCCTAGTTTGGCAACATTGTTTACCATCTCACCTCTTATCGTCTGCAGTGATTTATCCAATCCCATAATCTCCCGCATTGACAAAGGTGGATCGTTTATTGTTTTCATAGCATCATTTAATTGTCCTTCAGTAAATGAGGTTTCTTGTATCACTGTGTTTGTTATTTCTGGTAGGCTTGTTACTGGTGCCATTTCAATCTCTTGCCCTGTTGGCAACTTTGTTTGCGTGTTGTGAAGTGCACTAACCAGTCTTGGGGGTACAGGAGACCCTCCAATACCAAGGTATCTTGCCAACCCAGAGTTACCACCGACTTCACCTTTAATTGTACTTAAAGCTCTAAACTTAGAAGAATTGATTTTATGTGTTAGATATATTTTCCTCTGTCTGTATTTACAAATAAATGTCCTTTTTCATATTGAAACTGATTAGGATCCAAGACTTCTGGGTGTGCACCAACACTGTCATAAAATGAGTTTACTTTGTCTTTTAACAGTTCGTGATACATAGGAGAATATTTCCCATTCCAGCCATATCTGTGATACTGGTATCTGAGGCATCCATGTCATCCATTTCAAAATCTTCATGATTAAATCCTCCCGCTGCCATTGTTTTATTAATTTATTATTTTTTATTGTGCATAATAAAAATGACACAGTCTTACGTATCAAAGTTAGACCCATACAGAAAACTACGTGAGCCCCTGGGTGTTAAAGGCATTCGACAAACAATAGTCATCACAAACAATCCTAGTACCATAGGCCAGAACCAAACACTTACAGTCAAGTTTCCAAACCTAGGTCCCAGTGACGTTATTGTTCCTGGCACTGCACGCCTAGCATTTAATATTGAACTATCATCAGACGCAGATGTGAACAGAACTCTAGTTGACAATCTTGGCAGAGCAATTGTTAGAACTATTAAAGTAAAACTTGAAGGACAGGAAGTGTTTAGTCTTGACGACTCTGATGTGTTCTACTGTTACAAGGATTTGTGGCTAACAAGAGAAGAACGAGAAGATCGTATTTATCAAGGCATACAGACAGATAATGTTGGGAAACTTCGAATCAATGCCGGAGACAAAACAACTACTGGGGTACCAAAGGAAGTTATTATAGCTGAAACATATGGAACCAGGTTTTACATTCCACTTGAGTTTGAAATCCTCACAGCTCATCTGCCTTATTGTAGCAGGGGAGATAATTTAGCTCAGTGTTTTAGTACAGTTGCACCAATTTCCCCCAGCACGCCCGCAGGCCCAGTATTTAGCGATGCTGCTGGTGCCAGAGCGAGTAATGCGTAAGCCAATCGGCGAAAGTCACGCCGAACACACCCCTAGGGGTGTGGGTATAAATAGCGGTGCCTAGCGAGGGCGGGTAGGCTTCCCGCAAGGGAAAACTCTGTTCTGCAAAAGAACATTAAATAGTAGTAAGGCTTCCCGCAAGAGAAGACTCTGTTCTGCAAAGAACATTAGTAAGTTAGAATTCCTGCGAAGGAATACTGTCCAGCAATGGACCTGTAGTTAATTAGAATTCCTGTAAAGGAATACTGTCCAGCAACGGACATACTGCATGACTTAGTTAATTAGAATTCCTGTGAAGGAATACTGTCCAGCGAAGAACCTGTAATCTAGCAATAGACGCATAGTTAAGCTGTAATTCCTGTAAAGGAATACTGTCCAGTAACGGACAGACCGCATGGTTTAGATAGTCCTGTAAAGGACTCAGTTTAAGTGTATCTTAGTGCTTCGTCCAGAAACGGACGAGTGTTATCTTCTCTACTCCCGGAAAGGACTACCCAACAATCCCGAAACGGATTCGCCTTTGTCCCGCAAAGGACATTTATGATTAATTAAGTAGGTAATTTAAGTACTTAGTTAAGTGAGTTTTTGACCTATAGGACTGGGTATTAGAATTTGGTTTTCACTTGTGTTGGTTGTTATGTCTAGTGTGTAGGCTAGCATAGTTTTGGGTTCATAAGGTCTAATGAGTAGGTAAGCATAGTTACGATTTCAGGTGTCTTATGAGCGTCTGTATTATTGTGTTTGTTTTATGCTACAATGAATGGCTTTTGATATCTCTCAGATCATGACTGATAATGATTGAAATGAAGGTACTGTAAATAAAACCTAAAGCACTTATAGAAATCTCATCACTGAGAGTCAGAGATTGATGATGAACGCGAGAACGGATGCGAGTCAGTACTGATGTTTGTACACGTTTCAGTGTGTGATGATGGCAGCGCAAGAGTGTGTGTGTACGTGTGTGTGTGTGAGACTGAGAACATGCTGAGAGTTTGTTAACGTTCTTAGCTTATCAGTTTAGTGTGGCACACATGGCAATGCACGCACAGTCACTACTACGATCATATCAACTAGGGTTTCGCTGGATACTGTGGTAGGTCCATTGCGCGATTTGGTATTTTGAACACAACGCGAGGCAGACACACGTATTTTATGAGTGCGCATGCGCGACCAGTGTAAAAGACTTGAAGATTACACTCCGCAGCAATCTCCAGCCCCTTCCCTAAACCGAAAAAGGGACGGACTTAAAGGTAGCTAAAACTGAACTAGACTGGCACTACTGGACTTGTACGTTGTATGGGCAGTCCATTGAGGTCTGACCATCTAATACACAAGCCAGCCAGGCTAGTAAAAGGCTAGCTAACCAGAGTCCGGTTACACTTATTATCAAGGGGCACTGAATGACCGTCTGAGTTTTGAACTAACCTTCAATGACTACTCCAAAGTTATTAAATCATCTGCCACAGATGCAACATACAAGATCTCTAACATTTCCTTGGAATATGAAATTGTCACACACACCGAATTAGCAAGACTCATACAAAATCAGTACCAGTCAAGACTGCCAATTTATTATGACAGGGTGATTAGACATAGTTTAATGCAAAAAGATAAGAGTGACCCAATGTGGAACATAAACTTGAACACACCTGCCAGGTCACTGAAAGGTATACTAATGTTGTTTGTTGAACCAGCAGCTCCATACAAACGGGATTCAGAAAAATTCTACAATCCTAAGATTACACACTTATCTTGTACAATTGAAGGCCGCCCTAATCAAGTGTACGCGTCTGGAATGTTACCGTACCAGCACTATGATGAGATCACAAAGTATTTTGCGGGTGGAAGGATTAGAGATAAACCAGCAAACATTGCGTGTAAAGATCTACATCTGTATGACGTTAGGATTGGACAATACCTGACAAACAAATATGCACTGTGGTTAGACCTTCGCAGTACAGACGACGATTATCTTCATGGGTCAGGACGAACTGTCGAGAACGGTAGTGATGGAATAACAATCCAGATACAAAAGAAGGTTGAAAAAGCCGAAGCCATTAACATATATTTGTACCTGATATATGACGCACAACTCAATATTGCAGAAAGCAGACTCAGTGGACACATATATTAAAATTATATTGTGTATTAAAATGAACCGGGGCTTAATGACACTCGATCCACACTGTGGATTGTTTTGTGGTGACACAGGGTGTGGTAAAACTGAATTTGTACTTGATTTATTACAAACAAGATACATCCACCATTTTGAAAACATTGTAATATTTTGTCCTACAATCAAACACAACAAAGCTTATCACAACCGTTTATTCATTTGGACTGACAGCAACATTTATTTAGTCGACCCTGAGAAAAAACTGAATGACTACCTACAATATTTTTACAAGCAATTTGAAGGACAGCCAACATTGTTCATAGTCGATGACTGTTCTGCAGAGAAAGACATTGTCAAAAAGAGAAACACATTGGCAGAACTGGCTTTCAGTGGCAGACATGCAAACATCAGTGTATGGATTCTCACTCAAAAATATAATGCTGTTCTGAAAGATTTTTGAGAACAGTTAAAGTTTATCTGTTTGTTTTACTGTAAGGATCGTGACAGCTTTGAAGACTGTCTCAGAGAGAATGATGTTATCCCAAATAAGCATGAACGGGATGATGTAAAAAATAAACTGAAATCAGCTAAGCATCTAAAGCTCATTTTAAAGACAGATCAGCCCACAGGGTATGGGTTAGTAAATTGATGTAAATTAATTTATACATTTGTTTGTCCAATAAAAATGACAGACAGACAAATCATACAGGTGATTGATCTCACACACCTTTTCAAAGATGATATGTACTTTACTGACTTAATATCACCCAAACAGACTAACATAAGTCTTTCAGCACCATCAGAAATATATGCTACATATAGTGGGACTTTGGATTATGTTGATGAGCTTCCAGATGTGGAGCGCATGACAGTTGATTTAAAGACACCTACTTTTAAAGTTAATGATACCAACTATGGTTGGATAGGGGAAATTTGTTATAGCATATTAAGCAACTACGCAAACTAAATGTTTATATTGACAGTGTTACAGTTAATAAAGTGGTATTACACAAGGTGAGCAAGCAGAGTTAACATTATTATTTTTTAATTTCATTATAAATGAACCAAGACGAACTCCTTCTATTGAATGATATCAATGCGGTAGAGAACAAAGACTTAGACTCTAAAAAACAGCGTCTTTTGTCTGTGATTGTCTCAGGCAAGTCAAAGACTTATCTAGGAAGACAATACATGACAGAGGATATTGAATCTGTAACCGTTGACAAACTAATCAAACTTCATTCAAAATATGAAAACCACATTGCCTCACTAATGACTCGTGATTTGAGTCGATCTCTTGTATGCCTATACACAAAAGCAGTGAGTTACTTTCTACCTGTGGATAGTGACAGTCTATCACACGACCTTGAAAGCAATCCTATTGTTTCAAGTACAATTGGCAAATTAGCATGCGTCATGTTTTACAAGTTTGGAAATTACCTTGCACCTGTGGTAACCTTACTTGTTACTGGGAGTCATATTGATTTCTCGAAAATAAATTTTACTGCAGAAGAAAATGGACGAATCCCAGATGACTCCACAACCGAACCCCAGTCCAGTTTTGACACAGGTTCAAACTGTGACTAAGGCTAAAAGTCCAGGCAGGGTTGAGGCTGGTAAAAGATTAGCCGAATATAACAGACAAAAAAAATTACAGCTTCAAGCGCAAACAAAAAAGTCTCATGTGACTGACCCACCGTCAGGACCGTCAGGACCGTTAGGACCGTCAGAACTGACAGGACTTTCGACACCCCTGTCACACCCACAATATCAAAAGAATACAGAGAGAAAGATCAAGCGGTGAAGACATCAGCGAGAAGAGACAAGAGAATGCACACAGAAAGGCTGGCAGAAGAAGCGGAGGCAGCTGCAAAACAGAGAGACATGAAGACAGTATACCAGAACACCAAGAAGCTGAAGGGCGATTACGGACAGTACCACGACCTTCCAGTGAGAGCTGAAGATGGAACTCATGTCACAGTAGAGGAAGAGAAGCTGAAGAGATGGAAGCAACACTTCGAGTCCATCCTGAACCGCTCAGACCCACCAACCCTCACTGACATTCCTGAAGCGGAGGAGGACCTGGACATTAACCTCGGCAACATTACTATTGCGGAAGTCAAGCAGGCCATTCAAAAGCTGAAGAACGGGAAGGCACCTGGCGATGACGGAGTGTGCCCCGAGATGCTGAAAGTAGAAGATACGGTAACGCCGCAGCTTCTTTGTCAGATTTTTCAAAAGATCTGGGACACTGAAGAAGCGCCGAGCGATTGGAAGACCGGCACCATCGTCAAACTTCCGAAGAAAGGAGACCTGGGGAACTGTAACAACTGGCGAGGCATCACCTTACTATCCCTCACCAGCAAGATCTTCAGCCGCATTCTCCTTGAACGCATTACGACAGCAGTGGATGGCATCCTTCGCCAGGAGCAGGCAGGCTTTAGGAAAGGCAAGTCCTGCATTGACCATATTTTCGTCCTGAGACAGATCCTTGAACAGTCTAACGAATGGAATGGATCCCTCTATGTGGTCTTTGTGGACTTTGAGAAGGCCTTCGACAGTCTGCATCGAGACTCCCTTTGGAAAATCCTGCGATACTATGGAATTCCCCAGAAACTTGTCAACGTCATCAGATCCCTGTACAAGAATTTTGAGTGCAGAGTCGTCCACAACAACCAGCTCACCGAACCGTTTAAGGTGGAAACTGGAGTGAAACAAGGATGTATTCTTTCGCCGATCCTCTTCTCAATGGCAATTGATTGGATCATGCGCCGCACCACAGTGGGAAGGAGGCAGGGAATTCAGTGGACGCTGACCTCAATGCTGGATGACCTCGACTACGCCGATGATATCGGGCTGCTGGCAAGCAGAAACCAGGACATGCAACAGAAGACACAACAGTTGACACAGTCAGCAAGCTCCATAGGTCTCGGGGTCAACATTAGGAAGACTCAAGTCATGAGGAAGAACACCATAGTGGGCGACCCAATCACCATCAATGACCAACCTCTGCAAGAGGTGGACGAGTTCACGTACCTGGGCAGCAAGGTTACCACAGATGGAGACTGCACAAGGGAGATCACCACAAGAATCAGCAAAGCCAACCAAGCCTTCGCAATGCTGAAACCCATCTGGAGGACCACAAACCTGAGCATCCACACCAAGCTTCGTATTTTTAAGAGTAACGTGCTGAGTGTCCTTCTCTATGGGTCAGAGTGCTGGAAATCCACTACTGCTACGGAACGCAAGCTGGAAGTCTTCCAGAACAAGTGCCTGCGACGGATCATGAAGGTCTTCTGGCCAAACATGATTACAAACGAGGAACTACGGAAGAGAGCAGGCGCAGACAGCATCGCTGAAACCATCGCCACACGGAGATGGAGATGGCTAGGCCACGTTTGCAGAATGTCACCCGACTTATTACCAAGGGTGGCACTGAGATGGACACCACAGGGGAAGAGAAACCGTGGGCGACCAAAGGAGACGTGGCGCCGAACCGTGGAGCGAGAGCTCAAGAACAGAGGCCTTACTCTGCAAACAGCACCCAAAATAGCAGCTGACAGACAAAAGTGGCGCTCCCTTGCCGTCGCCTCAAGCACCAGACGGCGCAGAGAGGATTGAATGAATGAATGAATGTCACACCCACATCAAAGTGAAATACCTTCAACCCAGCCTAATTCTGAAACAGCAAAATATGTAGTTGCCGGATTTGTTGTCGGATTTGGTTACGTAGGTTATCAATTATACAAAAAATACAAACCACAGACTCGTACAGTGTCCAAAAAATCAGACACTCCAAAAACAAAACCAGAAGTCGCCACATTACCAGGAACACCCAAAGCCGTTGACCCATTTTATATGCAGTAAATAAAAATATTATTTTAATTTTTCTTGTATTAGAAAATGAGCGACACAAAGAACTTGATGAACCTTGTCTATCACTCTGCCGTGATAAGTGGACTAGCAGTAGCTTATTCTATGCTGGGAAAAAGTCTACTCAAAATGAATCAGCAGACCTCAGTAGATTGGATCTGGAAGACAGTGCTAAACTAATTGCAGTTGTTACAGTGTCAATTGCAACAAAAGACTTTCTCGTTAAGCAAGGAATTATTCCGGAAAATGTTTCTATGTAAATAAAAATAAGTATGGCGACGATAGCTATTATGATTGGTGGGGCCATGGTTAATGCATTGGCATTCAGTGGCTCTAATTATCTCTTTTCAAAAATGGGTAGAGAAGAATCTGCAGAAGAAATGAAACGTCATAATGAGGCATCTGAAAAACTTGCACAAGCCCAACAGGATTATGAGAAGCAAAGAATTGAGAAACTTGATTTCATCAATGAAAGACTTAGACGAGAGGGTCATGCACAACATACATTTTCAAATACAGACGAAGCAATCCGTGAATACTATCTTGTCACAGGTGAAGACATGTCTATCCCGAAACCAAAACTAAGTGACTATTACCAACCAAGTACAGAACAAAGAAACGGAGAGATAATCTTTGTTCTAGTGGGAATGACATTTGTTTATTTTACTGGACTTTATATTGCTAGAAGAAATGAACCCCGGGGTAGAAAATAAACTATCAAAAATATATTACTCTCCATCAGGTTATTGGAAAGGGCAAACAGCTATTGAAAAATTACATGCCGCTGTGGGCGGAAATGTATCACTCAATCAAGTCAAGCAATGGTTACAGAGACAAGCAATTTGGCAGATATATCTCCCTGCTCCAAGAAAAATAACAAGGCCTCATTTTGAGAACACAACACCAAATGACACGCACCAAATGGACCTCCTGTTCCTACCACATGATACAATAAGAAAGAAACGATACAAGTATGCATTAACTGTTGTAGACATAGCTTCAAGGTACAAAGACGCTGAACCCATATCTGACAAAACAGCCAATACAGTTGCGACTGCTTTATCAAGTATCTATAAAAGAGGTCCTTTAAGATACCCCAGACTAGTGCAGGTTGATGATGGATCAGAATTCAAAGGTGCAGTTAATCAGTTATTTGCGAAGCATGGCGTACTGGTCAGACGCGGCATTCCAGGCGTACACAGATCACAGGCAATTGTAGAAAACTTTAACAAACAGTTATCAGAAAGACTTTTCAGTTACCAGTATTCTAAGGAACTCATGCATGACACCCGTAACACTGAATGGGTTAAGAGATTACCACATGTGATAAATGCAATGAATAACGAAGGGCACCCAGAGCCTGCTGATGCTATTAAATTGAAAACAATTACAGAGCCAAAAACAGGATCAACCCCAACCCCAGCACCAGACACAAGTTTATTTACCAAACAGGTGAGATATTTATATCAACCAGGTGAAGCTGAAAATGACATAAAGCGCAGAGCGACAGATCCCATCTGGTCAACGTCTGTACACAATAATATAAAAAAAATAGTCCCCGGTCCAGACGCAACAATATATTACCTGTATGACCCTGCACCCCAGAGGGCATTTGTCAGAGAAGAATTACAGATTATTCCCCCAGACACCGTTACTCATTTCAGTAACTAACTCATTGATTAATTCATCAACCAGTTCATCTGCTATTTCTTCAGATAACTTGAGCCTGTAATGACCAGGTGCATAAGCTTTTTCCTTGGTGTGAAACACGCGTTTCGTGTCCCCAACTGCAAGTGACTTCTTATGTGTTTGGATCATTTCAAGATTATGTTTGTTTGATCTCAATGACTTGTTTGGATAATCAGGCATTAATGCACCATCTAATACTTGCTTATAATGCTCATGACGAATGTCTTTATTTTTTATTGCTGTTTTTTTTATTCCTTTGGCTTTCGACTGACTACCCTTCTGGTGCAGTATGGAATACATTTTTGATCTCAGTCCAACCAAAGACAATACATTATAAGACAAATCACTCGCCCTGAGAGTGCGAGGACGTGCTTTGAGAGTTTACTCCCTTGTAATCGTGTTGAATCATGGCTGACCGAACGAGGTAAGGGCTGACTTTTGCAGCACAATTTCTTGTTCGAACACCCGCTACAAGCCAAGTTTCACCGACATGTCAGTTTTTCCTTTTCCCAATAAAGAAACAAGGTAAGCTGATTACTCTGTGGTCTTATCTTTGCATAAATGCATACATTTACGATCGTATAATAATCATCATGGCGCAGAGGATGTCTATCTCGAAAATTTTCGATTCTGAATTAGAGTTGCCATGGCGATACTCAGGCATAGGTCCGTCGTGTGATATGTATCTTTGGGCTTAAATCTGGGAGAGTGGAAAACTGATCCAACTGCAAACAGACCCTAGCCGGCTCTCCACGCTGTGAATTCCGAGAAATGTCAGTGGAAAAGTGATCTAAGGACCATTTAGATCCAGAGTAATTATACGTTTCTAGTAATTTTGTTTTTAAATGTAGAAGAGGGCATTATGTACATAGACCAGTTTTCCTGTCCCATTGTATCCACTTTATGGTGGACTAACTCAAGTTAGATCTAGTCATTTGTGCCACACGTGCTTAACTTGAGCGAGAAAAAGTATTCTTTAGGCCACACGGACCTTTCCCTTTCGTTCAAGGCAATACGTCTGATAGGGAGAATCCTGTGTAAGTTTCACGTTCTTAATCGAGTTGTTTTAAAACCGATGTTCCGATCAAAAAGAGGAGAGTACTGGTGAAAAATTAAGCAAAGAAACCTTGAGTTGTAAGGTCGTTGATAAAATTCAGTCGTTGTAAAGTTACTTCGCTTTCATTGTCTATCAAGACTTAAAATACAAAAGTATAAAAGGTCATGCAGAACTCTGTCTACTGTACTGTTCTCACGAACTACGCCTACAGACTACAGTATTTAGCTGGTGGTGTTTTAGTACTTGTATTTCAGTCTTTGTTATTATCCCAACAGATGTCCGGGTGCAGAATTCACGCAGAGAGGGACTTTTACCTGCTGAGCTGCGTTCACGTTCCTACAGGCTGTGCAGAGCCCATTTTGAAAACAGCCAGTTCACGTGCGCCGACTGTGTTTTCGGTGCCCACCCCACCCCCACAACTAACAACAGAGACGAGGGATACTGCTACACATTCAGAAGCGCCGCCTCACAAGCAGGCACGCATGTCACTGCAACCAGGTATTTTCAATGAATAAATATAATTTGATTTATAATTATTTGTAAGCTGAAATTTTTAATTTATAAAAAAATTACCAAACAATGACATCACAAAAGATTAGTTGTGTGAGTTGTTTTCACAACTGGGGTTATAAAATCTGATGACTATTAAAATCAGACAAGCAGATTTTAAATTTGGATGAATTTTCGATGGCCTTTTTGTGTGTGTTCGCGCCTGCATGTGTGTGTGACAATACATTTTTTGTCAGTCATATGAAATGTGAATTAATTTTTTTGATCTGAGTAAATATGCTGTGGATTATCATGATATCATTAATGATATAATGCATGGTTGCTTGTGTGTGTGTGCAGAAACTGGTGTGGGGGGGAACTGCAGCAACAGAACTGGTGGTCAGGACAGCGATTCACCAAGAAAGCAGGCTTTGAAGAAAAGTCTCAAAACTGTGCGCAACAGATTGTACTGCCTTCAGAAGAAATGTAATTACGACAGAAAGACGGCAAACAAGGAAAGAAAAGACATTAACACTCTAAGAGAAGAAGGATGCAGCAGCGAAGAGCCGCTTGGCCCATTTTTTGCCTAATTCGTTGTTAAGTTTATTTCAGCACAGTTGCGTGAAATACACAAAAAGAAACAAGGCCGGAGATGGACGGAGACAGAAAAAATAACAGCTTTATCTTTGTTTCATGCAAGCCCCAAGGCATATCGTATGCTTGCAAAATTCTTTGTCCTCCTGTCAGTTTCAACCTTACGGAAAACTATGCGAAAGGTTTCAGTCTGTCCCGGCTTTAGGGCCAAAATTCTGAAAGCACTTCAGATTAAAGTGTCTGTACTGCCGCCAAAGTCAGATCTGTGTGCAATAGTACTAGACGAAATGACAATAAAAGAACAAGTCACCTACAACAAAAAAAACGTGATCAAATTGAAGGGGCAGAGAATTTTGGGGAGGACGAGAGGACAAAGCTTGTGGCAAATAATGCGACTGCCTTTGTTGTAAGGGGTTTAGTTTCCCACTGGAATCAGCCGAAGGTCTGGTGGGGGAGGAGGGAGTTGTTGGAGAACATAATTCTGATCGGTGATGACATGTTTATCTGTTTACCTGGTAATGACTTTTAGATCTAAAGGCGGTGGGCATGTGACTGATGGTATTGTCTGTTGTACGTCTTACGATAATTCAGCCTATTGAGTATATTCATGTTGACCTGCTATTTTGTGTATGATGAATAATTTTGTCATACATTTACATGTGTTGGGTGGATGGATGAATTGAGAGGAGGAGACAGAACAGGTAATCAGTGATCATTTCTTATTAATCTCTTTGTGCATACTATCGAAGGTACTGTTTACAGTTTCTAACGAGTGTATGCATAAGGTGGTTAGCGTGGCCTGTGTATAATTACTATTTGGTTTTCTTGATAATACCTGCTGCAAGTTGAACCTGTATTAATAAACTGATGATTTTGTGAGATTGTTCAAAACAACTGATATTTGCTGTAAATTATTTCTTATTTAGTCCTGTGTTGGCGGTTTGTTTGTATGTGCGTTCGTTTGTGTGCATGTGTGTTTGTTTGCGTGCACGTGTGTGTGTGTGTGTGTGTGTGTGTGTGTGTGTGTGTGTGTGTGTGTGTGTGTGTTAGTGTGTTAGTGTGTGTTAGTGTGTGTTAGTGTGTGTGTGTGTGTGTGTGTGTGTGTGTGTGTGTGTGTGTGTGTGTGTGTGTGTACTAGACATCAACTCACACTCACGGCAACAATGAAATGCCTGATTTATTTATTTTTCTATTACACTTTCTGTGCTAATTACCACTTTTCCGAAAAATCTTTTGATTAGGAATAGAAAAAAATATCTTAGAAGCAGAGCTCATGTGATTTTAAAACAGTTTTCCGCAATGCACACACAAAAAAGCACCTGTTACCCTTTAAAAAGCCTCGCGTCAGAGGTCGAGCCCATTACCAGATAGCGATTGACGTATGGCCACAACATGATTACACCATGGGACGCAACTGCTACACTGACCTCGCTTTTTTCAGTAAGCCTTATGAAGGAGTGATCTGTCTTATAATGTATTGTCTTTGGTCCAACGTACTCAACTATTGGCACACCATTTAGTTCATCCTTAAACTTTCCAGGCACTTTCTTGTTTTGTGTGCTGAACAGTGGATGGTCTTTAGGGTAGTCAGACGTGTCATACATGTGTAGTTCTGTTTTCATGTCTTCATAAAAGTCTTCAGTACACACGTCAATGATCATAGAGTCAGTGTCAGTGTATAACAGACGGCAGTCAGGATACTTTAATTTGAAGTAATCATAATAAAATTCAAGCATCACTAGTTTTGACAACTCAAGAATTGCCATACCAATGAATACTGGCTTGTCCAGTTTAACAATCTTTTTTTTGAGTGACACTGCATACAATGATGAATGAAATTCTTTGTACCCTGTGTACTGAGGCTTACCTGTAAGTTTAATTGCACCCAATTCAGTTGTGACCAGTCTCACATCTTTTCTGTGATGAGGATTTTCCATTGTCTTGCCAAAACAGGCATTGTTCATAAGCTTAAAAAAGTCTTTGTCAAATGCAGTGTTGCCATCTCTGGTATGAAGGGTTGTGTTCTTCATTATGTAATCTTTCATGAAAGCACTCTGATCAAATTGAATTCCTCTGTGAACTTTCTTTAGTACTAACCCATGTCTGATGTAAAACTGTAACAAGCGATAGTGACACACGTAATTAAATTTGTCATTTAAATTTGGCACAAGTTTGGTGTCTTCTTTTTTCCGTCATACTCATTTTCTCAACAGCTAATGGATAATCATTGTGGTAATCATGTAGGTGATGCGGGTACTCTAGGTCTACTTCAAAGATCCAACCCTTCGCGTCGTTTCCGTCATGATTCATAATATAGTTTGTTATGTCTGTTACATCATACTGTGACAAATCATGCAGACAAAAGTTTTTCAAGGGCAATAACTCACACATCGCGAACCCATAAAGGTTATTAGCGTCAAGGTACGTAATGAATGACCTTGACCTCAAGGGGTCAAACCCCCAGCCAAGGTCACCATGACCCGGGCTGTCCAGATATTTGTTGTTGGCCTTGGCGTAGTTATTCGATGCAATACTAATCCCTCCCCTCAATCCACGTTCCACCATTTCACCCATCGTACGATCAGACAACAGGTCTATAAATATCTTACTGGATTTCAAAAATGCATCCCATGTCATGCCAGGACTAGTTATGTAACAGGCAGGGTCAAGTCTGTAGTGCAACAAACCCTTTTCACGGTAACTTTCAAATACGTCTGCTAGCAAACAAACGTCAGCTTTCAAGTACTGATCGTGGTAGTCACCAATTGTCTGACACCCTAATTTATCCCACGCATCAAGTGCGTGTTGATATTCAGAGTCAGAAATACCTTTGCCAGTTAGTGTGGAATAAAATTTCTCTTTTGGTGGCAGTTTCCTTTCCTCAAACACAACCCAGTGATCAATGTACTAATATGGATACACACCTTTCTTAACCAAGTCTGGCTCAAAATATTTACTCGTTATTGGAAACTCAGTCAGTCCTTCTGCCAGACTAGCCAACCCTAAAGACAAATGTTGCATGGAGTCATAAAATGCTAATTTGTCTAACCTAAAAGTCAAGTACTTCTCAGTTGTCTGGGCAATACAACTTATGTTTTTGTACGACTCATCTACAGCCTGCATGATGATGTGTGAATCATATCCTTTGAGATTGTGAAAAAAGATAGGTAACTTGTATGTCTTTGGATCTGTTTTTAATAATAAGTTACAATTGTTATGTGCAGCACCTCTGTAACGCCCAGTTATGTGATCATGGTCACGAACTTTATCATCACCTAAAGGCTGTTCACAAATCCAACACGTCTCAGCTGTATCAAATTTTAGTTTGTCTTCTTCTGTCATCACCAAAGGCATCTGACATGTTGTGAGATACTGTACTACCTGACTATACAGATGTCTCATTTCTGTTAAAAACAGACATGCTGCATTTTCACCCCTGTAGATAACAGGTTCTGAATGAAGACCATCTGACCTAACAATAATGTATCCAAAAGAACACACCACTTGGTCACTTAGTTTTATAGTCTTTGGTAATGACTCTGGAACAGGACCCTCATATTGTACTACTAATGATTCGAAATCTGCATATACTATAAACGGCAGCTTTTGTTGATTTCCATAGTTCTTAAAATACACTTGACTACCAAGATCTGGATACTTAAGTACTGTTTGTATGTCATCAGCTGACCTGCAGTGTAGAATGTGATTATGTGCTATTTTAATTGAAGAGAATCTCTGTAAACATCTCTTGCACACTTCCTGTTTCCCATTGTGTTTCGTTGTATGTCCGTGAATTAGACGTGACATATTTCTGATAATTGTGTAGTGAAAGTTATTGTCATCGCCGATTAGCAGCATGTCAACATGTTTATCTTCTGACTGACCGTAGGTTGGAGCAATTGTGGACACTCTAATTGGCTGTAACTTGTTCTCAGATTCATTTTCCCACACAAACACATTCACAGATATACCAGGATTTAATTTTTTAAGCAAGTCTATGTCCTCTATTTTAACAGGGAACTCAATGCCACTAAAGTCGAGTTCATTTACAAATTTGATGTAGTTAGATACACGATCAGGTCTTGACCTCACAAAGTGTAGTTTAGTAAGCACACACCACATGAAACAGAAATTGTCTTTGTTCTGAATATTAACAACAGCTTTTTTGTTTGCAACCTCAGTTGGCAGTGGTATCCATGCTTTACCTAATATAGGATGATACCTAGACTGCTTTAATTGTAGTTCATGTACATGTCCTTCGTGCCAACCAGTTTTTGCACTGTCGATTGCTTGGAGAAAGTCAGGTAATAGTCTGTCTCTAAACACGTTCTCTAATTCTCTTTTTGTGTTAACAGTGTGTTGTCTTGTTGATATATACGATACAATTAATTCACCGTCCAATCTAGTGAATTCTATTTTCGCAATAATCTGAATCTTCACGCTACCTGTAACAAGATTTTGTTGTATGACAGAAAAGGGTTTTCTATTGATTCATAAACATTTTTAGTATTGGTTATAGGCAAGTCTGTTGTGTGAAACACGTTTCTTAAACCAGATGAGCCAGGGTTTGATGGGCCAGGGCTTTGTGAATTGTCCATCATTTTTATTTGTCCGTCAAAATAATAAATGAAAAATAGCATGTCCCACATGGAACATAAACACTAAAATAACATGGGACATAATCACTAAAAAGTCAAGCACAGTCAACCACTAAAGAGAGAGTTGTCTCCCATAGACTTATATGCTCACCCACAGATTTTAAGAATCATTTTTACCCCTCTGACTGGTAAGGCTAGTGTGTGTGTGGATGTAATAATAAATTTAAGAAAATTCAAAAAAATCTTCTTTTCTTTTTAAATTTATGAGAAAAAAAACCGAGGGAAAAAAAAAGAGAAAAAACGAGAAAATTAATAAAAGGGCTTCTTCATGACCTTCCACCCGCTTTCACAGGAATCGATGTAACCCGGGTTAGCTGCGCTATTAACCCCCTATGGAGGGGGTTAGCCCTGGCGGGTAGCGCATTCACCTTTTCCTGTGAAAGCCCTGTAGTGTAGAGAATGTCAACTGGACGCAATCGGGAAACGATCCCCGGCACAGTAAGGTTAGTTTGATCGAGACTAAGCCCCACTATCCAAGCGATCTATCCTCTCAGCCACTCAGCAGTCCCAAAGAAAACTTTGGTTGTTTATGTATTTATGTTTGTCTGTTGACTGAAATCCTGAAAAAGCAGTGCTCATGAAAATCTAACCAAGATAAAATATCGAGAAATTAAACCTACAAAGAAAGAGGCTCATGAGAATCTAAGTCTTTTGTAAAAATAATCTCTGGTTTTTACCTCCTCAAAGGGAGGAGGTCAGATGTGTCAGAGTCATGTGATTCTTGTACAGTAACAGTACAACACGCCTCCTGTGTATGCCTACACCGTCTAACCCAACAGGAAACTAAATATCCTCTCACGGGCTCTCGCGTCAGACATGTATAAACAGTATACACCCCGGAAGTAAAATCTTACAATAATATTGCACTGTCGTGAGGCCGTGCTTACAAACCTTGTGTTTTTGACGTCGGGTGTCATGTATGTGTGTGTGTGTGTGTGTGTGTGTGTGTGTGTGTGTGTGTGTGTGTGTGTGTGTGTGTGTGTGTGTGTGTTGGAACGTGTGTGTGTGCGTGTGTGTGTGTGTGTATGTGTGAAAGAGAGAGACCACCAGACATGAGTACATTGTACACTTGTGCAAAATCACCCCTCCTAAACGGCTGTATTTATGAAAGGCTTTTGACGGCTCAGAGCCTTTCAAAAGCACAGTCCCGTTGCGGCTTGTGCCTGAATTAAAAAGGAATGGAATGCCACCGCTATTGAATAGCGCGGTGTGAGGCAACACAAAAGGCGATCAACCGTGACACCACCTGTCATGCTTAGGCTTACGGTAATTGTACAGACATGAGTGTGTGTGTGTATTTGTTTATGTGTGCATCTGTTTGTGTGTGTGTGTGCGTCTGTTTGTGTGTGTGTGTGCGTCTGTGTGTGTGTGTGTGTGTGTGTGTGTTGGAACGTGTGTGCGTGCGTGTGTGTGTGTGTATAATGTGTGTGAAAGAGAGAGACCACCAGACATGAGTACATTGTACACTTGTGCAAAATCACCCCTCCTAAACGGCTGTATTTATGAAAGGCTTTTGACGGCTCAGAGCCTTTCAAAAGCACAGTCCCGTTGCGGCTTGTGCCTGAATTAAAAAGGAATGGAATGCCGCTGCTATTGAATAGCGCGGTGTGAGGCAACACAAAAGGCGATCAACCGTGACACCACCTGTCATGTTTAGGCTTACGGTAATTGTACAGACATGAGTGTGTGTGTATTTGTTTATGTGTGCATCTGTTTGTGTGTGTGTGTGTGTGTGTGTGTGTGTGTGTGTTTGTGTGTGTGTGTGTGTGTATGTGTGTGTGTGTGTCTGTGTGTGTGTGTGTGTGTGTGTGTGTGTGTGTGTGTGTGTGTGTGTGTGTGTAAGTGCGTGTGTGAGTGTGTGTAAGATATTATCCAACTGTTTATAGTGCGGAGTATGATCACCGGTTGATTTTCGGAAACCAGTCATATTAAGTCAACTTCGAAACATGCAACCTTTTTCAGTGTATTGTCACCTCTCAGCAAATAGCTTTTTCAAAGCCTTAGAGCCGACTTATTCATAAAGTGAAGTGTCCCCACGTGGCGCGTGGCAACATTAGACACCACAAAGGTAAACAGGTGAGCTGGCTTGCAAAGGACAGACCCTTGTAACTTACTCATTGAAAAGAGGCTGATTTAAAACGTGTAAGTTTCACATGAGTGGAGTCTTGACACAGTCACTAGTTTATGTCTGTGTTGACAGAGTGGGTCTCACTCTCTCTGTGTGTGCGGTAGCTAATGAGGGCTTTATTCCCATTCAATCTTAAAACCAATTTACATTGTGGGGGGTTATGATTTTCGATGTGCATTTTCTTAAGGTCAAAAATAAATTGTGTAAATATCGACTCAGGGTCGGTGCATACCGACCTATTAGCTCAGGATTTGAAAAGGTTTTGAAAAATGTTGGCAAACGTATTGCGACATTGTAAATACACTGTAAGTGCTAGCATATTTTATTCTGACGCGTTGTGTCTTTCATGTCTAGAGTGCTGGCGACGGGCTGTGTTTACGTACATAGTAACATTGCGACAGTAGACATATGAGCTAATTAAGAGAGATAGTAATACTGAGTGGACTGAAGTATTATTAACACAATGACTGAGTTAACCCCTTAAGTATTATTTTTGATTTTTCATAAAAATGTGTCTGTTTAAATAATAATGATTTAGGGGTAACTTCCAATGGTATTTACTCTGTGCGGGGGACATGGACAATGGAGGGTCAATAAGATATAATTAAGGGGTTAACTCAGTTATTGTGTTAATGAAGCTTCAGTCCACTCAGTATTACTATCTCTGAAGACATGCCGTCGGGCAGAGGCTTCATGCGCCCGTTGCACTAAGCCCGGACACTCTGCTGAGTCCTGCACAGCCACCCCCCTGTGTGTGAATTGCCAGGGGGCGCATATGGCTTCGGATAAGAAATGCCCTCGTTGGATATCCGAGTGCAAGATTCAGCAGGTGCGTGTGGAGAAGGGACTGTCCTTTCTAGATGCCAAAAAACTGGTTGAAGGCTCTGGTGTAGCTGCGGCTGCCCCAACCTCTAAACCTCAGTATATACTTTCAGTGCAGCGGTGGCAGGCAAGCGCCCCACCAAAGACTTTTCATGTCAGACCCCAACTTCTTGGTTGGGGGCGGAGCCTCGGCTCATCTCGCCCCTGGAGAGTAACCCTCCTCCGGTGGTGAAGAGGAGCCAGGGAACGCAGAAGGCGGACACTGCTGGTACGGTTGTGCCGCCTTCTGTTGCCGGAGAAAGACATGGGTTATATAAGAGACCTGATCCATTCTTATTTAGGAATGGAAATGATTGTCTTATTCTATACCTGCGTATTTCTCTGTGGGCTGGCGATTGGGTGCCTGATAGGCGGGGGCAGGGGATCTAACTGTTGTCTGTCCAGCGCTGTGATTCCCCTTGGTTTGAGTACTGACAATTCTGCCAGCGCTAGCCTCACCTATCTGGTTTGTGAGTATGTTGCCCCTAAGCCTCAGCCCCCACCCAAACCTGTTAGTCAGTCAACTCCAAAGGCTTCTGGATCTGGTCAGCCTTCTAAGGCCGCTAACTCTAGCGGCAGGAACGCTGCCCAGGACCAGGGGTCTAAGAAATCTATGGGACCGCTGTGCGCACGGGCCCAGAAGGGGAACACTGATGTCCCCCTTCAAAACAAATATGCTGCACTGGAGGAGTGGATGGAGGGAGTGGAAGTTGTCGTTGCTGATTTTGCGACAGCTCCACCCCCTTCATCTCCGAAGAACCAGAGGAGGCCCGGGAGCCGGCCCCCCTCTGTTTCTTCAACTCCTTCCAAGGTAAAGGAACAAGGGGGGAAAAACTCTTCACCCCCAGATAAGACATAATCATGTACTCTATGCTTCAGTGGAATTGTCGTGGTTTTCAAGCTAACTTAGAGCAATTACGTCTTTTAGTCAAGTTCTATAACCCCTCAGTAATATCTCTTCAGGAGACTTACCTGAAGACTTCTGACCATGTATCCTTTAACCCTTTGAACCCTGAGTAAATAAGAAGTCTATATACCCTTCAACCCTGACTTTATTTAAGAAATTTCTGTTGAAAATGGGTGTGTACAGTAAAATATTTGTAAATAATACTTTACAACAGATATCAACAGATATCACCATAAAGGTATATATGTACAGATTTGCCATTGGATGGACTACCGTTTTATGGATTTGACCACACTGGGATATGGCTCGGCCTTCAGGACATCTCCAGTTCCTAGTCTGTATGCTGAGGCCGGGGAGCCTTCTCTCAAGCTCCGCCGCATCCGCCTCATGCTCAGCTACGTTCTGAAGCTGAAGGCCCATCCAGACAATCCTGCCTATGATTGTGTTTTTAACCCGTCGTTTGCAGAGATTTACGATGCCCATCTGGGAGCTGTCCATCCACTTTCCTTCCGTGTCCGACCTCATCTGCAGGCGGCCGGAGTGGACCTGGACAAAGTTTCAGAATCTCTGCAACACGTCGCTCCACCCTGGCTACTACCAGTTCCTGACATCTTGCTGGACTTGACCTCCCACAAGAAGGATTGTACTCCACCAGCCATATACCAACAGAGCCTCAATGAACTGCTTTCAATTTTTCCTGGCTATTGTCGTCTTTATACGGATGGGTCCAAGTCTGAGGATGGGAGGGTGGCTGCGGCTGCAGTGTCCTCTCGCCATCCTAGACGCCCATTTAAGCTCTGCCTACCTGACCATTCCTCTGTATTTAGTGCAGAACTGCGGGCAATTCTGCTGGCACTCAAGCATGCCTATCAGTTTCGGGAACGGAACTTCCTGATTCTGTCTGACTCTCTTTCTGCCCTGCAGGCCCTTCAGGACGCGGGAACAGACCACCCACTGCTGGTGCAGATTAGAGAGCTCTACGCAGACTTGATGAAGGAATATTATGACATCATTTTTATTTGGGTCCCAGGCCATGTGGGCATCGAAGGCAACAGAATCGCAGATTCTGCTGCCAACAGTGCCCACAGTGACCCTGTCCCTGACACACAGACTGTTTTTAGTGATTTTAAACCTGTGATTAGTGCGTACATAAGCTGCGAGTGGCAGTCCGAGTGGGACAAAGAGGAAGGGAACAAGCTTCATGAAGCTCTTCCCACGTTGTCCGACAGTCTACCTTTCCGCTGCGGCAGCCGCCGTGAGGAGACTGTCCTTGCTCGGCTCCACATCGGGTACACGTATGTTACGCACTCTTACTTACTTAAACAGGAGGAGCGTCCATGGTGTTTTGCCTGTGATGAGCAGTTTTCTGTTCGACAATTTTTGCTGTATTGTGCTGACCTAATTGACACCAGATATAAACACTTTACAGCAGACTCCTTGAAGGTTTTGTTCCGGGATGTTCCCCCGGACAAAATCTTCAATTTCTTGCGAGCATGCAATATTTTTAACAAGATCTGAGCATTCATAGACTATGTGAATCTTTTCTATTTGCCCCTTTTGAGAGTCTGTAGACGTTTCTTTTAAAGACATGTGCGACATTTTAGCCTGAGATTTTTAATCTATATTTACATCTTGTCTTAAGACCTTGCTTTTAGTCTGGCTGACCAGATTTTTACCCATCCCGCCGTGAGATGGCCTTAGTCGCCTGCTCGGCGTTAAACCCAAATAACTAACTAACTCCCTGTGCATCCTCCTGTACCATCTCCTACTCTGGTGCAGGGTCCCGGGCATTGCTCTTCGAGCCCACCACCTTCCGGGCCACCTGAACGTGGTCACAGACGCCCTGTCCCGCCGCAGACAGCTTCTCCACACCAAGTGGTCCCTGCACCCAGACATCTTTCGGCTGATCTGCTCGCAATGGGAGACGCCGCTAGTCGACATGTTTGTCACCAGATGGAACAACCAGCTCCCGCTGTTTTTCTCTCTAGTCCCGGGCCCTCCTTGGGACGGATTGATCTCGTATGCCTACCCCCTGTTTGTGCAAGTGCCGAAGATCCTGTGGAAACTTCTGGGATGCTCCGCGGTTCTCCTCCTGGTGGCCCCCTTCTTTTGGACCAAGAGCTGGACCATGGATCTGTTCGCTCTAGCGACGGACCCACCCTTAGAGCTCCCCACCCTGCCCACGATGCTCAAGCAGCCCCGCCAGGCTCTCTTCCACCCGTGCCTGGAGCACCTCCTCCTTCATGCCTGGAGGTTGTCCGGCAAGACCTCGCCGCAAGAGTTTTTTTTTTTTTGATGTGGCGGGGGGGGGGGGGGGGGGGCGATTGCAGCAGCCCGCAGACTGTCTACCAGGAATGTGTACGAAGGCA
Source organism: Semisulcospira habei (assembly GCA_036245525.1). NCBI lineage: Eukaryota > Metazoa > Mollusca > Gastropoda > Semisulcospiridae > Semisulcospira > Semisulcospira habei. Next base: position 348,873 of record BTPG01000009.1, on the reverse strand, counting down.
AGTGGAGGGTCTTCCAGTCATGGTGCGCCGCCCAGCAGCTCCCCCCAATGAGTCTCACCACCCCCCAACTGGCGGATTTCCTCCTATGGCTCTTCGACGACCAAGGCTTAGCACATTTTACCATCAAGGGTTATCGCGCCATGATCGCAGACACTTACCGCCACCTGGGCCTACTGGATCTGGCTCTTGCAAAGACCTTCGGACCTGTTGGCTCAAGTTTGAACTCCGACGTCCTGTCTCCCATTCTCTCTTACCTCGGTGGGACCTCACCTGGGTACTGACGTTGGCTATTTACGGACCGCTTCGAACCCCTGCCCTTGGAACGGTTCGCCAACCTGACCCGGAAATGTGTTTCCTCCTGGCGCTCGCCACGGCGTCCACGTGAGCGAGCTTCATGCGCTCTCGGTACGCCCCGCGTGTTTGCAGTTTTGATCCGATGGCTCAGCGCAGCTTCTCACCGACCTGTCCTTTTGGCCAAGAGCCGGCTTCACTCGGCTGCACCCTAGATGCTGACCTTACGTCCACTCAGAGGGATGGCCAACCCCACGGGTCGCCTCAACAGGACCCAGTCCGGGCACTGCAGAATTAACTGCGTCGCTCAAGGCCACGCCATCTAGGGCGTACCTGCCTCTTCCTACCACTTTCACCAGGCAGGCCGGGTATCTCGGCCCAGACAGTTCGTCCTGGCTGCGGTGGGTGACTCGTTGGCCTACCCAAGACCTCTCCACAGATGGTTACAGATCCGGGTGCATGAAGTACGAGCAGTAGCCCCCAGCGCGGCCTTTGACTGCAACTGCTCAGTTAAAGACATTATGACGGCGGTAGGGGGGCGTGTAGACTCCACCTTCGCCCGCTTCTACCTCCGTGACCTATCCGGCCAGCTTGACTCCCTGGCCATGGTGGGCGACATCTCCACGGCCCAGCACTCCCTTCCCGCCCACATGCGCCATAGGCACTTCTTAACTGAAATCGCCGGGTGTGCTCCTTGTGGAGGGTGTTAGGTACAGGGGGTTGGGTGTTGGCACCCTCCTCCTCTTCGCTATTCTTCCATATATATAGTAATGCCATCGGTAATGTATTTTTTAAAAAAAAAGATTTTTTTTCTAAAATGTATTGTTTTGAAAAATTCTTACCTATGGCATTACTTGGATGGCCCTCCCACCTACCCCGCTTGCCTCCTTGGCTAAGTGTGAAACTGGTGAGCTTTCCCCCCATGCATGCCCGGATAGGGTGGTAAGGGGAGGCCGCCCGGGGCTCCTATACATGGATCCCCGGTGTCTCCTCCCCAGTTGTGTAGGGGACACAACTTTGGGCTGAAATCGTTAGGCTATAGAGTGTATTCCATATAGCAATGCCACCGGTAAGTATTTTTCCCAAAAATACATTTTAGAAAAAAATTCATTTTTAGCACGGTTTGTATTATTACTGCATAGCGGTCTAGCACGATAGTGGATACTCAGTAATGGTTCATGAGCCCCTTGCTTTTACTAACAGGGGGCCCGAATGGCCCTGTACTTTTGAAAAGTATTTTGAACCCTGAAATTCCATTTAGCACTGTCAATAATAATTGTATTAATGTTTCATGAACAAGGTCCGTCATAGTTCATCAGCAACTGACAGTGGAGAGACATCTAAAAAAGGTGGCTTCTGGAGCAAGTTGCAATGGGAATTTGGAATCGTCACGGGCCTGATGTATCCAAAAGCGGTGAGTTCTCTTTTGTCAGCGTTGTTAACCCTTTTAGCACCATGGGTGCATTTCCAGAACTTTGGAAGTGTTACTTAACGACTATGTACCACTTGCAGGAGGTAGATTGACCATGATAATTCAAGGGTCGTGCCAGATTAGTTTCGCGCCTTCAGGCACGACCCTTGAATTATCATAGTCAGTCAGTCTCCTGTTGTAGGGTGTTGGTGCTAAAAGGGTTAATTATTGTTAGCTGTATGTTCATTAACTCTTTAACTCCCAGTTTTACTAAATGACATCATCTATAAATCAAAGTCGTCTAGTTCTTGGATTTAAAGGGTTAACGTGCTTGTGAATGTGGCCATCGGAAATGTTTACACATGTGTACCATTTGCAGTACTGATGGCTGCATGCACAAGTGGTTTGGCCTTCAATGCTAGTGGCTCAATTTGTCTCTGAAACCAGCACAGATTAAGCATCTAATTACCTAGCTCTTTGCCCAAAGAACACTTAGAATTCTGATAAGCGAAAAGTTATCAGCAGGGCTTCCGTTTTAGTGCGTCTGTGCGTCTATGACGCATTAAAACTCAAAACCACGTACTGAAAATGTAATAATAGTCTAGCAGCTTTTCGCAATTTCTGCAGAGGTAAGTAGTTCGTCAAAAGAGTAACAATGGTTTGCAGGTACGAAACGAAAGTACTAATGCCATATAGTTTATGCATGGCAACAATATTTGTCCTTAGGATGGAGACATTTTTGTATAAGTGTTTTTCGAAAGCTATTTTTTGATGTGAGGGAACCAGTCCTCGTACACCGCCCGGATAAGGTGCAAGACATATTTTTACAATACAATACAATACAATACAACTTTATTGTCTGTTCGAGTCAAGGCACAACAGAAATTTGCCTTTCGGCTCGTCATGAAACAACAATATAAGACATTAACAAACGCTACAAGAACATATCATGAAAAATTATCATTGCAGCAATCTATCACGAGCAATCTGTCGCAAGATGGGAGGTAATGTTAAGTAGATCATACTTATCGCGGCGTTATAAACGAGAGTTCAAAATCGAGACAGCAGTTGGAATAAAAGACTTCTTAAAAACATTCATTTTGGCAAGTGGCATGTTGAAACGTCTGCCTGATGGTAGCATTTGAAACTGATCAGAGAGTGAGTGACGAGGATCATTGACAATGCTAGCAGCTATCCTTCGGACAGCTCTATGGTACACATCATCTACTGGGTACTGTCCTAGGCCAATGATCTTCTCAGCTGTTCTGACGATACGTGACAGTCTGCCCCTGTTTTTCATACTGAGATTGCCATACCAAGCAGTGATGTTAAACGTCAGTATGCTTTCGATCAGGCTTCTATAAACGGATTCTAAAACCCTGGAACTGACATCAAAACTGTTCAGTTTCCTAAGAAGGTACAGACGCTGGTTTGCTTTTTTCACAATCAGATCAGTGTTTCCAGTGAAGGACAGCCCACTATCCACGACTGTGCCAAGGTACTTAAATTCAGTGACCACCTCTACAGGTTGATTATTAATTGAGACAGGTACAAAAATATCATCAACTTTCCTGTCATCAATGACGAGTTCCTTGGTTTTCTGTACATTCATTTCCAGAAAACTATCTTTGCACCATGACTCTAATACTGCTATCTGTGCAAAGTACTCAGCCAGACTGTCTTCTTTTTGGAGTAGGCGTACAAGGGCCATGTCATCTGAGAACTTTAAGAGACGAGAAGTGGCAGTGTGACAACGCATATGGTCTGTGTATATAGAAAACAATGTCGGAGAGAGGACACAACCTTGAGGGCAGCCTGAATTTAGCACCACTTGGTCAGACAGATGGCCGTGTACATTAACACGTTGTGGCCTGTCCTTCAAAAAGTCTTGCACCCACAGAATAATGTTTGTGTTCACATTACAGTCCATCATACGCTGCAAAAGCATCAGTGGTTCAACAGTATTAAAAGCATTAGAAAAGTCAATAAAAAGAATTCTCACATGTGCTTTTGATTTCTCAAGATGTTGAAATACAAGATTGTACAGAGTAAGACATGCATCCTCCACACCCCTATGGTTTTTGTAAGCAAATTGGAATGGATCCAGTAGTTCGGCAACATCATTTAACAGATGCCTCCTCACCACTTTTTCCATACATTTTGACAGAATAGAAGTCAGTGCAACTGGACGGAAATCGTTGAATTCATGAGCGTTGTTTTTTTTTTAGGAATCGAGACAATGATTGATGATTTCCAAGTCGTAGGGACAGTATGATGATCAAGCAGGAACTGAAAGATAGTAGTGAAGATCTTCCCCAATTGACCTGCACAGGTTTTTAATACTCTTCCACCTAACCCATCTGGTCCAGGTGCTTTGTGTACATTCAGCTTAGAAAAGATGTTTACTACCTCCTCTTCAGTAATTGACAAAGGTTCCGGCACAATGGACTGGCACAATTCATCACAGTTATCACTAAGGTTTCTGCCATCGAACCGTGAGTACAAACGATTTAGATCATTGGCCATCTCAACTGGATTCCCAGTGCACAGCCTGGCTTGTTTCTTTTGCTGCCTACCCATCATGCCGTTCAGACCATTCCATGCATCTCTAGCGTTGCCAGAAGAAAATTTTGTTTCGATCTTGCTTTTATAGTTCCGTCTGGCAGTCCTAGCTGTAGCAGCCCTTCTAAAATCCCTCTCCTTTTCCCGAAATTCATCAGTGTTACCCTATAAGAAAGCAAGTTTCTTCTGGTTCAAATACACCTTTAGCTCCTTGCTGACCCATGGCTTATTGTTAGCAAACACCTTCACTGTCTTGGTTTTAATTACAGTGTTCTCACAAAATCTTACGTAAGAAGTGACTGTCTCAACAAGTTCATTAGGGTCATCACAGTTATGAGTAAACATATATTCCAATCTGTCACCTCAAAGCACCCACGGAGCTCCTCCATGCTGTCCGGTGTCCACAGCTGTGTGGTTTTCGTTACAGTCTTGGACGTCTTTATTTTTTGTCTATACTTTGGCAACAAGTGTATGACGTTGTGGTCCGAGCGCCCCAGTGGGGGCCTACACAACAGCTTAAACGCATTGTCAATGTTGCCAAAGCAGAGATCAATGGTGCGATTAAGTCTTGTAGGACATGTAATGTACTGTTGTAGAAAGAGGTGTGGTGTTAGATCGCACTGATTGAAGTCGCCAAGAATAAATACTGGCTGGTCAGGATAGTTTGATACCACTCTAGAATAACAGTCGGCGATCGTCTCAGCTGCAGCTTTGAAGTCTGGACCCGGAACATAAACGGTAATTATAGTCAGCTGGCCGAATTCATGTGGCAAGTAGTGTGGTCGCAGCGACACGGTTAGCAGCTCAGGTTGCGTGTACACACCCGCTCACGGACAGTCAGCTGTGTAGCCCACTTTTCGCTGACGAGCATACACACACCACCACCCACATTCTTCTGAATCTTAAGTCGTTGCTGATTTTGCGGCAGCTCCACCCCCTTCGTCTCCGAAGAACCAGAGGAGGCCCGGGAGCCGGCCCCCCTCTGTTTCTTCAACTCCTTCCAAGGTAAAGGAAAAAAGGGGGAAAACCTCTTCACCCCCAGATAAGACATAATCATGTACTCTATGCTTCAGTGGAATTGTCGTGGTTTTCAAGCTAACTTTGAGGAATTACGTCTTTTAGTCAAGTTCTATAACCCCTCAGTAATATCTCTTCAGGAGACTTACCTGAAGACTTCTGACCATGTATCCTTTAATAGTTTTAACGTTATACACAAAGGCTCTGATTCGGAGAGGCCGGCTCGGGTGGAGCGGCTCTTCTCATTAGTAGTCAAATTTTATGTAGCCCCGTTAGCATCGACACCTGTCTTCAGGCTTCGGGTTACCTTGAAGAAGACCATAACCGTATGCAGTATTTACCTGCCACCATCACTGCGGGTCAGTAGCAATGATATTTTTAACTTAGTAGATCAACTGCCCCCTCCCTTTATTCTCATGGGGGATTTTAACGGTCACGCTCACCTTTGGGGCAGTGACCACTATGATGGCAGAGGTCAGATGTTAGAAGATGTTTTTTCTCAACTTAACCTATGTGTCTTTAACGATGGCTCACCTACATACTCTTAACTCAGGTTCAGGATCTAGTTCTGTTCTAGACCTCACTGTGTGTGATCCTTCTCTCATGCTGGACTTTGACTGGAAGGTTCACGATGACCTGTGTGGTAGTGACCACTTCCCAGTAGTTCTGTCATCGGTCAGCTGTGAGGAGGATTCGCCGGTGGGGTGCTGGAATCTCAAGAAAGCTAACTGGCCTCTGTTCGCCTCCCTCTGTCAGTCTCGTCTTACAGAGGAGGTGGTCATGTCAGCTGAAGAACCTGTTTCTTGTTTTACTTTGATTTTGTTGGACGTAGCAGGTGAAACCATCCCTAGAACTTCCACATCAGTCCCTTGGAAGCCGAGAGTACCATGGTTCAATGAAGAGTGCTGCAAGGCCCAAAAAATACGCAAATCTGCTCAGCGACGTGCTTTTCGTAATCCGTCGCAAGCAAATATTTTAACATTTAAAAGACAGCGGGCGAAAGACGGTTACATTTTTAAACGCGAATGCCGTGCTTCCTGGAGACGCTTCGTATCATCTTTATCTTCTAGGACTCCGTCCCAAAAAGTCTGGAAGGCTGTTCGAAGAATTAGGGGCAGGGTTGGCTCGGCTTCTGTCGGCCATCTTAGAGATGGTGCCAGTTTGGTCACAGATAAAAAGGCTGTGGCCAATTTGCTTGCCTCCACCATTGCCCATAATTCTTCAACAGAGCATTATTCACCTTTCTTCCAGGGAGAGAAGGAGAAGCGAGAATCTTGTGCTTGTGATTTTATATCAGATAACTCGGAAGACTATAATGCCCCATTTACGTTTTCAGAATTGCAGCAAGCCATGCTGAAATGTACTGACTCTGCTGCTGGATTAGATACCATCCATTATCAGCTCCTAACTCATCTGCCTGAGGATTCACTCCTTGTACTTCTCAAGGCCTTTAACCATATCTGGATAACTGGTTGTTTTCCACCATCTTGGCGCCAGGCTGTGGTTGTGCCAATCCCCAAGCCGGGTAAGGATCCTTCCGACCCGGGCAACTACCGGCCAATAGCTTTGACATCATGTTTATGTAAGACTATGGAACGCTTGGTCAACGCCCGACTGGTGTGGCATCTTGAGTCACGTGGTCTCATCACAGACCTCCAGTGCGGTTTCCGGCGCTTCCGTAGTACAACTGACCATCTAGTTCGCTTTGAGTCTTTTATTCGAGATGCTTTTGTCAACAAGCAGCATGTCTATGCAATTTTCTTTGATCTTGAAAAGGTATATGACACTACCTGGAAGTATGGTATAATGTCTGATTTGTCGGACATGGGTTTTAAAGGGCACCTGCCTGTTTTTATTCACAATTTTTTGTTTAACAGGTCGTTCCATGTCCGTGTGTGCTCCACCCTCTTTGAACAGGAGATGGGTGTCCCGCAGGGCAGCATTCTATCTCCTGTTTTATTTAGCATTAAAATAAATAACATTGTAAAGGCCGTCAAGGATGATTCTGAATGCTCTTTGTTTGTGGACGACTTTGCTTTGTGTGCACGAGGTCGAGGACTTGCGTCCCTTGAGAGGCGCTTGCAGCTGTGCGTTGATCACATCCAGGGGTGGGTGTCTCTCAACGGATTCAGGTTCTCGCCCTCCAAGACAGTCTGTGTGCATTTTACTAACCAGACGAAATTTTTTCCAAAACCTACCCTGAGCATTGCTGGAGTGCCAATTCAGGTGGCCGAAGAGGCAAAGTTTCTGGGGGTCATCTTTGACAAAAGATTGACCTTCTGCAACCATGTTACCTACCTTAGAACCTCTTGTCAGAAGGCCCTCGACATTCTTCGTGTCGTTGGTCGTACTGACTGGGGTGCAGACCGCATTGTCTTACTTCGACTGTACCGGGCCCTTGTTCGGTCCAAACTGTATTACGGCTCTGTGGTATATGGCTCGGCTTCCAAGTCTGTTCTACAGCGTCTGAACACAATTCACCATCAGGGTCTGCGCATATGTCTGGGAGCCTTCAGGACATCTCCAGTTCCTAGTCTGTATGCAGAGGCAGGGGAGCCTTCTCTCGGGCTCCGCCGCATCCGCCTCATGCTCAGCTACGTTCTGAAGCTGAAGGCCCATCCAGACAATCCTGCCTATGATTGTGTTTTTAAGCCGTCGTTTGCAGAGATTTACGATGCCCATCCGGGAGCTGTCCGTCCACTTTCCTTCCGTGTCCGACCTCATCTGCAGGCGGCCGGAGTGGACCTGGACAAAGTTTCGGAATCTCTGCAACACGTCACACCACCCTGGCTACTACCAGTTCCTGACATCTTGCTGGACTTGACTGCCCACAAGAAGGATTGTACTCCACCAGCCATATACCAACAGAGCCTCAATGAACTCCTTTCAATTTTTCCTGGCTATTGTCGTCTTTATACGGATGGGTCCAAATCTGAGGATGGAAGAGTGGCTGCGGCTGCAGTGTCCTCTCGCCATCCTAGACGCCCATTTAAGCTCCGTCTCCCTGACCATTCCTCTGTATTTAGTGCAGAACTGCAGGCAATTCTGCTAGCACACAAGCATGCCTATCAGTCTCGAGAAAGGAACTTCCTGATTCTGTCTGACTCTCTTTCTGCCCTGCAGACCCTTCAGGGCGCGGGAACAGACCATCCACTGCTGGTGCAGATGAGCTCTACGCGGACTTGATGAAGGAATATTATGACATCATTTTTATTTGGGTCCCAGGCCATGTGGGCATCGAAGGCAACAGAATCGCAGATTCTGCTGCCAACAGTGCCCGCAGTGACCCTGTCCCTGACACACAGACTGTCTACAGTGATTTTAAACATGTTATTAGTGCGTACATAGCCCGGGAGTGGCAGTCCGAGTGGGACAAAGAGGAAGGGAACAAGCTTCATGAAGCTCTTCCTAAGTTGTCTGACAGTCTACCTTTCCGCTGCGGCAGCCGCCGTGAGGAGACTGTCCTTGCTCGGCTCCACATCGGACACACGTATGTTACGCACTCTTACTTACTTAAACAGGATGAGCGTCCATGGTGTTTTGCCTGTGATGAGCAGTTTTCTGTTCGACATTTTTTGCTGTATTGTGCTGACCTAATTGATACCAGATATAAACACTTCACAGCAGACTCCTTGAAGGTTTTGTTCCGGGATGTCCCCCCGGACAAAATCTTCAATTTTTTGAGAGAATGCAATATTTTTAACAAGATCTGAGCATTCATAGACTATGTGAATTTTTTTTATTTGCCCTTTTTGAGAGTCTGTAGACGTTTCTTTTCAAGACATGTGCGACATTTTAGCCTGAGATTTTTAATTTATATTTACATCTTGTCTTAAGACCTTGCTTTTAGTCTGGCTGACCAGATTTTTACCCATCCCGCCGTGAGATGGCTTTAGTCGCCTGCTCGGCGTTAAACCCAAATAACTAACTAACTGCTTTTAGTCTGGCTGACCAGATTTTTACCCATCCCGCCGTGAGATGGCCTTATTCGCCTGCTCGGCGTTAAACCCAAATAACTAAATCTTCCTAAGTTGTCTGACAGTCTACCTTTCCGCTGCGGCAGCCGCCGTGAGGAGACTGTCCTTGCTCGGCTCCACATCGGGCACACGTATGTTACGCACTTTTACTTACTTAAACAGGATAAGCATCCATGGTGTTTTGCCTGTGATGAGCAGTTTTCTGTTCGACACTTTTTGCTGTATTGTGCTGACCTAATTGACACCAGATATAAACACTTTACAGCAGACTCCTTGAAGGTTTTGTTCCGGGATGTTCCCCCGGACAAAATCTTCAATTTCTTGCGAGCATGCAATACTTTTAACAAGATTTGAGAATTCATAGACTATGTGAATCTTTTTTATTTGCCCTTTTTGAGAGTCTGTAGACATTTCTTTTAAAGACATGTGCGACATTTTAGCCTGAGATTTTTAATCTATATTTACATCTTGTCTTAAGACCTTGCTTTTAGTCTGGCTGACCAGATTTTTACCCATCCCGCCGTGAGATGGCCTTAGCCGCCTGCTCGGCGTTAAACCCAAATAACTAAACTAAACTAAACGGAATTCACGTCTATTATTTTGCATCCTCGTTGTGATTTATCAGTATATCACCTTTCAATTTCAGTGCTAGTACGCTCGTAATTTCTTTACAGGACTTACTTTGTTATAGATAGACTGGCAATATAATCAAGACTTTCAAAGTGAAAATTTCATACTTATTCGACTGATTCTGCAGACGACAGATATAGCAAGCCCACCTCCCCCCCCCCCCCCCCACACACACACACCTTTATTGAACCGCTAATTGAGAAAAAATCTTTAACATGCAGAGATAGATAATAGGAGACCCGTAAGACAATGAATTCAATAGAGCCGCATCCGTCATTAATTTACGCCATTTTTAATATCAAAATTTTGACCCCCATTACACCCCCGTTATTTCCGAATCAACCCTTTGATTTTAAAAAGTGACGAGCATGACTGATGCGGCCTTATTGATCTGATTATCTTACGGGTCTCCTATTATCTATCTCTCACCAAGGCCAAGGTCATCAAGGTCAAAGTCATGGGTCAAGGTCACCAAAGTCAAGGTCACCAAGGTCATGGATCAAGGTCATGGGTCAAGGTCACCAAGGTCAAGGTCACCAAGGGCAAGATCACCAAGGTCGTGGGTCAAGGTCATCAGGGTCAAGATCATGGATCAAGTTCATAAATGTCACCAAGGTCATGGGTCAAGGTCATGGGTTAAGGTCATGTGTCAAGGTCATCAAGGTCACGGGTCACGATCATGGGTCAAGGTCATGGGTCAAGGTCATGGGTCATGGGTCAAGGTCACCGAGGCCAAGGTCACCAAGGTCAAGGTCACCAATGCCATGGGTCAAGGTCATGGGTCAAGGTCATTGATGGCAAGGTCATGGGTCAAGGTCGTCGAGGTCTGGAACCAAAAAATGGTAAAAGTCCGACACCTCATGTCTAAGCTTGACTGGTTCTGAAAGACCTCCACCTCAATTCAGGTATGTTATATTCAATCCAGACCAAAAAGGTCACTGCCAAGCGTGTAATATGCAAAGAAGTACCCAACGGAGGAAGAAACACGCTTAGAAAAGACGGGTACAACACAATTTATTAATATTTCGGGTAAATACCCTTTGTCAAAATAGACAAACAAACAAACAGAGAGATTAGCCGCTACTTATCTTCATTGGCAGAAAGAATGTGGCAACTCTTTCAAATGTTGCCACATTCTTTCTGCCAATGAAGATAAGTAGCGGCTAATCTCTCTGTTTGTTTGTTTGTATATTTTGACAAAGGGTATTTACCCAAAATATTAATAAATTGTGTTGTACCCGTCTTTTCTAAGCGTGTTTCTTTCTCCGTTGGGTACTTCTCTTCAGGTATGTTATGAATAGACTTGTTCTGAAAAAAAAAATTCAAAGGGCCTACAATTATTCACATTTTTCATTTCTGATTAGCTTGCCTTTTGAATCAGATTGGTATGCACCACACCTGACACGATATTCATAAAAAAAAATTTAATCTGACATGATATTCAAGAAGAAATTTTTAATTTTTTCAATTATGTGTACACCCTTCAAACAAATTCAAATTTTAATAAAAAAGGGAAGTAACTTTTTTGTCTTGCTGAAATTTTTACAAAATTACTTCCCTTGTATTAACTTGTACTCAAACAAAGGAAAAAGTAATCTGAAATAAGGGGTGATTTCTTCCTTTTTCTGGTGCTCAAGTCATGGTAAAATTATCTAGTTACTGTCTATGTTACTACTCAAACCAAGGGGAATCACAGCGCTGGACAATTCTGCCAGCGCTAGCCTCACCTATCTGGTTTGTGAGTGTCTATGTTACGTCTGATGTTTCATTTGGCTCTCACTTGGCCAGGGTGTGATTTATAATTTACTGCAAAGCCAATAATCGCCAATACTGTGTCAGGTATGTTTGCTTTAAAGGACAGGGTTACTGTACATGACACCACAATTGAAATCTGTGAAACATGATATTAATAAGCCAACTGCGACCGACATCGGCACGAGAACCTTTGCTTACTGATGGGTAGGTCCAAATTTAAATCACATACTTCAGTGCACGCATTTGCGTTTTGTGTTTGTTTGCTTTTTTTTTGGAGGGGGGTGGGGGTGTATAACTATTGTCTCTGTCATCACCTAATCATTAACCTGATCAAGTGATGCCAAGTGAAACTTAATACTTATTAACAAGTTGCAACTAACTTTTAGGAACCTGCAGAGGTAACCTTTAAGTGTGTTGTCATAAAAACTTATTAATTACTTACCCTAAGTTCTTACAAGTACTTACCCTAAGTTCTTACAAGTACTTACCCTAAGTTCTTACAAGTACTTACCCTAAGTTCTTACAACAACTTGACTCAAGTCCCAAGACACTGAGACAGTTTTATCAAGATACAAGGACAATAAAAAAAACTTTTTTTTCTCAGTAGTACTCTGGGGGTGGTGCAGATGGGGCTAAATAATCAGGCACAAGTGGTGTAAGTGGCATGGCATTTTTCTGTGAAGTATATGACATTAATAAACGATTACCAAATCTGAATTTTATTTGTTTAAAAGATTGTGTAGCTTTTCTGTGGTTTCCTGTACCCCTATCCTTTTTCCCTCTGCTAAAAAACTGGCCTTAAGTTCTTCAACATTCACAGGAGATTGACTACGCATTTTATTCTGTATTTCAAATTTTTGTTTCTTGTAATTATTCAAATCATCCTGGACCCGCTTAAATTCTTCGTCATCAATACAATTATCATTTAATGCCTTACTGATAATAAGTTTCATACTGCTCAGCTTTGCACCAGCCAGCGTACTCAATGCTTCATGTTTCTGTAATTTTGTGTGAAACCTCTTGTTTAAGGCCTCCAAACCAAAGCATGCTAGGCATGTAGCAACGCTAACACCTCAATTGCTATTCCAATTACACTTCCAATTCCTGTGGCAAACAGAACAATACCCCCTACAGAACATCCAGCTGAAACTGCACCAATAGCCATAGAAGTGTTTTGAACAGAATTAAATACTGACTTATACCTCCTTTTACATCTGGAGTACCTAGCCTCTTCACTTTCCAAATATTTTAAAGGTTCTGTAATATTATTTAATCTGAATGCTTCTGCTGGTAATGTTTTATCTGAAGCAATTGGCACAGCTGTCACCTGTGGATCAGGCGCAAGCGTTGTTTTTGTCATCACATTTGTTTCAGTCGGCTCAAGCGTCGGTAGTTGCGGATAGAAGTTTACCATTTTTTATTGACAAATATTTTTTTATTTAATCAGCAATTACATTTTGCAACTCTTCAAAAGTATACAATTTGCTGGCATAATAAAATGCAACAAGATCAATGTGTTCAAGGTTTATGTAACTTAGACGAACAAAAGTTAGTTTGTCGACCGATATCTTGACAGCGGGAATACTGCTCGAAACTTCAAAAATATCTACATTTTTTCTAATAGCAATAAAGACCTTTGTTGATTCTGATACTGTTTCATCCCATGTAAGTTTAATTCCCTGTGCAATATTTGCCTCTTTCGCAGAAGTTACAGATTTCATGATAATTTCAAATACTATTGTCGCTTCTCTAGCCACGACTAAGCTTGCTGGCATAAACACAACAGAAGTATCTGTTCTACCCTTTCTAGTTGTAAGAAGATACCGCCGTCTCTCATAATTTTCAACTTTCAGTTTATCTCTGCTATTGTTGTATGGGCCAAAACTTGGAACAAGGCTTGCAATAAGCAGCCCAGAGTTAACAACCTTCCTAAACACTAAGGCACCTTCGTCATAAGTGTATACATAAGGACTAATAAATTCAATCTTTATGTCCCAGTCAATTGTTGGCGGTGGTACAGGCACAGGCGAAACAACCCATTTATTACCAACATTTATTAAGTTGTAGGGCACATTATTTACAGGAGTAGGTACAGTAACATCACGCAGCTGACCAAGTTTAGGAATCGGTCTCTCTGTTCCTTCTTTCATGTCATCGATTACTTTTCTCTTGTACATGCCAGTTGAATCAAGTTCAAAACCATACACCTCCCCCACCTCTCCTTCCTTCTCAAAATCCTGCACGTCTGCCAAATCTTTTAACTCTGTCACTGGACATGCAATTGGTATGATTGTTCGCTTTGGACCAAGACCACTCATTTTTTTATAAACAAAAATAAAATTATTTAACTTCTAACACTACACTAAAATCATGCATAACAACTGGTTTGTCATCTTGATTAGTTACAGATATGCATAGTGACTCAAAGAAACTAGAACCTAATTTCTTAAACTGTAAATTAGGAAATCTAACAACTACACTTTCACAATACGGAGCAGTTCCAGTTGGCAAGCATCTCAACAAAGTTGAAGGCTTTCCATTGTGTACATTCTCAGATGTGTTCAGTTCTTTCAAATAAACATTTAGTACAGTATGTACTGACAAATTGACAGGTTGTTTTCCAGTTATTTTAAGTTTTTTTGTCTTCATTGTTATAATACCAAACATAGCTTCATCAATATTATCTGATCTCCACCAATCTTCGCCAATATAAAATCCAAGTAAATATGCAAATCTGTCTGAAATCCTTAACCAATTTTGTGTCAGAAATTCTAATGTAACAAGTAGGTTAGCTGGATTTAAAGTTGCTTTAATTTTAAAATTACTTTGAAACCATTCAGCTATAGTACAAAAGTCATAATACCCAGGCGGTAAAGCTTCAGTCTTACCATCAAAAATTACTTTATTATATATATCATCCTCTACATTAAACCATTTTACTGTGTAGAACAATTCATGGATAGCTACAGCCTTGCTACCATCACGATTATCAATCCCATTAGTTAAACACACTGGTTTGCTTGTGTCAAGATTTGTTAAGGTAATAAACATTTTTATTATCTCATATAAAAAGGATGGATTTAAATCACCAACCATTACACAACAAACACATTTCAATTTAATGTAGATGCCAAATATAATGTTGCACCTACTTATGAACAGAAAATAATTCAGCTAAATCAACTCGACATAGCCGTAAGTGAACAAGATTTATTTCAAGTGAAAGTACCCAATCCATTTGATCATTATCTAAACCCTCCAATAACAGACGACTCTACAGCAAGAAAGTGGTCCTCAAGTCCACTACAAATGTTTCAAAACCAACTCAACTTTGCTATACTATGCTCAACTACAGGCTGTGGTGTTTCATTCACAGACCATTTGAATCGCTCAAACAAACTGATTAGGTCTGTGTATCGTTTTCACACTTACTACCAGCTTAGACGTATACTGTCAGAACTGCATACACCACTACCAACTGAATCCAGTTTCAACAGGTTTCACAACCCCATGGATATGAAAGCATTTGAACGCATCTGTAATGAATTTAACATCAGCCCCAAGTATGACTTTGCACAAAAACTTGATGATCACAATGATATGGGTACATTGTATTACGCTATGAGTCACAGACAATACCCTCAAGATTACTACCCTGGTTACACTTCATTCTCATCAAAATCAGAAGTCTGGTTAGGCTCAATAGAACAGAAACAGTCTAATGCGTGGACTACATTTATTTTAGACAAGAGTGACGGATTTACTCAAGCAGGAGTGGAGCGCGTAAATGAGTCTATCAGAACATATGTCTGGTGTATACTAGGTGCACAATCACTAACAAAATCGAATATTTTGAATGGAAGTGGAAAATTCGATTCGCAAAAAACAGTTTCTCGCTAATCTTGAAGATTCAGTAAATTCATCAGTTGATCTCCCATCTAGCATACAGCGCTACCAAGACGTTCTCAGATATGCCAGATCAAAAGTTGACTTTGTAGTTGGCATCGGGTTATACATGTTACCATCTGACCTTCAACTCCAAATGGGGACAATAACAAATTATAATAATGAAATCATTGTTGCAGGTCGTGATCAAAAATTAGGACTCAATCAATCTGTAAACTTGGGGGCCACAACCACACATGTACAGTCATTAAAATCATTACAGACGGTAACACCCACGGCACCAGTAACATCATCACCTGTACAGACAGTAACAGCTCCAGCTTTGACACCGGTACCCATGCAAGCGATAACACCAACCCCTGACACTCATGAGTCAGAGAGAACAGCATTGGTAATAGGCCTCACTGGATTAGGAGTATTACTTCTTTATCTGTTTCATTAAATAACTCACCATTAACCCTCCTACTGTTACCAAAAAGACCCATACATGTTCTGCCATAAATCCAAATACCTTTGCTGTAGTACTAATCAACCAACTGACAACAGTGCCTATAATGCCAGGCAACGCGTCTACTGCTTTCAGAGCCAATTTCTTAAGCAAGTCTGATATGTGAGACAACTGTTTCTTTACCCATGACTGTAAGTCTTTTGGATCTGTTGGTGCCGGGGTTGGTGGTGCTGGGGCTGGCAGTGTTGGACCACCACCACCAGCACCTGAGACAGCCAACACAACAGTACTGATAATAAATCCAAGAGCAGTAATTAAACTAGCAATTGTAATACCCTGCTCTCTGAAAAGTGTTTTAAGTCTCTCAGCCAATGTTGTGTCTTCGTGAAGTATTTTCTGAATAGTTTCTCTTATTCTGTTAACTTGTGTTTTCAGTTTTTGTCTTCCAATACTAATCACTTCTAACCGCCCTGATCTTTCTATCTGCAAATCATTTAATCTGTGCTGTATTCTTTCTTTCATTTCTGTGTCAAGATTCCCATTGTCTGATGTAGCCAGTTTCTCTTTTTCTCGTTCTATGTGTTTATCAATCTCTCCTAGTTTGGCAACATTATTAACCATCTCACCTCTTATCGTCTGCAGTGATTTATCCAACCCTATAATCTCCCTCATTGACAAAGGTGGATCGTCTATTGTTTTCATAGCATCATTTAATTGACCTTCAGTAAATGAAGTTTCTTGTATCACTGTGTTTGTTATTTCTGGTAGGCTTGTTACTGGTGCCATTTCAATTTGTTGTGCTGTTGGCAACTTTGTTTGCGTGTCGTGAAGAACACTAACAAGACGCGGTGTGACAGGAGACCCACCAATTCCAAGGTACCTTGCCAACCCAGAGTTACCACCGACTTCACCTTTAATTGTACTTAAAGCTCTAAACTTAGAAGAATTGTTTTTATATGTTAGATTTATTTTCCCTCTGTCTGTATTTACAAATAAATGTCCTTTTTCGTATTCAAACTGATTAGGATCTATTACCTCTGGGTGTGCACCAACACTGTCATAAAATGAGTTTACTTTGTCTTTTAACAGTTCGTGATACAAAGGAGAAGTAGTTACCATTCCAGTCATATCTGTGATACTGGTATCTGAGGCATCCTTGACATCCATTTCAAAATCTTCATGATTAAATCCTCCTGCTGCCATTGTTTTATTAATTTATTATTTTTTTATTGTGCATAATAAAAATGACACAGTCTTACGGATCAAAGTTAGACCCATATAGAAAACTACGTGAGCCCCTGGGTGTTAAGGGCATTCGTCAAACAATCGTCATCACAAACAATCCAAGTACCATAGACCAGAACCAAACACTTACAGTCAAGTTTCCAAACCTAGGTCCCAGTGACGTTATTGTTCCTGGCACTGCACGCCTAGCATTTAATATTGAACTTTCATCAGACGCAGATGTAAACAGAACACTAGTTGACAATCTTGGCAGAGCAAGTGTTAAAACTATTAAAGTAAAACTTGAAGGACAGGAAGTGTTTAGTCTTGATGACTCAGATGTGTTTTACTGTTACAAAGACCTTTGGCTCACAAGAGAAGAACGAGAAGACCGTATTTATCAAGGCATACAGTCTGTTAATGTTTGTAAACTTCGAATCGATGCAACAGATAAATCAACGTCAGCAGCCAATGATGTTATTATAGCAGAAACATATGGAACCAGATTTTACATTCCACTTGAGTTTGAAATCCTCACAGCTCATCTGCCTTATTACCAAGGAGCACTGAATGACCGTCTGAGCTTTGAACTAACCTTCAATGACTACTCCAAAGTTATTAAATCATCTGCCACAGATGCAACATACAAGATTTCTAACATTTCCTTGGAATATGAAATTGTCACACACACTGAATTAGCCAGACTTATTCAAAATCAGTACCAGTTAAGACTTCCAATTTATTATGACAGGGTGATTAGACATAGTTTAATGCAAAAAGACAAGAGTGACCCAATGTGGAATATAAACTTGAACACACCTGCCAGGTCACTGAAAAGTATTTTTATGTTGTTTGTTGAACCAGCAGCTCCATACAAACGGGATTCAGAAAAATTCTACAATCCTAAGATTACACATTTGTCCTGCACAATCGAAGGCCGCCCTAATCAAGTGTACGCGTCTGGAATGTTACCATACCAGCACTATGATGAGATCACAAAGTATTTTGCAGGTGGAAGCATTAGAGATAAACCAGCAAACATTGCGTGTAAAGATCTACATCTGTATGACGTTAGGATCGGACAATACCTGACAAACAAATATGCACTTTGGTTAGATCTTTGCAGTACAGATGACGACTATCTTCATGGGTCAGGACGTACTGTCGAGAACGGTAGTGATGGAATAACAATTCAGATACAAAAGAAGGTTGAAACTGCAGCAGCAATAAACATATATTTGTACCTGATTTATGACGCACAACTCAATATTGCAGAAAGCAGACTGAGTGGACACATATATTAAAATTATATTGTGTATTAAAATGAACCGGAGCTTAATGACACTCGATCCACACTGTGGCTTATTTGTTGGTGCCACAGGGTGTGGGAAAACTCAATTCGTACTTGACTTATTACAAACAAGATACATCCACCATTTTGAAAACATTGTAATATTTTGTCCTACAATCAAACACAACAAAGCTTATCACAACCATTTATTCATTTGGACTGACAGCAACATTTATTTAGTCGACCCTGAGAAAAAACTGAATGCTACCTACAATATTTTTACAAGCAATTTGAAGGACAGCCAACATTGTTCATAGTCGATGACTGTTCTGCAGAGAAAGACATTGTCAAGAAGAGAAACACATTGGCAGAACTGGCTTTCAGTGGCAGACACGCAAACATAAGTGTATGGATTCTCACTCAGAAATATAATGCTGTACTGAAAGATTTTCGAGAACAGTTAAAGTTTATCTGTTTGTTTTACTGTAAGGATCGTGACAGCTTTGAAGACTGTCTCAGAGAAAATGATGTAATACAAAATAAGCATGAACGGGATGATGTAAAAAATAAACTGAAATCAACTAAGCATCTAAAGCAGTCGTCGGGCCAACGCCACCGGAGTCCCTGAAATTTCAGTGAAATCCGATACCCCCTGACCCCGGGGTGAGGTCGGAAACCTCATCAAGCCGATGTGAGCGCTCGTGTTTATGTTTCTGTCACTCGCAACATTGTTCCCCTGTCAGATTACTTCAACTACACTTGACATAGGTCCCCATGCACATTCACAGGCTGAGCCGTCAGATCACGAGAATCTGTGCGTTTTGCACCTATTTACATCTACATTAGCTCCCCTAAATGAGTGAATTCTTGCGGTCGTATTCACATATCAAGGGCCCTCCGTCTACAAGAGGCATAGATTTTCATGTGGAAAAGATTGTTGATGATCATACAGCTTCTAGCAGAGATCGACCCTGTGTTCATCCTACGGTTAAGATGTGTGGACGTCAGTATATAATTCTGATGTGTATGCGGTGCACATTTCATTTTTGCAGTTGCTGGATATATAATTTAAAAAAAAATCAGCTGCGAATTTTCTTTGTGTTTTTTGGGTGATATTGTGTGTCGTATTCGGATATATCGCTTTAAGTCTGAGATGGTCTCCAATGGGGTGATATTGTGTGTCGTATTGGGATATATCGCTTCACAAGTCTGAGATGGTCTCCAATGGGGTGATATTGTGTGTCGTACTCGGATATATCGCTTCAAGTCTGAGATGGTCTCCAAATTTGCGGCCGTCGTCAACTTGAACTCAGCGAAGATGTTGGCATTATCCGACCAAAGGTAAGAGACATTTTATTACTATTTTTTATTCGCATTTCGTTCACTTCAGCCGCGGCGGCAGGCTGCCGTGATGATATTTTTTACTGTGTAACTGTTGTTACAAATATAACGAAAACATGGTTGAAAACATGCACTTGTGCATTAATATTCTGAAAAATATCAGTTAGTTCAAGAAGACAGTAAACCCATTGGGATATGAAGACAGACAGTACACCCATCGGGATATGGCTATTGTGGACCGCTCCTCGTTAATCCCAAAATTTAACAGCACTCAGCACACCAACTACGCTTACATTTCAATGGAATGATTCAAGTGTGTCCATGTTATATGCCTCGATTGAAACGCCTGATCGATCTGACCTGCATATACCGTCCTTTCCGCAACTTATATCAACTTTAAAATTATAAGAAAGCACATAAAACACAATATTCCAAGCAATGACGATGATTAAACAATGCCGGCGCTTACTTATGCAGGACTGATGTTTTCTTTGTAGATGCTGCCTGCGATTCTAATTCCATCACTGAAACATCTCGGTGTCTTAGCAGAAGACAAAGATTTCTGGATACAGCTTGATCATTTTTATGAAACTCTGAAACAGAGGAAACTACCCTCTGACCCTGATGTGCCGAGAAAGGACAATGTGGTTATTTATTTCAAGAAACTGACAGGAGCCAGTCGTTTGTGCGAACGAGGAAAGCTACTTGTGAACTTGTGGTCAGTCATCAAATTTTGTTTTGAAAATTCCCAAAAGTCTACTTTCTGCAAACAAGTGGCTGCTGAAGTTTCACAAAACTGTGTTGAAACTGTTAATAAAAAGGGAGAGTTGTGTGACGGTGGTGCATCTGTTGACAAATCTGTTTTGAAACTCTATCAAGAAATATCCAAACAACCACTCCACCATGGTGAAGTTGAACGCCTTCTCTTAACTTGGGAAATTGATATTTCGGAGCTTCACAATATGCATACAGAATACAAAGAGCATTTTTCTCGTATTGAGTGGGAAAGAATAAAGGATTTTGAACTACATTTTCATCATAATTTTGAAGATCACACCCAGCTTAGTTACGAAGAACTGTGTAACAGAAAATGGTGTTTTGTTGTTGAAAACTGCATATCAATTAATAAATCGAAGCCTGCGCTGCAGAAATCTCTTCAAGAAGTTGCCCGACGTGACACACGCCGACAGGCAGCAGCTGCTTACTTAGACGGCGTCCTTCTCGTCGGTCGGTGCCAACATCTACCTAAAGTCATCAACGAGAACATTGTGGAGGCGATTGGCGAAGGGAAGGAAGACTTTAACATTGTATGTGCCCATTGTCACGTGAGTTTGTGCCGACACGAAAAAGGTGTGCATATATTCATTGAAGGAAAATTCGGAAAGCAAGAAACTCTAAACTTTTGAGCCAAGGCTATAGAAATTGAGGTTTCACAGCATCATTGTGAAATTTGCAGAGAAATAAGCTTTTTTAAAAGGGGTGCTTTTGTGAAATACTGTGAGGGGGGCGAACTCTATACATATGCACTCGTAGACGACATTTTTCTGAAAAAACTCTCTCTCTTGTCTTGACTTCGCGAACGAAGATTTTATAGGAGTTGCCCACGACGTCTGCAGGCTTGTTCGTGGCTGCGGAGGCCAATCCGAGACAGGCAGGTTCGACCGCAGTGGCTGCAGGGGAAGGTCTGGCCAGGGTTCTGAGCTGCGGCATCTCTGTTTTTTCTCCTGAGCCGCTTGTCCTTAAGGCTAGCTCTGCGAGAGTCCTCAAAGGAGACAGCTGCCTTGTAAATGGTGGAGCGCCAGGTGTCACGGTCCGCAGCAAGCGAAGACCACTGGTGGTGGTCGATTTGGCAGGCACTAAGTGACTTCTTGAGACAGTCTTTGTATCTCTTCTTTGGTGCCCCTCTGTCACGGTGTCCAGTAGCAAGCTCGCCGAACAGGGTGATCTTTGGTAGGCGATGATCCTCCATCCTGGAGACATGCCCCGCCCAGCGGAGCTGTGTCCGCAGCAGCAAAGCCTCGATGCTCACAGTTTCAGCCTGTTCAAGGACCTCGACGTTGGTGACATAGTCACTCCAGTGAATGCCCAGGATGGTACGCAGGCAGCGCTGGTGGAAGCGTTCGAGGAGTCGTAGTTGGCTGCGGTAGAGGGCCCAGGACTCGGAACCATACAGCAGGGTGGTGAGGACCACAGCTCTGTACACGCTGTCATATGGGTTTACCCCCACCCCTAACCCCTCTTTACTTTCCTGATCCCTACTGGGTGTCAGTCCTGCTGCAGTGAGAGTACGGGTAAGGGTACTCACCACCGTTTCCTTCCGAGAGGGAGTGGCCAAAGTGGCTCCTCTCTCTCCTGGACCCTCATCCTCTGCACCACTACCTTCTGACTCAGGGTCGTGCCCCGATGTGGCACCGTGCCCAGTCCGGGTGGCCCTGGTCTCCCGTTTAGGGGGCATCCTGATGTGGGTGTCACGGAGGCAGTGAAGACAACTGCTCCCCAGCAGGACCCCTGACAAAGAAAAAACAAAACAAATAAATACACAGAATACAAACAACGAATAAGGACTAGGCAGTGACAAGAGCCGAAGGGTCCTCACCACTCGGTACCTGAGTAATGAGAGGCGACCACTCATGCCACCCCCCAGTTTATGCGCACTGCACTCTCTGGCCGTGGCCCGTGGCGCAATACGCCCCCACTCCCGCCAACCGCCCGCTAAATCTTACTCGTACCACAACACGAACAAACGATCACTGGCGCACAAAAATACCCTAATCTACCTAATCTGTTACCTCCCCCTAATCCATATCCCACCGCTGCCACCAAATATGTCACGACACGCCTGACGGAGTCAGGGCGCCGTGGACAATGTAAGCGCTAACGCTCGAGAAGCCCACCCACTCTAAATAAATCACACAACGCCAGTGATAAACAACAAACAAATCTTTTATTACCTACTCTTACTCTAACCCCCACCCCAACCCACTAACGCCCCACACCCTCACACATACCCACACATGCACTCATATAACGTATTAACACATGAAAAAGATTAACAGATAACAATGACTAACCGGTGAAAATGACTAACAGGTGAAAATGACTAACAGGTGAAAATGACTAAAAAGCGAAAAAGACTAACAGGCGAAAATGACTAACAGGCGAAAATGACTAACAGATGAGAATGACTAAGCCAATGGCTATACAAGGCGGGTACATTGTCTCTGTACAGTGTCCTCTGTCCCACACTAGACAGGGTGGCTCGTAACGTAAGAGTACTACCCCTACACCGCAGAGCACCGTAGCCGCGCTTGCCCACGCACGCCTGTGACCGACGCGCAGAACGTAGAATCGGCCTGCTGTAGCCCAACGTCAAAGTACTTGTCAAACAGGACTGGTTAGCGAAGGCATTCCAGCTCCCGATGATGCGTCACCGTTGGTCATTGAAGATGAAGAGATCGAAGAACGACGAAATCTTCGAAGTGCACTGGAAAAGGGCGCATTGTCAGTCAAAGTGCCAACACAGTTAATTCTGGCCTAACACGCATCTACTCACAAACCACGTGAGTTGTGTCTCGTCTCACCATAATACCCGCCTTGGCCATATTAAATATACAATCATGGATAAAAAAGATTCCTATGTACATTCCACATTTACCAGGTCTGCACTATTCCATTACACTAACATTAAGCTAGCACAACTACTTTTGTATAATAAAATTGCCACTGCTAAAACCATTATCAAAATATCCACATAAAAAGATATGAAATAATCACCAGCAACCACCCCACGTGACAATCTTATTACATTACATATAGGACTTAATACAAATATATTTGAAAAGATACCCACTTTAATTCATTTTGACAACATGGCCCTTTAAATATACTCACTCGGCGACAGCCAAACATAAACTAAATCCGACACCCACCCCATTACAACCCAACCTAAAAAACATGGTTAAAGACTCGATTAAAACATCACTAAAAAACTAGACGAACATACCCTTCCGAACCTATGTACACATTCACACACCCGAGAGCACAGCAGCTAACTAAGAAAAATGGCATGAATAATTACCTGTCACTGGTGAGTCCTCCGGCAGGACGAGACAAACAAGACGAACACGAACCGGAGGGGTCTTCTGTTGAGTAGCAGCCGTGGTCACTAGTCTCTCGGACACCCACACCCAGGAACACTGGCCGTGGTCTTGCAGGGAGGGTAACACAACCCTCACCCAGCTTGTCAAGGGCTCCAAACGAGGCCGCACCCTGACCCAGACTCTCACTGCGCTAGCTAACTCCGCTGACTGACTGTAATATCCCTCTGCTACCTCGCAGTTTAAAGCTGAGAAACAGTCAAAAAAACTCCGCCCCGCACGTGTTTTAAAAAAACTTTGCAGGACCCAGCGAGGGCCCTGTCTTCGTGAACGTTCGGCTAACTTCGGCAAACCGGTTTGCAACTGACTCAGTTGACTGAGTTTTCAACTGCGTTTGTCGTGCTGGCAAAACTCCCGTGAAAAAGACAGGCCACTTCCTGTTTGCAGCGAGTGGGCACCGCGATCACTGATCTAAACCAGCGATATTTTTACTGATATCAACAGTAGCAGACGACACTCGACCACCCGACGGACAGAGCAGGCCATTTGTGCCTTGCCTGGACGCACACTGGATATGGACCAGGCCGAGCTATCCGTAAGTTACACAGTACAGCCTGAAGCTTATATGATATCGGAAGGGTGAGGAAGGAGGGGTTATTTGTCGTTTAGTGTTTGTTGTTATATCTTTTCATCTGGAGTGGCCTACAGCAAATATTTTCTCCATACGAAGGGCAGCTACTAAAAATCAGCTTGACCCATGGCGACCTTGTATCTTTTGGCATCTATGTAAACAGTCGATTCTCTCTCTCTCTCTCTCTCTCTCTCTCTCTCTCTCTCTCTCTCTCTCTCTCTCTCTCTCTCTCTCTCTCTCTCTCTCTCTCTCTCTCTCTCTCTCTCTCTCTCTCTCTCTCTCTCTCTCTCTCTCTCTCTCTCTCTCTCTCTCTCTCTCTCTCTCTCTCTCTCTTATCCAATTTACTGTATTGGTTGTACATCACAATGCTTCTTTATTTATTTATATTAGCCTATATTGGACTGGAGGTACGTGTTGACAAAATTCGTTCACAACTACAAAGTGTCAGGAGTCATACTTACAGCATATACAGCCGTACATTCTGCCATCATAGTCCCCAGCGCGTAAAATCCGTGGCTGTCGGTCAGTTTCAAAGTGTCACAGAATCGTCTGCTGTTGTCCGATCTGCTAATCGCGATGATTTCCGTGCAACAGGAAGTGGTCTGTCGTTTTCCGAGAGTTTTGCAAGCTCGGGATACGCAGTTGCCAACTCCGTCAACTGAGTTACGAACCGATTTGACCCACTTAGGGGCAGGGCCCAAGCTGGGTCCTGTAGTCTTTTTAAAACACGCGCTGGGCGGGTTTTTCTCATTGCACCTCAGCTTTAACTTTACTCTGAACACTCCTCGGTTAACGCTACCCGGCGAAAGCGTGCAACCGCTGTACTCACTCACCGTTAAGCTTGCTGCACGGGCTTTACGCTTACGCTCACACTACATTTATTAACTTCCCTAACCTAAGGCTATTTACAGAAGTCGGCGACCTACATTTATTAACAAGAAAACGACTTGGCGAAAAAAAAATAAAACAACATGTCACATCCGTTACGTGACACCCCCACCCCCCCCCCCACCCCCCCCCCCCCCAAAAAAAAAAAAAAAAAAAAAAAAAAAAAAAAAAAAAAAAAAAACATAACTTTTATACCGTCTCTAAACACAAAATAATTATGTGTTGGAAGTTTGGTTTACATTAAAGTTGATTTAGTTGTACTAGTGAGCCGTTTAGTCCCGGCAGCGCCTGGTGCCGAACTGTCGCCCGCGGGGTCAAGTTGACACGTCAGTCGATTACACTGTGGGCCTTGCTACATGATCGAGCTGTCCAAAAACAGTCGGAATAACCTCTCCTAAGCCCAAATAAGCACATAAACACATAATTATTATTAAGTACTTAAAGTCGAAATAATCTTATACTTTGAAGTTGTAGGTGCTCAAAGGGCTTGTTCTTTGAGCCTCTTTATCTATGCCTATCTTCACCCTACACGCCTTCGCCCAGACCGTTCGTCCCAAATACATTTTGTCCCATGAGGTTTCATCCCTGATGCTATTTAATCGAAGACATTACGCTGTGAATAGACCATGATAATCAGTTGACATTGAAAGAGAACATAACTGAACCGTTTCTGACCTCGTGTTGGAAAAATTGGTGCTCACATCGAACACATGAATGTTTCAGCCTGATTCTGGAGAAGAACAGCGGGAGCAACAAAATGACGTCCCTATAATCTTGCCATCAACGCAACGCAAGAATCACAACACCATGTACACAGAAACAAAATTGATGTATGCAGCCTCTTCCAGGGCTAACTGTTTTGTTCAACACAGCCTCTTCCAGGGCTGACTGTTTGATGGGAGTATATAGTAGATCCAAAACTTTCAAAACTTAATTAATTATTATTTTAAAAAGTTGAAGAGGTATAAAGCTGGCTAGCAAACTCATCCAATGTCTTTCTTCATCTTAGCTATGTTCAAAATCTCAAGTACTGAAATATAAAAAAATACAGACTCGAATCTGGGTCAACTGACTTTCTATAAAACAGTCTTTTATGTTTTAGTGTATCCTACAAAGCCAAGTTTTTAAGCACACATGTCAAAAAAAAAAAACAAAAGAAATAATTTAAAATAGAAAAGAGTATAATACATTTAATCCACACAGTATAATACATTTAATCTATTGCACCCAACATATTTAAATATATTAAGGGTTGCTTCAAAAATAGAACTCAAAAACGTTTCCTTTAAATATTTGAACTCAGAAAAGGTCCAAATATTTTCTCTTTGAATGTTAAATGATTATCATGGTCCGTTCATAGCGTAATGTCTTCCATTAAATAGCATCGCGTATGACACGTGAAAGGACGAAATGTGTTTGGGACGAACAGGCTGGGCGAAGGTGTGTAGGGTGAAGATAGGCGTAGATCAAAACAAGCCTTTAGAAGCTTTCTAGCGCTAAATAAACAACTTTTACGGCATATAAATCTTTAAATATAATTTATTTCGACTATGAATACTTAATATGTTTTTCTGTGGTTATTTGGGCTTATGAGAGGTTATTCCGACTGTTTTTGGGCAGCTCGATCTTGTAGCAAGGGAAGTAATCGACGTCTCAACGCTTACTAGTACAACTAAACTTTAATTTAAACCAAACTTGTAACACATGATTACTTTGTGTTTAGGTACGCAATAATAGTTCGGATATTTTTTATTTTTTAGCTTAGGACAGGTTATTCCGGGTTTTATTAGGACCCTAGAAAAAATGGCCGCTCTGGACGTAAACATGTACGATTAGGCAATCGAGAGGTATGCGTTTCAATGTACTTCTTCTACTTATCTTTAAAATTGTTCATGGTTTATGTTTGTTTGAGTTTTTGATTTCGAAGCAGAAAAAAATACAGGATGGTAGCCAGCAAGGAATTTTGTGATGTTTAAACTTAAGCTGAAGTGGTATAGGCATATCACGCGTTCAGTAAGGCTTGCCAAAACAATCCTGCAAGGCACTGTGCAAGGAGGACGAAGGAGAGGAAGACAGAGGAAAAGATGGGAGGACAATATCTCAGAGTGGACAGGACTGAAGCTGGGCGATACGCTGAGAATGTCAGAGAACAGAGAGGAATGGAGGGAGCTGGTTGCCAAGTCATCAGTGGTGCCCCAACGGTCGGCAAGACTACGGGATATAGATAGATAGAAACTTAGCTGACCTGTTTTTGTGTCATGGGAAATCTGGAGATTTCTATCAACATAAAAAGTGTGCAAATGTTATCATGATTTATGTTATTACTTTTGCATGTATTTTTCACAATTAATTCACAAAGCACCATTAAATATTCCATTTTATTTTTATGTGAAAATCCTCCAAAAATTATGTGATTTTATTGGAATTAATCCAGATTTCTGAATCTGCTGCTCTCTGATGTGCACACAGTACTAAAAAGAGAATATAGGCAGAAAAAAAAACGCACTCAGTCCAGCGGTAAGACTGGTCGTGGTACTCTTACCAGAGAAAAATCATTATTAAGACTATGAGTATAAACGATTTTCCTTACATTCGTGATATTCCAGTTCTTCTAAACCGATTGGTATATGTAGTATATTAGTTTTGTATAAGTAGACATTAATATTGGATTTGTATAATTAGACATTAGGAACTTCCGGCAACGTTGTTATATAGCCGGCCATGCTAGCAAGACGTGTTCCAACCGGGCGGAATTATTCCCGGACAAGTTGAACGTTACCCTGGTGTTTGGTGTATATACATATATGTGTTGTGCTGTGAGCATGGACAAACACTACAATGGCGACGAGGATGGCCGTACGAGGAGCCGAAACAAGGGAAACTGAACCACCCGCGTGCGTACCCGTGTGAGAACCCCGTAGCGTGCCCGAAAAAGACAAGATGGCGTTTCTACCCTGTGTTGCCACTTTCGACCCCACTACTGATCCTTCGTCTACCACAGCGAGATGGAGACGTTGGAGAAAAAGCTTCGAGCTGTACCTTGCCGCAAGGGGTGATGTGAAAGAAGAACAGAAAAAGCCGCTACTACTGCATTGTGCAGACCAAGAGGTACAAGCCATTTTCGACACTCTGAGTGATACCGGTGACACCTACGACCAAGCTGTGGAAGCCCTGGATAAGTACTTTCAACCACAAGTCAATGAAACCTTTGAAAGGCATCAATTTCGTCAGATGTGCCAAAAAGACGAATCGTCCGTTTCCTTCATTACAAGACTTAAACAGAAAGCTGTCAATTGTAACTTTGGTGACAAAGTGGACGCAAACATTCGTGATCAATTTATCGATAAGTGCAGTGACCGCAGATTGCGAGGAAAACTACTGGAGCAGAAAGACTTAACATTAGACAAACTGATCACCATGGCGCAAGCCCACGAAGCAGCAAAACTACAAGTCAAAGAGATGGAAGGAATTCAAGGGACTGACCTGGCGGCGGCAGTATCAAGCAGACAACATGGAAGAAAAAGCAAGACAACAAACCACACAAGAATCAGGGTTCAGTGACTGCGAATAACGGGCAGGGTAAGAGCAGTCAAAAGTGCTTTCGTTGCGGGAAAGGAGGACATTTTGCCAAAGACTCGGTATGCCCAGCGAAAGGAAAGAAATGTACTAAATGTGGAAAAAACAATCACTTTGCTGTGGTGTGCAAGACAAAAACTAGTCTAAACAATGTACGTGAGCATGATGATGATGATGATGTTGTGTTCGTTGTAAAGCATGCACAAACAAACATAAGCACTAAGATAGGAGGGGTGGGCTTAGACATGCTTATTGATTCTGGTGCAAGTTGTAACATAATAGATAATCAGACATACAACAAGATGAGAGCACAGAACATGAAGCACACGATGCAAAAAGGCCAAAGAACCAAAAACTTGTTTGCTTATGGACAGGATAAACCACTCACAGTAGTACATACGTTTCTAGCTGATGTTCAAATTCAGGGAGTTTCAAAGCGTTGCACAGAAGAGTTCATAGTCATTAAAGAAAAGGGAGCAGTTCCTCTCATGGGGAAAACAACTGCAGAAAAGATGGGTGTTCTTAAGGTAGGAGTACCTACATCAGAAACAGTGCGATCTGTCTTTGAGAAACCAGAAGACAAATTTCCAAAGTTGTTCTCGGGGCTAGGGAAGCTAAAAGACACGCAAATACACCTTCATCAGAAGAATGACATAAAGCCAGTAGTACAATCCGCACGAAGAATTCCGTTCAGCTTGAGAGAAAAAGTCGAAGAGAAAATAAAAGAGCTAGAAAAGCTGGATATAATCGAAAGAGCATCGGGACCTACTACTTTCGTGAGTCCGATAGTGGTCGTGCCAAAACCAAACGGTGAAATTCGGTTATGCGTTGATATGCGACAAGCAAATGAGGCGATCGAACGGGAGAGATTCCCAATACCTACCGTAGAGGAAACACTAACAGAGATGAATGGAAGTAAGGTGTTCACAAAACTAGATCTTAAATGGGGATTTCATCAACTAGAGTTGTCTGAAGCCTCGCGATCAATAACGACATTTGCAACACACGTCGGGTTGTTCCGGTATAAACGTCTCATGTTCGGTGTTACGTCAGCACCTGAAATTTACCAATACACAATTCAGAACGTGTTGCGCGATTGCCCCAGTCAGAGGAATTTGTCAGATGACATAATCGTATATGGAGAAACAGTTGAGGAACACGACAGACGTTTGGAAAAGGTCATGAAAACATTGGAAGGAAGCGGTATGACACTGAACGCACAAAAGTGTGTGTACAGAATGAATGAGATCCAATTCATGGGTTTCCTGCTCTCAGAAAAAGGGATCGGCCCTGCAGTTGCTAAAGTCGAGACAGTGAAAAATGCTCAAAAGCCACAAAATGCCTCAGAAGTACGCAGTTTTCTGGGATTAGTAAACTTCAATGGGAGGTTTATTTGCGACTTGGCAACAAAATCAGAACCACTGGCTCGATTGACTAGAAAAGGTGTTCCATTCAAATGGGGTGAAGAACAAGAAAAAGCTTTCAGTCAGCTAAAAGAAGATCTGTCAAATGCAGAGACTCTGGGTTACTTTGATCCAAAAGCTGAAGAAACTCGGATTATAGCAGATGCAAGTTCAGTCGGTCTAGGCGCAGTCTTGATTCAGACTCAGAAAGGCACGAAGCGTGCAATCTACTATGCCAGTAGAAGTCTCACAGAGACAGAAAAGCGTTACTCACAAACGGAGAAAGAGGCGCTTGCACTTGTGTGGGCGTGTGAACGGTTCCATCAGTATGTATATGGCATTGAGTTTGTTCTAGAAACAGATCACCGTCTGTTACAAGTCATTTATGGCAAACGTTCAAAACCGTCCGCAAGAATCGAACGTTGGGTTCTCAGACTGCAAAGTTACAATTTTAGTGTAGAATATAAACCAGGCAAGCAAAACCTTGCTGACTCATTGTCACGTCTCTTGCCAAAACATCAACCTGGAAAACAGACCCGAAACGTAGCTGAAGAATACATTTGCTTTGTAGCCAAATCGTCTGTCCCAAACAAAATGAGCTGTGAGGAAATAGAAAAGGAATCAGCAAAAGATAAAGAGCTCACAGATCTCAGAAAGTCCATACTTCAAAATGATTTCAGTACATGTCCAAAGGAATTCAAAATTCTCAAAGATGAGTTAGCAGTTGTAGGCAATCTTGTCGTCAGGGGAACGAGGTTAGTGATACCTGCTAATCAAAGGACGCGAGTGATTGATCTAGGTCACGAGGGGCATCAGGGAATAGTAAAAACAAAGCAACGGTTGCGTACCAAAGTGTGGTGGCCCAGTATGGATAGGGACATAGAGAAACGTGTCCGAACATGTCACCAATGCCAGATCGTAGGTCAGAAATCAGCTCAGAACCCCATGACGAGGTCAAAATTTCCAGAAGGACCGTGGGAAGATTTAGCAGTAGATATTCTCGGTCGATTGCCAAATGGCGAGTCGCTGCTTGTTTGTGTTGATTACTACAGTCGCTATTTTGAAGTCAGAGTGATGAAGTCTACAACCTCTGCTAAAGTTGTCGAGGCGCTCGATGATTTCTTTACCACACATGGTCTGCCAAAATCTGTGCGTACAGACAATGGTCCTCAATTCATTTCACTAGAATTTAAAGAGTTCATGACAACAAATGGAATTGAACACAGGCATACCACACCGTTGTGGCCGCAAGCCAATGGCGAAGTAGAAAGACAAAACAGAACTTTGCTGAAAAGCATGAAGATCGCGCAGCTCGAAAAGAAACAATTGAAAAAAGAGCTGAATACTTTTCTTCTCGCGTACAGAACATCTCCCCATTGTACCACTGGAGTTAGTCCTGCGGAACTCATGTTCAACAGAAAATTACGCAGCAAACTTCCTGATCTTGAACAGCCCGTAGCACACTATAGGCAAGATGAGGAAATAGATCGAGAACAGCTTAAGAAGCAAACAGGCAAAGAATATGCAGATGCTCAAAGACGATCAGAATACAGTGAAATTGAGGTTGGTAGTGAAGTTTTGCTACAGAAAAAAAAAACTGATAAGTTGTCACCTACATTTGAGCCTGAAACATTCAAAGTGATTGACAAAACAAACACAGAAGTCACAGTTCAGTCACCAGAAGGTGCGACATATAGGCGCAACATTTCACACACTAAACCATACCTGAGACGAGAGCCAGAAAAAGAGATGGATACAGGTCAAACAGACAAACAAATAAAGGAGAAAGAAGACATACAACCAAATCTCCCGGAGCACCGCCCTAACACAGGAAATACAAATAAGAATGACGTAAGAAAGTCTGAAATGGTGAGAAAAATGCCAGAAAAATACAAAGACTTTGTTCTCGCAGATGGTAACAAATGAGACGTGCTAGTGTTATCATGTGTATGTTTATAACATTCTAACAAGAATGTTGGATTTTTGAGACATTTATTTGTTTTTTTGGACTGATAGGGAATGTCATTCGGGAAAAAGAAAAAGAAATGATGATTTTTGAATTTTGAATTTTTATGTGTTTATTTGTGTTAATAATTAAGTGATGTATTGCATTGAATATGTGCTTTGAATGATTATTGTTTATTGAAACAAATTGAAAAGGGAGGAAGGATATATGATGATTTTGTATTTGAAAAAAAAGGAAGGGATGTAGTATATTAGTTTTGTATAAGTAGGCATTAATATTGGATTTGTATAGTTAGACATTAGGAACTTCCGGCAACCTGTTCTACAGCCGTCCATGCTAACAATGCCTAGACTCTGGAAAACATCTACTGTCTGCCCCGTCCCGAAAAACAAGCCCAAGACACTCAATGACTATCGCCCGGAAGCTCTCACCTCTATAGTGATGAAGTGCTTTGCGCGTATTGTCCTTTCTAGACTGTTCTATCAGGTCAAGCCCTATCAAGATCGTTTCCAGTTTGCATACAAGCAGAACAGATTACAAACGACGCCACACTCACACTCCTGCATCTTGCATAAACACATTTAGAAAAACCTGGCTCTTTTGTACGCATTCTTTTTATTGCCTTCAACACTATACAACCCTATCTCATGGCTCAAAAACTTCTCTGTTACAATGTAACTCCAAGGCTTAATTTATGGATTGTCAACTTCCTTGTAAACAGGACCCAGTCAATCCGCTTTTAAACAGCTCTCTCATCCCTTAGATCCACTTCCATAGGCGCCCCTCAAGGTACAGTTCTCTCCCCTGTGCTGTTCACACTATACACTAACGATTGTAGTGGCACTAACTCTACCCTTCTTATAAAATACTCGGATGACGCTGCCTTAGAAGATATCTCCAATAGTGATGCAACTTACTTTGCAGAAGTAGAACGGTTTAGTGTCTGGTGTAAAGATAATTTCCTAGACCTAAATGTGAGTAAGACCAAGGCACTACTGATAGATTTTCGAAGAAACCACGCCCCTGTCCCAGTTCTGACGATTGTGATGGTGTGTCTGTTGAGCGTGTGACTGAGTATTAGTACCTTGGAACAGTTATAGATGATAAGTTGTCCTTTAATGCAAACACCACCCTCATACACAAGAAATGTCAGTCACGCATCTACTGCCTTCAGCAACTCAGGAAGCTGAATGTGAACCCCTCTGTCCTTCAAACTTTCTACTGCTCTTTCATCGAATCTGTCATCACGTTCGGTTCTGTGTGCTGGTATGGAGGTCTGAGTGTGAAGAACGAGAACCTCCTGGCACGAATGGTAAACGTCTGCAGCAAGGTGATTGGCATTAAGCAAGCAAGTGTGGATTCACTGTATGAACAGCGTGTGGTGAGAAAGGGTAGGCGGATAGCTTCAAACAGATCCCATGTCCTTGCCCACTTCTATGAACTCCTTCCCTCTGGCCGCAGACTCCGCACGCACAGAGCTAGGACACGCAGACTACAGAACAGTTTCATCCCAAAATCCATCACTCTAAGCAATCTCTAGGTACATCCACGCATACCCAAACCTAACTCCTCCCCCTATCGCCCTTTACCTGTGCAATCAGTATAATGTATAATTTTCTAGGTGGGTGTGAATGTGTAAGTGCCGCTCAGCGCATAAAAGATGTTTATGTATGAGATGTGTAAGAGCTATGTGTAAAGATTTTGTAGTGTATACTTTGTTCATTTAGAATTTGCCTTTGTCTTGTTTGTACTACTTGTTATAAATGTACCACAAATGAATTTCTTTCTTCGAGATAATAAAGTACTCTTATTCTTATTGTTATTCTTATCTCTTGCATTTAGGCGGTGGTCAATCATTTTCGGCGGGGAAGTGGTTAGAACCTTACACACATGTATGCCAACACTTTGAGTGCAACGGCCGCTGTGTGAAAAGGCTGCGGCTACATTTTGTTCACGTGCAGGGTCACTGTGCAGTTTACGGTGAACGAAATCAGCACCAGCTGAATGTCCCTGACCCTTTGTAAAGAGAAGAAGAAGAAGACTGACACTTCTGTAACTGTTTGATCCATAGTCACCTCGCGCGTTCCGCGCTCGGTGACTATGGATCAAACAGTTGCGGAAGTGTCAGCCGCTCGGTCTGTCTTCTTGTAACAGTGTGTGTGTATGTGTGAGTGTGAGCTTTGATATGTGTCACTTTAGTTTTTGTAACAGCCCTTTGGTCCACAATTAAGCTATACAACATCAATGCCAACCTGATCAAAGTCATAGCAAACCTTTACAACAAGGCCACTAGCGCAGTCTGCTTCAACGGCAAAATAGGAAACTGGTTTAGGACTACAGTCTGAACATCATGAGGAAGCTGGCTGGAACACAATGGGGAGCCAATGAAAAGATCCTCAAAAATGTATATCAAGGCACAGTGAGACCACACCTTGAGTACGGATCCAATGCATGGTTGACGGCAGCCCAATCACACAAGCAGACCATTGACAGAGTTCAGAACTAGGCACTGCGTATCATCACCGGCGCAATGAGATCCACACCATTTGAAAAGATGGAAGAGACAACAGGCATCCCACCCCTGCGCATGAGAAGAGATTGCAAAGCCTTGATACAGTCCACAAAGGTTAAGTCTTCCAAAGACCATCCTATGAATGCCAGGATGAAATAGCTAACCTCAGGGAGACTGAAAAGATCAAGCTTTGTGAGGGAGACGAGAGCTCTGCAGAGAAAACACCAGGCAAAGCTCCCTGCACAGGTAGAGGCTCTGAATCCTGCTAGTGACCTTCCACCCTGGGAAAGTAAGCCAGAAAACATCACCATCTCTTCCACGGTACCCTACATCACCACCAAAGATGAGCACAACACTGTGAGCAAGAAAGCCCTGACACTGGATATGCTTGAAGAAAAGTATCCCCAGGAAGCATGGATACGGGCATACACCGATGGATCAGCCACAGATGCAGTTCAGAATGAAGGGGCTGGGGTGTACATTCAGTACCCAAACGGAAAATGGCAGGCAGAGACAGTATCAACAGGTCTTCACTGCACAAATTACAGAGCTGAGGTGGAAGCCCTGGTCCGTGCTGCAAACACCCCAGTGGCACTGCAGACCCTGATGCCCAGATTGTCTTCCTGACTGATGCCATGTCTATCCTTGAGGCAGCAACAGCAAGCAAACTGCCACGTCTACAAGAGGCACTGCAAAACATCAAGTGCACCAGACTGGTGCTGCAGTGGATCCATTCACACTGTGGTATCTACGGCAATGAAGAAGCTGACAGAATGGCAAAAGTGGGCGCAGAGAAAGAACAAGACGAAAATGAAGTCAGCTTCACAGAGATGAAGACCATCATTACATCTGTGTACAGACCACCACAACGGCCCCTAGACAGTTACCATCAGCTGTCCAGACAAGAGCAGGTGACCATCTTCCGTCTGAGGACCGGGCACAACCGACTCAATTTCCACCTGCACAGACGCTTTCACCTCGTGCCATCTCCCCAGTGCCCTTGTGGAGAAGCAAAGCAGACCACAGAGCACATCCTCCAGGACTGTGGGAACCACTAGCTGCTGAGGGAGGAGATATGGCAGAAGCCCGCCACTCTACAAGAGAAACTGTACGGGCCTGTGGAGGTGCTACAGAAGACCACAGATTTCATTTTGAGAGCCAAACTCCAAGTATGACGGCGTTGGAGAAGAAGAAGAAGAAGGACTACAGTTGGAGTCAGACAAGGCTGCTTGCTCTCACCAACTCTTTTCAACATCTTCCTGGAAAGAATCATGACAGACGCTCTAAAAGATCATGAAGGAACTGTCAGTATTGGAGGCAGAACAATCACGAACTTGCACTTTGCGGACGACATTGATGGCCTTGCAGGAACAGAGAAGGAGCTAGCTCAGCTGGTGGAAAAGCTGGACAGTACAGCTATTGCGTTTGGGATGGAAATCAGTGCAGAGAAGACCAAAATGCTGACCAATAACACCAGTGGCATTTACACTGAAATCATGATTGGAAGCCAAAAACTGGAAACCGTTAATAAATTCAAATACTTAGAAGCCATTGTGACAGATGAAGGATCAAAACCAGAAATACTGTCCAGGATTGCGCAGACAACAACAGCACTGACAAGATTAAAGACCATATAGAAGGACAAAAACAACACACTCTGCTCCAAGATCAGACTGATGCGCTCCTTAGTCATCTCAATGTTCTTGTATGCTTGCGAGTCATGGACCCTCACAGCAGACCTTGAAAGGAGGATACAAGCCACTGAAAATAATGAGATGTTTTCGAAGGCTGCTTGGCATTTCATACAGAGATCACATCACGAACGAGGAAGTGGGAAGCAGAATCAGGCAAGCCATTGGGCCCTATGAAGACCTATTAGGCCTTGTGAAAAAACTCAAACTGAAGTGGTATGGGTATGTCACGCGTTCAGCAGGGCTTGCCAAAGCAATCCTGCAAGGCACTGTGCAAGGAGGACGAAGGAGAGGAAGACAGAGGAAAAGATGGGAGGACAATATCTCAGAGTGGACAGGACTGAAGCTGAGCGATACGCATTGAATGGCAGAGAACAGAGAGGAATGGAGGGAACTGGTTACCAAGTCATCAGTGGTGCCGCAACGGTCGACAAGACTACGGGATATAGATAGATAGATAGATAGATAGTGCCAGATGAGCTTGGCGCCTTCAGGCGCCAAGCTCATCTGGCACTACCCTTGAATTATCAGGATCAATCCATCTCCTGCTGCAGGGCCCTGGGCTAAATGGGTTAATGCACCCTCCACAGTCCGTTCCATCTGCAAGAGACATAGATTCTCATGACCCCATGTATTGCAGGGGCTGATGAGAATCTGTGCCTCTTGCTGACAAAGATCGACTGCCTCTGTTTCTCCATGTGAGACTACTGATTTCGGATTAAACTGAAGACAATCAATGTGTGTTGATCACTTGTAAATTGGAGTGACGCGCCAGTTATTTATCTCTTCCGCTTCGAATATCACTCCTGCAAATGCTTATCTGACTGGTCATTTTTCGTACTCGCCCCCCCCCCCCTCCCCCCTCCCACACACACCCCTTCGTACGCACACAACACACACACACACGCACACTCACGCACGCACGCACGCACACTCACACGCACGCACGCACGCACTCACACACGCACGCACGCACGCACGCACGCACACACACACACACACACACACACACACACACACACACACACACAACTTTGATTGCTAAAATTCGCCAGCACAATGTTGTCTTGCCTCCACTAAGATTTTTCTTCCCTTCTTTTCCATTGCCCCTCCTGTACAAAGAAGAAGAAGAACAATAACTTTGTCATTTGACACCACTCAACGTTATTTTGCCCGGCATTTTTGAAATACTGAGAACTTTAATCATGACTATATTTATTGCGAAGCATTAACCCTAGAACAAGTCCCTTTAATCCATTGACCGCTGCCCATCTGCAAGTGGTGTAGATCCTCATGAGCCCCCGCAGTTGCGGGGGCTCATGAGGATCTATACCTCTTGCTGAAACCACTTTGTATTCAAGTTTCATTGACAGTTGGGGGAACAGAGAGAATCATTGTGTATACAATTATTATTATAATCACTTATAAATTGGAGCGGAGCGCCAGCCATTTATCTCTTTAAGTGCAGCTGCCAGACTACAGTTTCTTTGCAAATCACTCCTGCAAATGCTCATCTGACAGGCCATTCTTTTGCGCCCAATGAACTCGCCTCCCACCACCACCCTGCCCACCCGCTTCCCTCTCTCTCTCTCTCTCTCTCTCTCTCTCTCTCTCTCTCTCTCTCACACACACACACACACACACACACACACACACACACACACACACACACACACACACACACACACACTGCGCTGCGCGCAAAATTCACGTTTTATAGGTTTGCGTGACGCGACAGGATATCATTCCCATTTCCAGAAGCATCAGGTAAGGTCTCCCTTGACAATCAATGGCATGGGCACACATGTTATTGAACGCGCTCCGCCGCGCACGATTTCAAAGTCGTTCCTATTTTTATATAGGAGCAACAAAAATGATGTCGCATCTGGCGATGGTACAGAATTTTATTTTGCATTTATGGGGGGCCGGAAACACCGCATGTATGTATGTTTGTGTGTATGTATGTATGTGCATTTGCGTACAAAATTGAAACATTTAGTTTTCTTTAACTTACATGTCCATAAGCATTTTTTTGGTAAAAATAAGGAAAAATGGTCACTTCACAGAAAGTCGGCTGACCCGCACTTGATTCGACATTTGTTAAATTCATTTAAATTTGGACATTTTAGACTCCTTCGGAAAATACATCAGATGAGTTCGTTAGCCGGCTTTACAGCTGTCCAAACTGTTACGTGGTGGAGTGAAGTCGTAGTATGATATCACGCCAGACGCACGCACGTAAGGTTCTTTTAAATAAACTTCATTCAGCTGCAACCCGTCACACGTGGCATAAGGATGTAGACAATACTGGAGTAACAGTTCCAACAATAATTTAATTCAGCGATACGATCTCCACACAATGCATTTCCAAATGTACCAACACTGATACAAAGTCTCTTCTGCAAATGTCCACACTGGCGACACAAAGTTCCTCATACGACGTACACCACTGTTACGCTGTGTCTATCACAATGTACAGCCTATACGGGCCACGTACCTACGATAAACTGTGTGTCTCTACAACTGACAACACAAGACAATGTACCTCCGCGCTTTCCTAGCACCAATGTTATATAGTAAGACAACTTTCTAGAATAATCAAAAAATAATCATTCAACGCAACCAATCAGAATGGAACCCGTAACTGAAACTCATAAATATTAATAAAGAAAGAATTTTTCTGGAATAATTACAGTAAGCTACAAAAATTCGGCTGCTCAATTCAGCTCCAAATCCTAATGTAAAATGACATCTCACAAAAGTATGCCAGGCAGTTCACGACCTAGTCGGAATCTTCCAGAACTTACACGATCTTTCAAAAACCGTACAGACTGGCTGCCAACTTCACTCGAACAGTAAACAACTATGACTCGTCTATAAAACAAAGTAGCGAATGTCTTCTGACGTCACATGTACGATGTCACTAGACAGCGTGACCCTGATTCGAACGTTCTGGTTCATTCTCAACTAATCTACGCAAAACAAAAATCGACCGCTCTTCTCCGTACGACTTTTCTAGAAGCTTCCGGACTAAAATTAACATATCATAACAAAGCCAACACCGCTATCATGGACGAACAATAAAGAATATAACTGAAAAGGTACGTGATACGTAACCATGACAGCTCATCGGATCGTTTCCTACGATTAACACGTGCATGCTCTCACAGGACAACACAACCACAATCGTAACACAAACTTTTGATTGAAAATGAATTAAGTTTGGAACAATATAAAAAGAATATCAACGCCCTTATGGCTCACGTGGATGACCAATCCATTTAATTAGTCTGACCTTTGTGACTTTGAAATTTCCAACAGGTCACTGAAATGTTCAAGTGTCAAGGTGTCTTAACAGAAGTACAGGGCTGGCTTTTGTACAAGCGAAATTTATGATTTTTCAACATGTATGCATTTTTCTGCCAACTGTCAAGCTCCCGTGACCTTTGACCAAAGCGAGGAGTCAACCAAATTTGTATTCTTAGTAAGACCTTATTATCAGCTACCTTTATGTCAAATTTTATTTAAAAGTTTGCTAAAAGCTGATAAAAACTAACATTGTACAAAACGTGGCATTTTACACACCTGTCCCCACCCCTTGTAACCCTTGACCTTTCCAATGGTCATCTAAGAAGTATACATAGGAAGATCTTACTATCAGCTATCTCTGTGTGGGGTTGATGTTGTAAACAGTATTTGTGAAAAACAATTTTTTGTTGGCCTTTTTCTTAAAAACCTATTTTGTAACTTCTTTTGATCTTTGACCTTTTTAAGAATTTATTCAACTTTGTAGAGCTGAGATGGTACACCTCGCCCAGTACCTGTGTGAAAAGCACTACTAGCACCATTGCTGTGGTTTTTGCACTTGTCCGGTGTCAGCCTAGGTTTAACTGGACTTCATTCGCTTGAAGTGAAAATTTGCACTGGAGTATGAGGGAGCGGTCTCTCGGAGAAAAACTGAATCCGGTGACATGGCACCATTTCAAACCCCTACCACAGGCAGGCACAGATGCTGATGTGCTGTCTTTAGCAGGGTACTACAGAATTTCTTTGGCTACAAAAACTCACTAAGATCTGTGCCATATACAGTTCTTGCAGCTTCCTTAAAATATATGTTTCTGGAAAGGCTCCGTAGTCATGCTTTGAAAAGGAAAGTCAGTTCTCTCAACGAGAGGCGTAGATCCTCATGTGCCTACTTGTATAGAAGTGGCAATAAATAACGTCTGATTAATATGGCTAAATCTGCAGTGGTAATGCAGGTGTGCGTATTAACAGATCCTCATGAGCTACCTTTACTGTGGAAGCACGAGTCTTGTGAATCTGTGCCTCCTTGAGACAGGTGATTGATTGTATGTCCACCTTTCTACAACAATCATTGGTGTTGATAGCCACTTTAACCCATTACATCTTGAGGCTGATTTTTTAACTTGCTTATTGTCCTATGAAAGCTATGTTACAGATTAGGAGATAGATCAACCAATTTAGTTCAAGGATGGTGTCAGAGTAGCTTGGCGCCTTTCTGTAGCCCTCTTTCTGACGCGTCTGGGACGCCAGTGTTGTTCTATAAAAGATCACCAAAACGTTCTAAAGTACAAAGTTACTTAGTGCTGTTCGAAACAATAGGCACTCTACTGGATTTGTTTGCAGCACACATTTGGAGCAATAGTGTGTAACAGACTAATACAGAAATAATCTTTGCGAAATCAAAAGCACATGAGCATCCTGTGCGACCATTTCATTGAAGACATTTGCAGTCGTTTGAGGCAAACGGTCACTCACCTCTTCCATTGCACTACACTGACAATTTGTAGACAATGCTGCTGATCATGCAGACGGCAACGTCATTACATATCTCATATTACGTCATGACTCTATTATATATACATGTATATTCTTTTGACGTCAGTCATGTCTGGTGTGACCCAGGTCAGAAGATTTCAACTTAATACGAAAATAGTGGAGGAATGAAAACAAATACGTAAGTTATTGGTAGAAAGGGTTTCAGTGCTGCATGGGCCCTTGTAGGTCTTCGGGAGGTCAAAGGAACCATTGTACCCCTCAGGCCTTCGGCCTTCAGAGTACAATGGTTCCTTTGACCTCCCGAAGCCTACAGGGTCCGTGTAGCGAACCCCTGGTATCAATAATTTATATTAGTCCACAAGCTAGGAAGGTCTACCGTGCACCCCCCCCCCCCCCCCCCAGTACTCAATAAGATGGATTTCAAAGTGTTCCTTAGTATGTCCTGAGATGTTTAAGCCATGTTCCCCGAAAATCCTTAGGAACACACCAGAGATATAGCCGATGGCGCAAGGGTACCCCCATTCACGCTCTTCGCAGGTGCTAAAATGAGGTTGAGAAACATTTTCCTCTAAATAAATCAGAATTCATTCCAGAAGCCCAAATCAGGCAATATTATGTTAAGGCACACGTTCTGCAGCCTCTGCAAAAAAACAGAATGAAAAAATATTGAATCTCTGGCTCACAGTGAAGGTATTTGTGGACCCAGCAAACGACCATTTCCGCGAAATCGCAAAAAAAAAAGACAAAAAATAATGTGTCAGATGCCTTCAGACATTTTCTATAGTGCTGGCAGTCCATTTTCAGGCTTACATTATTAAAACAGGATGTTACAATTATTATAAACTTGACTAGGTGATGCTGTGATCACTGTGAGTGCCACAGTGGTTGATTTTGTATCCCTACCCCCAAGTTGTAAAAATACACAAAATTAATTAGAAAAAAATTCTAAAGTTATTCCATTTCATTTTGACCTTTCTTAACCTATTGAGTTTCAATAATGTGAGCATAAAGTGCAAGAAAATAAGGAAAGTCGGCATCCTTTACGGTACATTCGTGGTGAATGATAGCTTTTTCCCATTTAAAATTGCCAAATTGGGAAACGTACGTTGTTTCCGGTGCCCTCAGAAATTGTGTATACTACCGATAGGTCTTTGTTAGGTTTTATTGGTTAGGATAGAGTACCACAGTTACTCCCAACCTGATTTTGTGATGCTATGATGCATTTAGGGGCCACAGTGACTGAATCTGCTGCCCTACCCCCATTTTACCAGTACGCAAAGTAACGCAAAATAATCATAAAAATTGCTTACGTAATAGTCCTCTGTTTAAATATTTTTTGTTGCCAGTTGTTGTTTTTTTTTTTAAAGTATGCATACTGAGCATGAAAAGTTGTGATCATTTCACTAATTTCAATGTAACCCATCAATTTAATTGTAACTATTTTTAACTGGCTGGTCTTTTAGGTGATATTTTACCAAGCGTAAGGCGGGTCTAGTAAGGTCTCCCCTTCTCCTTTCATTTATTTTTATCTAGAAATGTGTAAATATGAATATGCGTAATAAAGTTTCATGGTTCCTAATAGCCAAAACAATGTTATCAAAAATACTTAGTTTCCACATGTCGACCACGAGATCTCCACTTCCACCTTCTGCAACGTGCAATCTTTTTTATGGCCGTCTTTAAATCTTATATTGTTCTGGCTGCCAATAAGTGAGCTGTCAAGAGCTAGGCAGCATGTTTTCAGAGTTTGGTGTATAGGGGCGTGTCTTCTGGTCAGAACTGCCAGCAGACTGCTTCTCTGTATGGACATGTTTGGAGAATGTGCTAAGGAGACCGATTTTCTATGCCAAATTCGCATAGGGCTGTTTCCACATGACCCAGTCTCACGAGGTGAGTTCAGCAGGGTCCTTACGGTCTGTGAACATTTGTAAAAGTTGTAAAAAAAATGGCAAGGCTTTTTGAGGGCCCTGGAAAGTCTGTCAATTTCAGTCCTTTTCCTTAAAGTCTGTGAAAGTTTGTAAAAAAATGACAACGTACTGGCAAACTTTTGTCTACTTCTTTTTTTTTTCTCCCTCAATTTGTGACTATTCCCATTGCAAACGATCATGCTGACGCTTGTTGCAAGTGATCTATATTTAGCTCTGATCATAAAGTGACTGCATGGCGAACATTCTGATTGGTTGTTTACGCTTTTACCGAAGTCCGCCATTCACTAAGC
This sequence comes from Semisulcospira habei, assembly GCA_036245525.1. Classification (NCBI taxonomy): domain Eukaryota; kingdom Metazoa; phylum Mollusca; class Gastropoda; family Semisulcospiridae; genus Semisulcospira; species Semisulcospira habei. The sequence goes on along the minus strand of BTPG01000009.1, from coordinate 305,238 downwards.
GTTCTTTTATTTTGGTATCTCTTCACGCATTAGGCACGGAAGCTTCAAATAATTGCTGATACAGAGTGATCTGATTAAAGTGTGTAAAGCTTCAGGCTTCAGTTTGGGTTTGTGAAACGTTCCTGCTTTTCTGGATGGACCCAGTCCAGAGTAATCAGTGTGTAGATGAAAGATGGTGGCCTGGCTCTCCCTGTTCAGCTTGTTGATGTCATCTGCCCACGGGCTGCAGCCGCCATTCTGCTTTTGCCAATCACTTTGTTGTTGTAGTGTCTCCATTCCCAGCTAGTCCAGAATGCACTGGAATCCACTGCAGCACTATTTTGTGGACAGGGCATCCAGTCTATCTTGAAGCTTCCTGGTGAGATCAGTGGATCAAGCTGCTGCCTTTGCCTAGCTAGTGCTCTGCTGCTGTGTTGAGCACCTGCAGATCTGTACGATAGTTGGAGCTGCTGCCCCTAGCTGGTAAGGAGAGGGAGGTAGTAGTGCGGTCTGCACAACAGATGTACACGCCAGTTCCTTCATTCAACACGGCATCTTGTGTGGTATCACAGCTGCTGTGAGGGTAGCGCTTGTGCACAACCTCCAGCAAGATGGCTTTGTGCAGTGCCGCGACCTTTGGCAAAGAGTCCTGGAACATTATGTTGTCTTGAAGGCTCTTCGAGATGTCCAGGTATCTGAAGGGAGCTGTTCACACATCTTTGGGCTTGGTTCCAGGACGTCAGTGTTAGCCCTTTGCAGGACCTTCAGTTGGCAGTTCAGATTGGGCATTTCTGACGGTTCTTGGTCTGCTCCTGTAGTCTCCCATGCTGTCGGTGTTTAGTAAGTCTCTTCATCGTGTGTGCTGTTCTGCATTCCAGTGGCTCCAATGTCCTCCATTTCCTAAATTGGGGTGCTCCAGATGGCTCTAAGAATGTCACTGCATCATGAGAATGACCCATGTTCTGCATCTTGTCAAGCCTGGCTTTTTGGGTTTCAGGCAGTGTTTCATGTTGTCGATGTATCTTGGTACCGCACAACTGGTCTGACCGAGCAGGTGTTTGCTTGTGCCAGGATGCTGTAATTTGCGCCAATGTGGTCCCCACCAGTTCTTCATCAGAGACTCTCTTTCTTTTTTGCAGCTCTAGCTTCCATGGTTTCAATGTGAGGCCTCCACGTGAATTACTTACTTACTTACGCCTGTCACCCCTACCCGGGTATAGGCCGTCGACGAGAGACCTCCAGCAACTCCTGTCCTGTGCTTCTCCTTCGATTCTACTCCAGGTGGTTCCCAGTCTCTTGATGTCTGCTTGGAGGTCTCGACGCCAGGAGTTTCTCGGCCTACCTCTTTTCCTCTTTCCCTGGGGGTTCCATGACAATGCCTGCCTAGTGATACTGGAAGCTGGCTTTCTCAGACTGTGACCGATCCATCCCCATCTTCTTCGCCCAATTTCATTCTCTGCTGTTATCTGCTCTGTTCTCTCCCAGAGTCTGACGTTGCTGATCTTCTCTGGCCAGTGGATTTTCAAAATTCTTCTAAGGCAACTGTTCATGAAGGTCTGTACTCTGTTGACTGTGGTTTTTGTCAATCTCCATGTCTCTGCTCCATATAGGAGAACTGCTTTTACATTGGAGTTGAAAATCCGGACTTTGGTGTGTTGTGACAGCTCTCTGGAACTCCACACTTTTTTCAACTGGAGAAAGGCTGCTCTGGCTTTACCGATTCGTGCTCTGACATCTGCATCAGTGCCGCCTTTTTTGTCTATGATGCTCCCGAGATAGGTGAAGGACTCCACCTCCTCCAACGGGGTGCCAGCAAGCAAGACTGGTTCTTCCCTGGTTGCGTTCAGCCTCATTGTCTTTGTTTTCTGTTTGTGAATGGTGAGGCCCACTTGGGACGAGATGTCAGCAAGCCTCGTGGTCTTGTCCTGCATTTGTTGATGAGTGTGGGACAGTAATGCCAAGTCGTCTGCAAAATCGAGGTCGTCAAGCTGTGTCCACAGTGTCCACTGTATTCCACTTTGTCTGTGCTCTGTGGTCATCTTCATGACCCAGTCTATGGCCAGTAGGAAGAGGAACGGAGACAGCAGACACCCCTGCCTGACACCAGTTCTGACCTGGAGCTCTCTGGTGAACTGCCCTTCGTGGATCACGCGACATGTCATGCCATCATAGCTGCTCTTGATCAGGCGGACGAGCTTTGTGGGTACACCATAGTGTCGTAGGAGTTTCCACAGAGTCTCTCGGTCCACGCTGTCAAATGCTTTCTCATAATCCACAAAGTTGACGTACAGCGGGGAGCTCCACTCCAGAGACTGTTCCACGATGATGCGGAGAGTGGCGATCTGGTCTGTACATGATCGGTTCTTCCTGAATCCTGCTTGCTGGTCTCTCAGCTGGGGGTCAACGGAGCTCTTCATTCTCTCTAGGATGATCCTGTTGAAGACCTTTCCTGGTACTGACAGCAAGGTGATTCCTCTGTAGTTGGAACACTTGCTGAGGTCGCCTTTCTTGGGAAGCTTGATTAGGTACCCCTCCTTCCAGTCAGCTGGCATCACCTCCTCTTCCCAGATCTTTCCAAACAGTGGGTACAGCATCTCAACTGTTGTCTCTAGGTCTGCTTTCAGAGACTCCGCTGGGATGCCATCTGGCCCTGCTGCTTTGCCATTCTTCAAAAATGCCACTGCTTTTCTGATCTCTTCCCGGCTGGGTCTGTCACAGCTGATGGGTAGGTCGGTCTCTGCCGGCTGGATGTCGGGGGGGTCGGGTGGGCTAGGTCTGTTCAGTAACTCTTCAAAATACTCGGCCCATCTGTCGAGTTGGTCTGCTCTGTCTGCAATAGGCTTACCTTCTTTGTCTTTTACTGGTCTTTCTGTATGGCCATACTTACCCGACAATCTTCTGGTAATGTCGTAGAGCTGTTTCATGTTGCCGCTGCCTGCTGCCTTTTCTGCCTCTGCTGCCAGGCTGTCTGTGTAGGCCCTCTTGTCTGCCCTGATACTCCTCTTCACCTCGCGGTTGGCTTCCGAGTATTCCCCCTGTGCCCTTACTTTGGCTGCTCTCGTGCGACTGTTGTTGACCGCTGCTTTCTTCTGCTTCCTCGCTTCTATCTTCTTCAAGGTCTGTGCCGACAGCCAGTCCTTGTGGTGGTGTTTCCTGAGCCCTACAGTGTCTTTGCAGGTTGAGTTCAGCGCCTCTCTAACTGCCTTCCACTGCTGCTCTGTGGTGACCGCCTCCTCTTCATTTACTAGCTCCTGTAGCGCTTGAAACCGGTTGGACAGCACCAGTTTGAACTCTTCTCTAACTCCAGTTTCTCTCAGGAGGCCTACATTATAGCGCTGTCTTCTTGTTGTCTCTGTGCGGCTTTTCTTTAGCTTGAGCTTCATTCTTAAGGTAAGCAGATGGTGGTCTGAGGCGACATCTGCTCCCCTCCTCACTCGAACATCTTGAAGGGATCTTCTAAATTTCTTGCTAATGCAGATATGGTCTATTTGGTTCTCTGTTGTATGGTCAGGTGAGACCCAAGTTGCTTTGTGTATTCTTCTGTGTGGGAAGATGCTGCCTCCAATGACAAGTCGGTTTAGAGCACAAACCTCTCCCCGTTCTCACTCATCTCCGAGCCTAGTCCCTGTCTCCCCATCACCTCTTCGTATCCGGTGTTGTCCTCCCCTATTTTGGCATTAAAATCGCCCATGACGATGGTGATGTCTCGCTCCGCACATTTGTCCACGGCACTCTGGAGTCGGTCGTAGAACTCTTGTTTCTCTTCCTCGTCACTGTCATTGGTGGGCGCATAACACTGGATGACGTTCAGCTTGAGCTTTTTCTTGGTTCTAAAGGCTGCTGTTATAATTCTTGGCCCAAGAGCTTCCCAGCCCATCAGCGCTCTCTGTGCCACTGGTGACAGCATGAGTGCTACTCCTTCTGTATGGGGGGCATTCTCCTCTTCATGACCTGAATACAGAATCATCTCCCCACTTAAAAGCCTTTTCTGGCCAGACTGCGTCCATCTGGCTTCACTGATGCCTAGCAGGGAAAGGTTGTACTTTTGCATTTCCGCTGCTATCTGGGCGGCCTTGCCGCTCTGGTACATGGTCTTGACGTTCCATGTGCCCATAGTTGTATCCCTGGATAGAGAGAGGCGGCTCGGTCCTGTGGCTTCCGAAGACTTCCGGCTTTCACCACAGGACGTCATAAGTCTTCTAGTAGAAGAACCTTCCTCCTCCAGGAAAGGAATTACTGTTAGTCTTTTCGTCGGCGTTTTTGTAGCTATTTCCTTTTTTGCAGGGTGGGGAAGCTACCCCCACGCCCAACCCCCTTACTAGGAGGACCAGGGGTTTTCTGTCGGGGTCACCTTCCCTTAGACCATGTTGGTTCACGGCACCTTATTTCATTCGGTGCACCCCTCTCACGAGGGACCCCCTATCCACCACCCAGGGGACGCGCCTCAACGCCGTATGGTCCCAGCGCGAGGCCTCCACGTGAATCCAGTAATTTATTTGTTGCCAGTAAAGTTGGCCTGTCTGTCTTTGGTACTGGAAGATCTCCAGTTTTGAGGTGACCTCTTCCATCTGATTGAAAGAGATGGTCTAGCTCAGTTTGAGTGGCCTCTTTCAGTCCAGCTGCTGACTCTATAGTCAGCATCCTGGATTCTGGAGGATGCTATTTCTTTATGTTCTGGAGGATGCTATTTCTTTATGCCTCCAGGTGAATCCAGTAATTTATTTGTTGCCAGTAAAGTTGGCCTGTCTGTCTTTGGTACTGGAAGGTCTCCAGTTTTGAGGTGACCTCTTCCGTCTGATTGAAAGAGATGGTCTAGCTCAGTTTGAGTGGCCTCTTTCAGTCGAGCTGCTGACTCTATTGGCAGCATCCTGGATTCTGGAGGATGCTATTTCTTTATGTTCTGCTGCGCTCCACACTGCAAAGTCATCTGCATGGAGGATGTTCAAGACGAACCTTGGTACTGTTGTACTGATGTCATTAATGTAGACCAAAAACAGCATTAGACACAACATCTCCCTGAGGTACACCTTCCCCGAGTTTGACAAGAGTGCTGAATGTGCAGACGATAGAAGCTTCAGCGGCAGCCTCTGTTAAGCATGCCTTAAATAAAAAGAATTACAATTAAATCGATGGGTAACATTGAAATTAATGAAATGATCACAAATGTTTATGCTCAATATACATATTTTGTTAAGAAAACTGGCAACAAAAATATTTAATCAGAGGAGCAATTGTTATGATCATTTTTCGTTCCTTTGCGTACAGGTAAAATGGGGGTAGGGCAGCAGATTCAGCCACTGTGGCCCCTAAATGCATCACAGCATCATAAAATCAGGTTGGGAGTAACTGTGGTACTCTATCCTAAACAATAAAACCTAAAAAAGACCTATCAGTTGTATACAAAATTTCTGAGGGCATCAGAAACAATGTACGTTTCCCAATTCAGCAATTTTAAATGGTAAAAAGCT
>BTPG01000009.1:288156-299691 GCA_036245525.1 Semisulcospira habei | reverse complement strand
ATCATTCACCATGAACATACCGTAAAGGATGCCGACTTTCCTTATTTTCTTGCACTTTATGCTCACATTATTGAAACTCAATAGGTAAAGAGAGGTCAAAATAAAATGGGATAACTTTATCAATTTTTTCTAATTAATTTTGTGTATTTTTACAACTTGGGGGTAGGGATACAAAATCAACCACTGTGGCACTCACAGTGTTCACAGCATCACCTAGTCAAGTTTATAATAATTGTGACATCCTGTTTTAATGATGTAAATCTACAAATGGACTGTCAGTGATATAGAAAATGTCTGAAGGCATCTGACACATTATTTTTGTCTTTTTTTGCGATTTCGCGGAAATGGTCGTTTACAGGGTGCACAAATACCTTCACTGTGAGCCAGAGATTCAATATTTTTTCATTCTGTTTTTTGCAGAGGATGCAGAAGGTGTGCCTTAACATAATATTACCTGATTTGGGCTTCTGGAATGAATTCTGATTTATTTAGAGGAAAATGTTTCTCAACCTCATTTTAGCACCTGCGAAGAGCGTGAATGGGGGTACCTTTGCGCCATCGGCTATATCTCTGGTGTGTTCCTAAGGATTTTCGGGGAACATGGCTTAAACATCTCAGGACATACTAAGGAACACTTTGAAACCCATCTTATTGAGTACTGGGGGGGGGGGGGGGGGTGCACGGTAGACCTTCCTAGCTTATGGACTATATTGTAGTCACGGATACACATACGCAATGGAAAGGGAAGTAACTACTGATGAATCCGCCTACCCAGTAAAACGTTAACTCACAGCGAAATTACCCTCCACCTCCCCCCCCCCCCCCCCCCCCCACCTGTCTATGCAATCACCGGCACTGTTTTCTGAAAGTACCGCTGGCTACATGTACAAGGGGGTTAACACTACTGTCGCACCGCCTGCCTACTCGGCGAGCGGCCACGTATATATGCAAAATTAGAATAATGTACAAGGATAATTGCCAAATGACTGACGGACAGGTTGCACAATCATTGCTTCAATACATGAGCGTCGATGTCAGACTCTTTTACGGCCAGTGGCGGCAGACTGCGTTTCTGAAGTCTTTGTGAGCTCAACGCCGAAATGCCCACTCTGTCCGAGGAACATGGGTGCAACGTGTTACCACCAAGAGTCATGTCTCTTGCAGTTGATTCGCGTTCACTTTTTGTCGGCATCGAAAAATTTTACTATCATTTATCATGACTGTTGTTTGATGTTAGTTATGGGTTTGTTGCTTCGTCGATTTAACAAAACAAAACAAAAAAGTCTGATAAAATTGATTTGTTTGCTGCTTTGAGTGAGTGGGTGGGTGAAGAGTGCTTAACCCACTTAGTCCCTACATCAGGAGGTGGGATTGACCACGATAATTCAAGGGTAGTGCCAGATTAGCTTGGCGCCTGAAGGCGCCAAACTAATCTGGCACTACCCTTGAATTATCATGTTCAACCCATCTCCTGCAACTGGCACATAGTCATTAGGCAACACCTCCGAAATTTGAGAATGAGACCTTGGGGCTAAAAGGGTTAATGAACTTAATGATCTGTGATAGAAACACGATTCTTGTCCCCGAGTGTGAAGAGGTAGAGGGCAACACTTAACAGTAAAAAAAACAGCAGCCTTTAAAACGATCTGTTTCTGTGGCGGGCGTTGATTGCTAAAAAAAAAAAAAAAAAAATCGCCCGATAAAACGGGTTATTAGTATTGCCTTGCTTCAACTAAGAATTTCCTCACATTCTTTTTTACAATCCGCTTGAGTAGGCACACGGGGCAGAGGTTTTTCGTTGCCTTCGCCTGCAAAGAAGAGAAAGAGCAAAAAAGTATTTCATTTTACGACATTCCAACTTCAACGTTTGACTTAGCCCTTTGGCCAACATTGTGGTAAAAAGAAACTAAGAATGTTTGACTTAGCCCTTTGTCCAACATTGTGGTAAAAAGAAACTAAGAACGTTTTACTTAGCCCTTTGTCCAACATTGCGGTAAAAAGAAACTAAGAACGTTTTACTTAGCCCTTTGGCCAACATTGTGGTAAAAAGAAACTAAGAACGTTTGACTTAGCCCTTTGGCCAACATTGTGGTAAAAACTAAGAACGTTTGACTTAGCCCTTTGTCCAACATTGTGGTAAAAAGAAACTAAGAACGTTTGACTTAGCCCTTTGTCCAACATTGCAGTAAAAAGAATCTAAGAACGTTTGACTTAGCCCTTGGTCCAACATTGTGGTAAAAAGAATCTAAGAACGTTTGACTTAGCCCTTTGTCCAACATTATGGTAAAAAGAAACTAAGAACGTTTGACTTAGCCCTTTGGCCAACATTGTGGTAAAAAGAAACTAAGAACGTTTGACTTAGCCCTTTGTCCAACATTGTGGTAAAAAGAAACTAAGAACGTTTGACTTAGCCCTTTGGCCAACATTGTAGTAAAAAGAAACTAAGAACGTTTGACTTAGCCCTTTGTCCAACATTGTGGTAAAAAGAAACTAAGAACGTTTGACTTAGCCCTTTGGCCAACATTGTGGTAAAAAGAAACTAAGAACGTTTGACTTAGCCCTTTGTCCAACATTATGGTAAAAAGAAACTAAGAACGTTTGACTTAGCCCTTTGTCCAACATTGTGGTAAAAAGAAACTAATTACGTTTGACTTAGCCCTTTGTCCAACATTGCGGTAAAAAGAAACTAAGAACGTTTTACTTAGCCCTTTGGCCAACATTGTGGTAAAAAGAAACTAAGAACGTTTGACTTAGCCCTTTGTCCAACATTGTGGTAAAAAGAAACTAAGAACGTTTGACTTAGCCCTTTGTCCAACATTGTGGTAAAAAGAAACTAAGAACGTTTGACTTAGCCCTTTGTCCAACAATGCGGTAAAAAGAATCTAAGAACGTTTGACTTAGCCCTTGGTCCAACATTGTGGTAAAAAGAAACTAAGAACGTTTGACTTAGCCCTTTGTCCAACATTATGGTAAAAAGAAACTAAGAACGTTTGATTTAGCCCTTTGGCCAACATTGTAGTAAAAAGAAACTAAGAACGTTTGACTTAGCCCTTTGTCCAACATTGTGGTAAAAAGAAACTAAGAACGTTTGACTTAGCCCTTTGTCCAACATTGTGGTAAAAAGAAACTAAGAACGTTTGACTTAGCCCTTTGTCCAACATTGTGGTAAAAAGAAACTAAGAACGTTTGACTTAGCCCTTTGTCCAACATTGTGGTAAAAAGAAACTAAGAACGTTTGACTTAGCCCTTTGTCCAACATTATGGTAAAAAGAAACTAAGAACGTTTGACTTAGCCCTTTGTCCAACATTGTGGTAAAAAGAAACTAAGAACGTTTGACATAGCCCTTTGTCCAACATTGTGGTAAAAAGAAACTAAGAACGTTTGACTTAGCCCTTTGTCCAACATTGTGGTAAAAAGAAACTAAGAACGTTTGACTTAGCCCTTTGTCCAACATTGTAGTAAAAAGAAACTAAGAACGTTTGACTTAGCCCTTTGTCCAACATTGTGGTAAAAAGAAACTAAGAACGTTTGACTTAGCCCTTTGGCCAACATTGTGGTAAAAAGAAACTAAGAACGTTTGACTTAGCCCTTTGTCCAACATTGTAGTAAAAAGAAACTAAGAACGTTTGACTTAGCCCTTTGTCCAACATTGTAGTAAAAAGAAACTAAGAACGTTTGACTTAGCCCTTTGTCCAACATTGTAGTAAAAAGAAACTAAGAACGTTTGACGTAGCCCTTTGTCCAACATTGTGGTAAAAAGAAACTAAAAACGTTTGACATAGCCTTTTGTCCAACATTGTGGTAAAAAGAAACTAAGAACGTTTGACTTAGCCCTTTGTCCAACATTGTGGTAAAAAGAAACTAAGAACGTTTGACTTAGCCCTTTGTCCAACATTGCGGTAAAAAGAAACTAAGAACGTTTGACTTAGCCCTTTGTCCAACATTGTGGTAAAAAGAAACTAAGAACGTTTGACTTAGCTCTTTGTCCAACATTGTGGTAAAAAGAAACTAAGAACGTTTGACTTAGCCCTTTGTCCAACATTGCGGTAAAAAGAAACTAAGAACGTTTGACTTAGCCCTTTGTCCAACATTGCGGTAAAAAGAAACTAAGAACGTTTGACTTAGCCCTTTGTCCAACATTGTGGTAAAAAGAAACTAAGAACGTTTGACTTAGCTCTTTGTCCAACATTGTGGTAAAAAGAAACTAAGAACGTTTGACTTAGCCCTTTGTCCAACATTGTAGTAAAAAGAAACTAAGAACGTTTGACTTAGCCCTTTGTCCAACATTGCAGTAAAAAGAAACTAAGAACGTTTGACTTAGCCCTTTGTCCAACATTGTGGTATAAAGAAACTAAGAACGTTTGACTTAGCCCTTTGTCCAACATTGTGGTAAAAAGAAACTAAGAACGTTTGACTTAGCCCTTTGTCCAACACTGCGGTAAAAAGAAACTAAGAACGTTTGACTTATCCCTTTGTCCAACATTGTGGTAAAAAGAAACTAAGGACGTTTGAAGGCCCACTACCGCGTAACTGTTTAAACTGAGACACGCTTCTGCGACAAATGGTTTCGAAACGCTGCACGCAGGTCTAGCTATGGTTCATTTAGACACAGGAGAAACCAGTTCAGCGCACCTCGTATTAATATCAAGTAACCTGACAATGATTCCACTCCGTTCTAAAAAAAACAAACCTCATCGATATCAGTGCGAGAAACAGCTAAAAATAGATTGGCATGCTAACGCATGCGGCGCAGAACACATAAGTGCGATTATGCGTGTGCATGTGCCGCGTGTCCAAACTGCTGTTAAAGTTCATCAGGTGTGTCGACGAGGCATAATGCGTATTGGTACTTTAAAAACGTGATATTGCGTTTTATTAACCCCTTTTTTTATCCTGGGGCTGATTTTGTAAAATATGCTTGTAATCCTATGAAGGCTATTCTTTTAGTTCAAAGGTGGTGTCAGAATAGCTTGGCGCCTCAGGCGCCACGCTATTCTGGCACCACCCTTGAACTATGTCAAATTTATTTCAGGCAATAGGTGTATCAGGAGGAAAGGGTTAACCCTTTACCGCCTGGATCTGGCATGTGAAGACGAAAGAAAGAAAGTCCACTTTTCTCTTTGCTGTCACAATATGACACCGTCTTTTTTCCCGTAACCATTTGACCCCACCGGCCGCATTTCCTGAAATGTGGACGTGTTACCCAACGATCACTTACCAGTTGCAGGAGATGGATCGACCATGAATCAATGAATCAATGAATCAATGAATCTTTATTTTACAACGGTGAAGATATTAACACAGTCAGTGACTATGTCATTTTTCGTACCTGCCGTTGCTACAACTACGACTAACTAAGTACAAAGTATACATAAAAAAGAGACATCAAAACATAATAATACAAAATATATAGTCCACTAAACACAAAAAAGCGCATACGCTGCGCACAAACGCACTCACGCGTCCACACACACACACACACACACACACACACACACACACACACACACACACACACACACACGCGCGCGCACACACACGCACACACACATACACATGATTGTTATAATATACACGGACATTCGTGTGTCTACGAATAACTAGATATTATTATTTGAGTAATGTCAGATACTTATAAAGACTTGCCTTGAAACGAGATAATGTCGGAATGGCTTTAACGTGATGTGGGAGTGAGTTCCACAGTGTGGAACCCGCAAATGACAAAGTAGATTTAAATATATCTATTCGGGGTTTTGGAACAATATAAAGACCCCTCATGTTCCCATAGCAGGAATCTGGTTTTTTAAACAACTCTTTTAGATATTTTGGAGCGCTATGGTTCCACACTTTAAACATCAGTACCCCTTTGTTATATTTAAAATGATTTTGAAGGGGCAGGAATCCAGCTTTACTGAGTTTTTCCTCGGTCGTCAAGTGCGGGTCGGGAAGAATTAATTTTGCCATTCTCCTATGTAAAGAATTTAGTCTTTTTAAGTGGACATCACTGCAACAATCCCACACCGTCGATGCCATGATAATTCAAGGATAGTGCCAGATGAGCTTAGCGCCTTCAGGCGTCAAGCTTATCTGGCACTATCCATAAACTATCATGTTCACTCCGTCTCCTGCTTTAGGGCCTCGGGGCTAATTGGGTTAAAATTTGTCCTGCGAAAGCAGAGACAATATACCAAATCTATGATAAGATAGATTTCAGTTAAATGACAATGAAAATTTTGCATTTAAAAAAGAAATCATCTTTCATTTATTTTCTGGGTGACTTTATGGCTCTTGACAGGACAGAGATGTATGTGTTGGTTTGAGTGTCCTGAAATGAATGAGTGCATCGGGAATGAAGATCTGTATCAGTGTGGAGAGCCAGCTGCTGAAGGCAAACAACGCACAGGATGTCGCATCACACGCTAACATTGAAAGAGAAATATACGGCGAAAACCCACGCAAATGCAGTGCGGCGAAAAACCCCATGAGCCCCGCATATGCGGGGCTCATGAGGTTTTCCCGCCGCATTGCAGTTGCTTGTTGTTGTTTGTTTGATTTTTTTTTTCTTTTTTTTGAGGAGGAGGAGATAAGGGGTGGGGTGGGAAGGGGGGAGGCAGACAGCTACACACACACACACACACACACACACACACACACACACACACACACACACACACACACACACGCACGCACGCACGCACGCACGCACTCACGCAACGCACGCACTCGTGCATGGAAACTGACGACAATTACCAGTTTGGAACTTGGCAACTGGAATATTTTATTTATACACACCAAAACAATTAACGTTTCATATGTGAAATAAAGGCTGAAACAGCAAAAACATATGTTCTGGCTGTTTCTAAAACTATTAGCATCCGTTTTCCGTGATATTATCACTTGTTTGAAGATGTTGTAGGATCCACTATCTGTATCCTGACTGATCCACTCTCAGTCTGTCCGAATACACTCTTCTCTTACAGTCTGCACAAACAAAAATACAAGAAATCTGGTCAGTACGCGGTCACATAAACCAGCAACACGGGGTCAAACGCTTGATTCTCGAGCAACACTGACTTTGAGGGCCGTTCTTGGTTGTCATGGTCGTTCCATCTCTCAGCCGCGGCCACCTGAACGAAGAGAGGGTTCAGGTCCCTTGTTCCTATACAGTGATTCCAAGCTAATTTTGAGTCATCGGTATGTCGGAGCAAATTTGGCCGGGACCTCCGCGAACCCTTTGTTATGTCCGACCTTTTTATTGTTGTAATATCCGATCTTGTAATATAAGCAGAGTTGACTATATAGTTTAACTCATTCGCGGCCAGCCGCATCCAGATGCGCGGCTTATGCTGCGCATCCGGATGCGGCTGGCGGCGAATGGGTTAATAGGTAACTGTATACATGCATGCACACATGACAGCATGCAAAGCTGTGCACAGGGAATTTGATAATTCAAACGTGTATGGAGTAGACAGCAGCTAGTACTTACTTCTTCTCGCAGGCAAAGTTAAGGAGCCCGGTACAAGGTGTGTCATTCCACTGGTAGCTGATATCTCGCCAGAGATGCAGACAATCCTCGTTGCGATAATCATCTGGTTGTCCTGTTCCCCAGTCAGTGAAACCCGAACGGACCAGTCCCTTGCTTCCAGCCCATTCAAAATGGCCCTCGTTGAACACATCTGTGCCGCCAAGCCACAGTCCGGTGTCTAGAATCAAACTCATATGCAGTTTTATTCAGTTCACATTTCGCCTATGGGCGCCAAGCTATTCTGACACCACCCTTGAACTATCATGCTCGATCCATGTCTTGGTGTGGTGTGTCCGGGCTGAATGAGTTAATCTTTCAGAAAATAACGTGGCTGGAGATACTGAAACACACTTACATCCTCGCAACCTGGCGACCTCCTTCAAAAACTCGTTTTCTCCTGATGACCCCACTTCCGCTAGTGTGGCACCGAATTTGCCACAGAATTCCTGAAAACAGAAAACATGCAGTTCTGAAAGATCGTATTGAAGTCTTGTGGAAACTGTTTTTCGCAAGAAGAAGGCACCGTCATGAGATAAAGAATATGGTCATGAGCAAATAGGTCATCACTCCACATAAGTCGTGGTCATGATAAACGCCAAGCTCACCACAGTACCACTCCATGTGTCTGCAGAGTCCCCAATACCATAACACGAGGACCCGAAACGTCTCCATCCGCCAGGACAATCTGAAATAAGATTCATTTATAACTTTTGTTCCTGCGAAATATTTGAAGTTAAGGTTGTATACTATACCTACATTTTTTAATTGAAAACTGCCGCTTATAAGGTTTTTTGAGAGCCTTATTGAGTCTGGAGGCTATTGCCACCTTGAAAGACCCATGGTCCCGTGCATATTTGTAAGTTTGAGCCTTTTGCGTGACCTACCCCATGTGCGAAAACACGCAAAATAGCTGATTTCAGAACACAATAAAAATTTATCGAATAGTGTGTTAAAATGATAAAGAAACATTTCGGCCACTTCATAAAGTATGTTAGTATTTTCTCGTAAAAAAAGTGTGTTCTGATAATTGGAATTCTAACTGTAATCGAGAAAAGTTTATGTTGTAAATTCGCAAATTGCCCGGATGTTATCAATAACATTACAAGTGTTTGCAATGTTGGGCAATTGCTCAGGCCCTTTTTATTCGATAAAATCGTACTTTAGATCATATCACACACATTATTTATGAAAAAATGAGGGGGTCCCGCGCAAAAATTGGCACTTTGGGTCGGGTCCTACTAAAACCCGGAATAACCCGGAATAACCTGTCCTAAGCTAAAATAACCATATCTATAACTATTATTGCGTACCTAAACACAAAATAATCATGTGTTAGAAGTTTGGTTTACATTAAAGTTGATTTAGTTGTACTAGTAAGCCGTTTTCCACTGCCGTTGACACGTCGATTACTTCCCTTGCTACAACTGAGATCGCGCTGTCCGAAACCAGTCGAAATAACCTCTCCTAAGCCCAAATTACCACATAAACACATATTAGTGAGTACTTAAAGTAGTAATATTCATATATTTGAGGTTGTAGGTGCCGTAAAAGTTGTTTATTTAGCGTTAGAAAGTTTCGAAGGACTTGTTCTGAGCCTCTTGTTCTATGCCTATCTTCGCCCTACGCGCATTCGCCCACACCGTTCGTCCCAATCACATTTCGTCCCATGACGTTTCATCCCCGATGCTGTTTAATGGAAGACATTACGCTATGAGCGGACCATGATAATCAGTTGACATTCAAAGAGAACATAACTGGAGCGTTTCTGAGCTCGCATATAAACATCTAGACCGAAAGAGTTGACTGCCAGTGCTTGTAATTTAGAAGAAACTACCAAGTGAGTAGGAAAAAGCACTGTCAAGGGAGGGAATTGTGCATGATTGACCAATGATCATAAATCTACTTTAGTCCAAGCACAAAAAAAAAAAAAAAAAAAAAAAAAAAAAAAATAGGAAAGAGGGGTTGCGCTAAGTAAGTGACTGGAAGCAATGCATATGGAAGCCCCCCCCCCCCCCCAAAGGGGGGCGTATCACATATCCCACTGTTCCAGCCCCATATCATCACAAGCGTCCCAGTAGCCCTTTTGTTGACAGAAATTTCTTAATAGGGAGGGCACGCGCCGCCTCCCATCTGGTTTCACTGAATGCCGGGCCGGAGAGGGGTGGGTTGGGGGTTGGGCGGCCGTAGGTCAACACTGACCTGTACTGAAACACAACCAGAGCAGGGCAAATGCACTGACCCAGATCTTTAGTTCACGGCTGCAAAGTCTGATAACTACTGACTCTAAGACATTCGTCTCCCAAAATTTAAAACTCAGCCTTTTCACGTCGGTAATGCCGACTACTGGCTCCATTGCTAACGACGCAGTCGGCCATCTTTGTTTTTAACTCTCGTCAAATGCTTTTCTTTTTATAACGTTTCTTGTGGGTTTTTTATCTATCGCCTATTTCATTCAAAATGTGATTTTGCAAAATAAACAAAAAGTGATAAAATTTCATTTAAAAATGGACAGCAATTAATGAAATAGTTTTTGTTTTGAGTGTATTTTGGGCTGATGCGGCTTAGTTTCGGAGGGCACTGACGTGGAAATTAGCAAAGTCGTCTCTGGTACACTCTAACTAGGGAACAGAACTAAATGGAATGTGCAGGGAGAATTTAATCACTGAAGATTTTGGAGTCCGCGAAGACTCAAATAACCCACCAACAGACACGCTGCAGTTCTGTACAGTTTCCCATCCTGCCCACCCCCCCCCCCCCCCCTTTGCATGAGAAGAAATAGATTCACATTAGCCCCTACCAGTCACAGGGGCTCGTGAGATCCTGTCCTGTATGCCAAACCTAATCCACCCCAGATGTTCCTATGAATGTGGACGCGGTCAGTGTCCAGTAGTGATAGCCACACGGCCCCACATGTGGCCCTCATTGCTGGAAACCGATCCGCATCGGATGTTTATACTAACAGAGTGAAAGGGACTAAAGGCCCTAAGCATGAAATAGAAGGATAGGTGATTTTAATTGTGGCACAGTCTATCCCCTCTTTATTCCATTGGACTGAGTGTGTGTGTGTGTGTGTGTGTGTGTGTGTGTGTGTGTGTGTGTGTGTGTGTGTGTGTGTGTGTGTGTGTGTGTGTGTGTGTGTTTGTGTGTGTTTGTGTGTGTGTGTGTGTGTAACCAAGCCGTAATTTTCACACACGCATGCACGCACACACACACACACACACACACACACACACACACACACACACACACACACACACACACACACTCAGTGCATTCTACATTTTTATGTTCAGCCCTTTTGGCCACGGAATACAGTGCCGTTTCCGTACTGTCCAGTCTCTTAGCTATAGTCAGTCCCAGGCATCCCTTAATATTTCAAGGATCCCCTAAAAACACTACCACCCACCAGCTGCACATTTGCCATGCACAAAATAACAACAACAACAAAAAACCCAGCACATTGACAGTCTCATTTCTTGGTTATGAACCTGATTCCTTACCAACCCCACACCCAAGCACAGCTGAAATCAGCGTGCCCCTCAAATCACTACGTCAGCGGCAACTCAACATAGACCCACAATTGTCCACTGGATAAGCTCAGGATGGTATGAATCAAAGCACCAAACATGTCTCCTCTCAGCTAACCAGAAATTTCCAGCAAATTCCAACATTCAACCCTACTACAACTTTTTAAACAAGGCAAAAATTATTTTTAAAAACACAGGTCCTTGCACTGCCTCAACTGCCCAGATTTGAATATGTAATATGACCTGAAAGAGGAACTCTCCCACTTAAACACCATTCAATCTGCCATCAGTGCAACCCTGCAAAGATAAGGAAGTCTTTCTTGCCACTTTCAGGCATAATGGTGCAGATAGATAAACCACAACTGAATCCCTCTTATAATTATGACTTGCAGAGGGAAATGCATTTAAGTTGTACAGTTTCCATGCGATCTGGCTGTTGTCAATATCAGTTTAAGCAGCTGATGAAACTGCATCCGATGGAC
>BTPG01000009.1:202585-287656 GCA_036245525.1 Semisulcospira habei | reverse complement strand
TCCGGTGGTGAATAAGAGCCAGGTGAACGCCGAGATACGGCGGATACCGCCAGTTTCAGTCCGGTTGTGCCCAGCCGTCTGATGCCCCACCTAAAGCCTCAGCCCCCACCCAACATCACCTAGTTAGTTAGTCAACTCACAAGGCTTACCTTCTGGCTACTGGACAAGGCCTTCTTCTAAGCGAGCCGCTAACTCTAGCGGCAGGAACCGCTGACCCAGAGACACAGGTGGTCTAAGAAATCTATGGGAACTGCTTGTTGCGCACGGGCCCCGAAGGTTAAAAAAAGTGTATAAATAGTCTAAAATGGGACCACTGATGGCCCCCTTCAAAACAAACATATGCTGCCCTGGAGGAGCGGTATGGAGGGAGTAGGAAGTTGTCCTGTTGCTGAATTTTGCTGGGCAGCTCCACCCCCTTCATCTTCCGATGAACCAGAGGAGGCCCTGGGAGCCGTGCCCCCTCTAGTTTCTTCAATCTTCCGATAGGCACAAGGCAAAGGAGGAAAAAAGAGGTTCGAGTGAAAAGGGAAAAAAACTACGAGTCACCCCCCAGATTAAAGGACCTACTCATGTACTCTCATGCTTCAGTGGAATTGGGGTTCGTGTGGTTTTTCAAGCTAACTATGAGGAAATTACGTGCCTTTTAGTTCAAAGTTCTATAACCCCTCAGATCCAAGGGAAACTTCTAGCAAAAAAAAAAAAAAGAGCCGCCCACCAGGCCCACCTAGCCCAGCCTTCCTGCCCTGTGAAGAAGTCTGCCTTCCGCCTCATCTGCAGCAGTCTCCAGCTCAAGCTTAGAGAGCTCCAGAACGAGTGGTGGTCCAGACTCGCACAGAGGACCCAGCTCTGCGCTGACAACGGTGACTACAGGGGCTTCTACGAAGCACTGAAAGCAGTGTATGGCCCTAGGCACCTGGTACAAAGTCCCCTGCGAAGCGCTGATGGACAGGCACTCCTCACAGATAATACCTCCATCTTGAACCGCTGGTCGGAATACTTTCAGGACCTCTTCGGCGCTGAGCGCACTGTTCAAGAAACAGTCATCCTCCAAATCCCACACCTTCCACTAAAGGTTGAATTGGACGAACCGCCCACCGCCGAAGAGACCCTCACAGCCATCCACCAGCTCAAGAGTGGCAAAGCAGCAGGCATTGACGGAATCCCGCCAGAGATCTGGAAACATGGAGGCCCAGCACTGCACAACAAGCTCCACGACCTCTTTCTCTGCTGCTGGGAAAAAGGAACACTACCAAAGGATCTCCGTGATGCAGTCATCATCACCCTGTACAAGAACAAAGGAGAGAAGTCTGCCTGCTCTAATTATCGTGGAATTACCCTGCTGTCCATTGCCGGGAAAATTCTCGCAAGGTTGCTCCTGAATCGGCTGGTACCTGCCATCGCTGAAGACCACCTCCCAGAGGGCCAGTGTGGCTTCAGAGCCAACAGGAGTACCACCGACATGGTCTTTGTGCTGAGACAGCTTCAGGAGAAGTGCCGCGAGCAGAACAAAGGGCTGTACGTAACGTTTGTCGACCTAACAAAAGCGTTTGACACTGTGAGCAGGCAAGGTATGTGGCAGATCCTGGAGCGACTAGGTTGTCCCCCAAAGTTCCTCAACATGATCGTCCAGCTCCACGAGGACCAGCAAGGCCAGGTCAGACTAAACAGTGACCTCTCAGAACCATTCCCCATTCGCAACGGCGTGAAGCAAGGCTGCGTGCTGGCACCGACCCTCTTCACCATCTTCTTCAGCATGATGTTGAAGCAGGCCACAGTGGACCTCGACGATGACGACGCAGTGTACATCAGGTATCGTCTCGATGGCAGCCTGTTCAACCTCAGACGACTGCAGGCCCACACGAAAACCCTAGACCAACTGATTCGTGAGCTGCTCTTTGCTGATGACGCTGCCCTCGTTGCACACACAGAGAGAGCCTTGCAGCGCATTACGTCCTGCTTCGCAGATGCCGCCCAGCTCTTTGGACTTGAGGTCAGTCTGAAAAAGACAGAGGTCCTTCATCAGCCGGCACCCAAGGAAGAGCATCGCCCTCCCCACATCACCATCGGCGAGTCCGAACTGAAGTCTGTACACCAGTTTACCTACCTTGGCTGCATCATCACGTCAGACGCCAAGCTGGACAAGGAGCTGGACAACAGGCTGGCAAAAGCGAACAGTGCTTTCGGGCGACTATTCAAGCGGGTGTGGCACAATCAACAGCTGAAAAAAGGCACCAAGATCAGCGTGTACAGAGCTGTCGTCCTCACCACCCTGCTGTACGGTTCCGAGTCCTGGGCCCTCTACCGCAGCCAACTACGACTCCTCGAACGCTTTCACCAGCGCTGCCTGCGTACCATCCTCAGCATTCACTGGAGTGACTATGTCACCAACGTCGAGGTCCTTGAACAGGCGGAAACTGTGAGCATCGAGGCTTTGCTGCTGCGGACACAGCTTCGCTGGGCGGGGCACGTCTCCAGGATGGAGGATCATCGCCTATCCAAGATCACTCTGTTCGGCGAGCTCGCCACTGGACACCGAGACAGAGGGGCACCAAAGAAGAGATACAAAGACGGTCTCAAGAAGTCACTTAGTGCCTGCCAAATCGACCACCGCCAGTGGTCTTCGCTTGCTGCGGACCGTGACACCTGGCGCTCCACCATTCACAAGGCAGCCGTCTCCTTTGAGGACTCTCGCAGAGCTAACCTTAAGGACAAGCGGCTCAGAAGAAAAAACAGAGTTGTCGTAACTCAGAACCCTGACCAGACCTTCCCCTGCAGCCACTGCGGTCGAACCTGCCTGTCCCGGATTGGTCTCCGCAGCCACGAAAATGCCTGCAGACGACGTGGGCAAGCCCTATAGAATCTACGTTCGCAAGTCAAGCCAAGAAGAAGAAGAAGAAACCCCTCAGTAATATCTCTTCAGGAGACTTACTTGAAGACTTCTGACCATGTATCCTATTAATGGTATTTAACGATATATACACAAAGGCTCTGATTCGGAGAGGCGCTCGGGTGGAGCGGCTCTTTTCATTAGTAGCCAAATTATTATGTAGCCCCGTTCAGCATCGACATCCTGTCTTCAGGCTAGGTCGCAGCTGGGTTACCTTGAAGAAGACCATAAACCGTATGCAGTATTTACCTGCCACCACCACTGCGGGTCAGTAGCAATGAATATTTTTAACTTAGAGATCAAACTGCCCCTCCCTTTATTCTCAATGGGGGGACTTTAACGGTCCCGCTCACCTTTGGGGCGGAGACCACTATGATGGCAGAAGGTCAGATGTTACGAAGATGTTTTTTCTCAACTTAACCTGTGTAGTCTTTAACGATTGGCTCACCTACCATACTCTAACTCAGGTTCAGGATCTAGTTCTGTTCTAGACCTCACTGTGTGTGATCCTTCTCTCATGCTGGACTTTGACTGGAAGGTTCACGACGACCTGTGTGGTAGTGACCACTTCCCAGTAGTCCTGTCATCGGTCAGCTGTGAGGAGGATTCGCCGGTGGGGCGCTGGAATCTCAAGAAAGCTAACTGGTCTCTGTTTGCCTCTCTCTGTCAGTCTCGTCTTACAGAGGAGGTGGTCATGTCAGCTGAAGAACCTGTTTCTTGTTTTACTTCTATTTTGTTGGAGGTTGCAGGTGAAACCATCCCTAGAACTTCCACATCACTCCCTCGGAAGCCGAGAGTACCATGGTTCAATGAAGAGTGCCGCAAGGCCCAAACAATGCGCAAATCTGCTCAGCGACGTGCATTTCGTAATCCGTCGCAAGCAAATATTTTAACCTTTAAAAGACAGCGGGCGGAAAGCCCGTTATATTTTTAAACGTGAACGCCGTGCTTCCTGGAGACGCTTCGTCTCATCTTTATCTTCTAGGACTCCGTCCCAAAAAGTCTGGAAGGCTGTTCGAAGAATTAGGGGCAGGGGTGGCTCGGCTTCTGTCGGCCATCTTAGAGATGGTGCCAGTTTGGTCACAGATAAAAAGGCTGTGGCCAATTTGCTTGCCTCCACCATTGCCCATAATTCTTCAACAGAGCATTATTCACCTTTCTTCCAGAGAGAGAAGGAGAAGCGAGAATCTTGTGCTTGTGATTTTATATCGGATAACTTGGAAGACTATAATGCCCCTTTTACGTTTTCAGAATTGCAGCAAGCCATGCAGAAATGTACTGACTCTGCTGCTGGATTAGATACCATCCATTATCAGCTCATAACACATCTGCCTGAGGATTCACTCCTTGTACTTCTCAAGGCCTTTAACCATATCTGGATAACCGGTCGTTTTCCGCCATCTTGGCGCCAGGCTGTGGTTGTGCCAATCCCCAAGCCGGGTAAGGATCCTTCCGACCCGGGCAACTACCGGCCAATAGCTTTGACATCATGTTTATGTAAAACTATGGAACGCTTGGTCAACGCCCGACTGGTGTGGCATCTTGAGTCACAGGGTCTCATCACAGACCTCCAGTGCGGTTTCCGGCGCTTCCGTAGTACAACTGACCATCTAGTCCGCTTTGAGTCTTTTATCCGAGATGCTTTTGTCAACAAGCAGCATGTCTATGCAATTTTCTTTGATCTTGAAAAGGCATATGACACTACCTGGAAGTATGGTATAATGTCTGATTTGTCGGACATGGGTTTTAATAGTCCAGAGGCACTAGAAACCTAAAAGGCCTAAAAAAAAAGTTCGTCGGCCAACCCCCTGTCACCAAAAAACAATTATATTTTCTTGTTCAGATACCTTAGAGGAGTTCACAGCCAAGTTTCGACTTAAAAATTCTTGATCGATAACTCAGCAGTCGGCCGAATATTAAGTTTTAAAAAATAAATTTAGCAGAAAAAAATGAAATCTGTAACAACACAAACAAAACACCAAACATTCATGCTGTAACAGATATAACAGTTTTAGTAATGATTACAAAAATTTAGTGCAGAAGTATCAAGAATGAGGCAGAAATGGCAATAAATAAAGGGTTTATTTTGCAATAAAATTACCTCCCTTGATGGATGAAACGTTGCAGAATTACTGAAGACTGTGTGTCATCCAGTTATTATTAGAGTCACAGAAAGGTAAATAATCCTTGCAATTGAAACCCTACTTAAAATGTGTATACACATGAAAGTCCAATGGGATAAACCAAAATTAATTATTAAAAGCTGAAATGTTCCCAAACACGTTACTTTGCCTTTTTCTTATTCTTCCATATCAGAGTCACTGCTGTCTGAAGCTGATTCCTGCTCATCATCTTCTTGATCACTAATCTCTCCCTCTACTGCTTGGTTTGAGCAGTTTGCTACAGACACAGGCTTTGGTTGCACCGAAGCGAACGCTATACGGCCATATGAACAGTTTGCACTGGCACAGGCACTATTTTTGCGATGAACACTGCACAAAGATCAGATACCACAGGAGGCAACGAGGGCAGCTGAGTCCATTGGAATGACAAGGAGCCATCGTCTTGAGATGTCCATCCATGTGAGAAGGCAGGGGGAGCAGAAATGTACTGGCTTAGACAGCGGCGACGTATGCCAGCTTGGTATGCAGCTCTCCTGATATGCAGCATCAAGGAGTCGCGCGTAGGGGGCAAATAGCTGCTATTGTTCCTCTGCTTGAAGATATCGTACCTGAGGCTGCTGGGACATGTTGCTGAAGAATAGAGTGATAACCAGCCCAGGTCAGCTGCACAGACTTGCCTTCGATGAGGTTAGATTTGAGCAGAAGGAAAGCATCTTCATCGACTTTGCTCTTCTGGAGTTCTCTCATATCAACATCTGAACCTGTGTCTGGAATGTCTGGGTCAATTCGCCTGTGTTTTGCCTTTGGAACGCAGACAACGTTAGGTTCGAAATCAAGTGTTCGTCATCGCTTTCTTCAGACAGATGGGGGAACAATGATGTCTGTTTCATTTTGTTGTGTTGGAGTTTGAATGGCAATACCATTCACACAGTGAGTGGTGTTGGAACCACTTGGGGTTTCTTCCAAAAAGTCAATGTTGTCCCAAGAGATACAAGATAGTACTTTACTTGGACCAATTTTTTTTTGTCTTCACTATTTTACGTTTTTTGATAACAAAACACTCGTGTGACGTCACCTTTCATTTTTTCCCGGATTCTAACTATTGTCTCTGACAAAACCTAATCACACATTGTTAAAAAATGGTGAACATTACCAGTCGAGAATAGAACATTCCTAAGACAATTACCCATTGTCTTAAGTTGACCGTAATTAATTACTAATTACGGTCATTAACGTCCACACGATCGTTTTTCTCAAATTAAACCAAAATCCTTATAGTGCTCTGTAATAGACTAATAACTTTTTACACACCCAATAATTAGAAAATTACTCTCCATTGTCTATCTATACTGTCAGAGTCGATTTCCAAAAACTCACAAGCTCTGTACAACACCTGACTAGACTGACAAACTCCTTGCATATAATGACCCTGCCTAGGTCACGCTGTGTACTTTATGGCAAGAGAGGTCTTTAGAAATTCCTGTTGACACAGCATTGACGATATCTGGCCTTGTACATAGAGGGTTAGATTCACAAATTTACATAAGCCCCGTATTACAACTCTGTGGGAGAACTAACAGACGCATAACTCTCACTGTGTACACTTGGCTTAGAAAATCATACCTTGCTGTATACAGACACCCGACTGAGTACATATACAACAGATCTTCACACACCCCCCCCCCAACACACACTGACACACACACATGCATACACACACACAAACACATGAATAAACATACCCGTACACACACACACACACACACACGCACTGACACACACACACATGCATACACACACACAAACACATGAATAAACATACACGTACACACACACAAACACATGAACACACACACACACACACATACATACACACACACATACATATACACAAACACATATATATATACACTAACACAGACACATACCTGCTAACCGGTATGACAGAGCTGCCGCCATTGCTCAGCCGGATATATTTGAAATTCCTTGAATAGATTAGAGCACTATGTATGGATTATAAAATCCGATCCGGTTTTATCTGAGCATGAAAAAGTTTTCTAACTTTTCAGAACGTGAAATTTCTTTTTTAGCGCTCCAACACGTAGACACGTAGACTCGTAGAACAGGTTCTGTGTGGTGTCTCGGTTTTCTGCGTACTGCACTGTCGGTAGCACACACACGCGCACGCGCACACGCGCGCGCGCATGCACACACACGCGCACGCGCACGCGCACACCACACACACACACACACACACACTTTTCACACAATGGGACATACCGGGAATATGTTTACACAACACAGTCAGTAATAGGCCGTACAAACACCACCCATTACCCCACCACCCATTACATTCACCCCTGTATGGGCGAACAGGTTTTGTTTTCCGGCCTATAGTGTTATTTGCTGTCAGTTCCCAGCGAGGTGCAGTGACACTACCCACGTTTCAATTCCAGTGCCATGTGTGTCAACTGTCACTTTGAAAACATGCTATTTGAGCCAAACAGGTTTTGTTAGAGGTACATAACACACATACACACACACACACACTTACACACAGACAAACACACGCACGCACTGACACACAGACAAACACACACACACAAACACACAGAACATGTATACACAAACACACAGAACATGTATACGCCAGTGCACAGCAATACAGCTCAACTCACAGTTCAGTTATTTAGGGTTCACAGTGACGCTATGAGTCTACTGAACAAGTAGAGGAATCCCTTCTATGAGAACATTAAAAACAAACAAACATGTTTTATTGTACATTTTCAGTAGCCCACTCGATCACAGATTCTTATGAGCATGGCGAGATTCTCAAGAGCCACTGTTTTTTATTGGGTTTGAGTCAACTGTAAAGATTTCTGAATCTCTGCATAATCCAATGACACACACACACGTGAGACATGACACTGAGCTAAGCCAACAAATGAACATACCTGGCACACAAACACTGTACACTGTCACAGCCGGAACAATATCCTCAATGAATACTCCATTGCAAACATATAGTCACATATAGTCTATGGGAGACAACTCTGTATAGTGGTTGAATCTTACCAAGTGATTACGTCCCTTATGTCATTGACCATGAGCAGAAAATACATGCTGAATGGTGCAAACGTATAAAGTTACTATTCAGTGTAATTTCCTAGAAAACATGATTTTGCTTGATAACAAAAAACAATATTATCTTTGTTTTAAAAAATTATAATAAAATGAATCAAGACGAATTACTTCGTCTCAATGATATCAATGCTGTAGAGAACAAAGACTCTACAAAACAGTGGCTTTTGTTTGTAATTGTCTCAGGCAAGTCAAAGGCTTATCTAGGAAGACAATACATGACAGAGGATATTGAATCTCTAACCTCTGACGAACTAATCAAGCTTCATTTAAAATATGAGAACCAAATTGCCTCACTAATGACTCGTGATCTCTTGTATGCCTATACACAAAAGCAGTGAGTCACTTTCTACCTGTGGATAGTGACAGTCTATCACATGACCTATCATGAGACGGGGAAGTGGCGCAGTGGTTAAGGCGTCTGCCTCCAATGCCAAAGGTGCGAGGTTCGATACCGGGTTCCGGCGTTGGATTTTTCTCCTCTGGTAAGTGTCACCGTCTGGGCAGTGGGCAGATGTTCACATCTGCACGGGACATAGACGACCCCGGCCCCCACGAGTCCCCTGCTGCCTTGCAGGCTTGGCCGCTTGGCTGCGGAAAGGCTAAGGGAGGAAACCCCTGACATCAAAGCCCCCGTGTCTCCGGGGAAGGCTTTTGAGCCAGAGACTAAGACAAGGACAGTCTGATATAAAACCTACGACCCGAGGACCTCGATGCCACCGTCCCAGCTTGCTAGGCCATGGCAAACGAACCAAGGGTTTAAAGGGTGGGGCCAGTACTGCGCACACTGCACTCCACCAAAAAGCTCCACCGCGCAGGCTTTAGGAAACGCCCACGGACTATGACACTGAACTTTCCAAGTCCTGTAGCGATGGACAAGGGGCAAAACGGCAGGTGAAAGATGTCACTGGAAGCCGCAGTCTCAAACCTGCATGCAGGCGGTTCAGGATATTGGTCGCCTGATGTTGACCTGGGGATGACAACGTCACTCGGCACACCCTGAACGACCAAGCAGCCTTCTCTAGGGACAGCACTGCTTGCTCCACACGGAGAGGGGCCTAGAAAAGGTGGCCTAACCAAAGCTCATCCCCTCGTAACCCAGTTGGCTAGCCGCGGTCAACGGGCATCTTCTCATGCGGTCAGAAAACAAGAAAAAAACAATGGATCCACTCTCATGACGACCACGACCGGACTCAACGTAGCATGCTGGAACATCCGAACCATGCTCGACACAGCAGACAGCGGACGCCCTGAACGTCGCTCCGCCCTCATTGCCCATGAATTGCGGAGGTTAAACATCGACATCGCCGCGCTCAGCGAAGTACGCCTCCCGGAGGAAGGCAGCCTCCAAGAACTTGGCGCTGGCTACACCCTCTACTGGTCAGGCAGGCCTGCATCAGAAAGACGGCTCTCAGGCGTGGGCTTCATGGTGAAGACCCACATTGCGACTAAGTTGGAAAACCTACCAACGGGTCACTCCGACCGCATCATGTCCATGCGCCTCCCACTGAGACACCAGCAATACGTCACCCTTCTCAGTGTGTACTCCCCAACCCTCCTGGCAGAGCCTGCAGAAAAAGACAAGTTCTACTCTGACCTGCGCAGCCTCCTGCAGAGCACCCCTGCAGACGACAAAGTCATCATCCTTGGCGACTTCAACGCCAGAGTGGGCCAAGACTCTGAAGCCTGGAAAGGAGTCCTCGGCAAGCATGGCGTTGGGAACTGCAATGACAATGGTCGCCTACTGTTGGAGCTCTGTGCAGAGCAGCAACTTGTCATCACCAACACTACTTTCCAGCAAAAGGACAGTCGAAAGACCACCTGGATGCATCCTCGCTCCAAGCACTGGCACCTTATCGACTATGTCCTAGTGCGTCAGAGGGACCGCAGTGACGTCCTCCTCACCAGAGTGATGCCCAGCGCAGAGTGCCACACTGACCACCGCCTTGTTCGCTGCAAACTCAGGCTCCGCCTCAAGCTGAAACCCAAGAAAGGGGGCCCCCCCCAAGAAAAAGCTTGATGTTGCCAGCCTTCAGCGTGACGACAAGAAAGCTGCCCTTCAGGCCGATTTACAGCGCATGCTCAAAGACACAGTTGATCCAGCAGACTCCTCCCCTGAAACACTCTGGGAACAACTGAAAACTGCTATTGTAAAATCTTCTGTGGAAGTCTTGGGCTTTGCTAGAAAGAGGAACAAAGACTGGTTTGACGAAAACGACGTAGAGATCCAGGAACTTCTAGCAAAAAAAAGAGCCGCCCACCAGGCCCACCTAGCCCAGCCTTCCTGCCCTGTGAAGAAGTCTGCCTTCCGCCTCATCTGCAGCAGTCTCCAGCTCAAGCTTAGAGAGCTCCAGAACGAGTGGTGGTCCAGACTCGCACAGAGGACCCAGCTCTGCGCTGACAACGGTGACTACAGGGGCTTCTACGAAGCACTGAAAGCAGTGTATGGCCCTAGGCACCTGGTACAAAGTCCCCTGCGAAGCGCTGATGGACAGGCACTCCTCACAGATAATACCTCCATCTTGAACCGCTGGTCGGAATACTTTCAGGACCTCTTCGGCGCTGAGCGCACTGTTCAAGAAACAGTCATCCTCCAAATCCCACACCTTCCACTAAAGGTTGAATTGGACGAACCGCCCACCGCCGAAGAGACCCTCACAGCCATCCACCAGCTCAAGAGTGGCAAAGCAGCAGGCATTGACGGAATCCCGCCAGAGATCTGGAAACATGGAGGCCCAGCACTGCACAACAAGCTCCACGACCTCTTTCTCTGCTGCTGGGAAAAAGGAACACTACCAAAGGATCTCCGTGATGCAGTCATCATCACCCTGTACAAGAACAAAGGAGAGAAGTCTGCCTGCTCTAATTATCGTGGAATTACCCTGCTGTCCATTGCCGGGAAAATTCTCGCAAGGTTGCTCCTGAATCGGCTGGTACCTGCCATCGCTGAAGACCACCTCCCAGAGGGCCAGTGTGGCTTCAGAGCCAACAGGAGTACCACCGACATGGTCTTTGTGCTGAGACAGCTTCAGGAGAAGTGCCGCGAGCAGAACAAAGGGCTGTACGTAACGTTTGTCGACCTAACAAAAGCGTTTGACACTGTGAGCAGGCAAGGTATGTGGCAGATCCTGGAGCGACTAGGCTGTCCCCCAAAGTTCCTCAACATGATCGTCCAGCTCCACGAGGACCAGCAAGGCCAGGTCAGACTAAACAGTGACCTCTCAGAACCATTCCCCATTCGCAACGGCGTGAAGCAAGGCTGCGTGCTGGCACCGACCCTCTTCACCATCTTCTTCAGCATGATGTTGAAGCAGGCCACAGTGGACCTCGACGACGACGACGCAGTGTACATCAGGT
Organism: Semisulcospira habei; assembly: GCA_036245525.1. NCBI lineage: Eukaryota > Metazoa > Mollusca > Gastropoda > Semisulcospiridae > Semisulcospira > Semisulcospira habei. Next base: position 276,148 of record BTPG01000009.1, on the reverse strand, counting down.
ATCGTCTCGATGGCAGCCTGTTCAACCTCAGACGACTGCAGGCCCACACGAAAACCCTAGACCAACTGATTCGTGAGCTGCTCTTTGCTGATGACGCTGCCCTCGTTGCACACACAGAGAGAGCCTTGCAGCGCATTACGTCCTGCTTCGCAGATGCCGCCCAGCTCTTTGGACTTGAGGTCAGTCTGAAAAAGACAGAGGTCCTTCATCAGCCGGCACCCAAGGAAGAGCATCGCCCTCCACACATCACCATCGGCGAGTCCGAACTGAAGTCTGTACACCAGTTTACCTACCTTGGCTGCATCATCACGTCAGACGCCAAGCTGGACAAGGAGCTGGACAACAGGCTGGCAAAAGCGAACAGTGCTTTCGGGCGACTATTCAAGCGGGTGTGGCACAATCAACAGCTGAAAAAAGGCACCAAGATCAGCGTGTACAGAGCTGTGGTCCTCACCACCCTGCTGTACGGTTCCGAGTCCTGGGCCCTCTACCGCAGCCAACTACGACTCCTCGAACGCTTTCACCAGCGCTGCCTGCGTACCATCCTCAGCATTCACTGGAGTGACTATGTCACCAACGTCGAGGTCCTTGAACAGGCGGAAACTGTAAGCATCGAGGCTTTGCTGCTGCGGACACAGCTTCGCTGGGCGGGGCACGTCTCCAGGATGGAGGATCATCGCCTACCCAAGATCACTCTGTTCGGAGAGCTCGCCACTGGACACCAAGACAGAGGGGCACCAAAGAAGAGATACAAAGACGGTCTCAAGAAGTCACTTAGTGCCTGCCAAATCGACCACCGCCAGTGGTCTTCGCTTGCTGCGGACCGTGACACCTGGCGCTCCACCATTCACAAGGCAGCCGTCTCCTTTGAGGACTTTCGCAGAGCTAACCTTAAGGACAAGCGGCTCAGAAGAAAAAACAGAGCTGTCGTAACTCAGAACCCTGACCAGACCTTCCCCTGCAGCCACTGCGGTCGTACCTGCCTGTCCCGGATTGGCCTCCGCAGCCACGAAAATGCCTGCAGACGACGTGGACAAGCCCTATAGAATCTTCGTTCGCGAAGTCAAGCCAAGAGATCACATGACCTTGAAAGCAGCCTACCCGGCACCGGCCTCCACGTGGCGTAGGTGGGTAGTCCGCTCAGTCCCTGACTGAGTGGGCTAGCGGACGGGTGCCATCTTTGTCCAGGATTAGGACTTGATGTCAGCAGATATGTTGTTCAGCCTTTTCACTGATCCGGTTTTTAAGGAGCTGTGCTAACCTAGGTCGTACCATGTTGGATTGGTCCTTAAAAATACTCGTGACTTTTTGGTCCTTTGGATCCCAAGTGTTTGCCGTGCTTGGAGACCCGTGTCGGGGGAGAAGAGGATCCTGGTGGCTGAGGTTCCCTTTGGGCTGCGGCTCACTGGTGCCAACACTCCACTTCGGCCTTGACTTCTACCTAAACGGGAGGCTAGTCGTACCGGCCTAGTCAATCGGCTCTTGTCACGTTGAGCCCTATCCTACTGTTGACATGCGGGTTGCTATACGGAGCACCATGCTATAGCTTCTGCTGCTGATTAGGTGCTTTACGCCAGTATTCCCCTGCATTCAACGGTGTGATAGAAGGCGGTGGCTCAAACGGTTCAATCGGGCTTACCCCCTTGAGTATATCTTTCGGGCAGTCTCCATTGTGCGTCGGCTGGAGACCCGCCGACAGTTGCACTTTCCCTTGTTGGGCTCGGTGGCGGGCGGGGACCCCCGGGGGATGAATATCTCTACTAATATAATATGGATAAAACCAAAAAACCAAAACTAGCACAGAAACGGCGCATAGACACCGACATTGCACATGACAGTGATTCAGACTGTGAGGAAGCGACGCCTCAGGCGTCGGCCGTATGGCCTCGCTTCCTCATTGTCCATAGCAAGGTGAAGGAGAAACCAGTTACCAAGCTGCATCCTTTTCTGGTGGGGGAGACCCTCAGGAGCCGTGTTGGCAGGCCTGACGCCCAGCGCCTCAGGTCTGGTGACTTGCTGGTGGAGTGCCGTACTCGGGCACACTCCAGCGGGCTACTGGGGCTCTCTTCCATCGGAGACACTCCTGTGGAAGTCACACCCCACAAAACTATGAATTCGTCAAGAGGCGTAATCAAAGATCAAGCTTTGGCAGAACTGTCAGAAGATGAACTTGTAAGGAACCTTAAGTCTCAGGGGGTGACTTGCGTCAGGCGCTTCGCTTCCAAGCGAGGTGGTGGGGAGATCCGTCTCCCTACCATCATCCTGACGTTTGGCACCCCCACCCCTCCTACTACCATCTGGGGAGGTTACTACTCCCTGAGAGTGAAAAAGTACGTCCCTCTTCCCCTCCGGTGCTTTAAGTGCCAAAAGTATGGCCATGGGCAGAAGACATGCCGTCAGGCAGAGGCTTCATGCGCCCGTTGCACTAGGCCCGGACACTCTGCTGAGTCCTGCACAGCCACCCCCCTGTGTGTGAATTGCCAGGGGGCGCATATGGCTTCGGATAAGAAATGCCCTCGTTGGATATCCGAGTGCAAGATTCAGCAGGTGCGTGTGGAGAAGGGGCTGTCCTTTCTGGATGCCAAAAAACTGGTTGAAGGCCCTGGTGCAGCTGCGGCTGCCCCAACCTCTAACACCTCAGTGTATACTTTTAGTGCAGCGGTGGCAGGCAAGCGCCCCACCAAAGACTTTTCATGTCAGACCCCAACTTCTTGGTTGGGGGCGGAGCCTCGGCTCATCTCGCCCCTGGAGAGTAACCCTCCTCCGGTGGTGACAAGGAGCCAGGGAACGCAGAAGGCGGACACTGCCGGTCCGGTTGTGCCGCCTTCTGTTGCCCCTAAGCCTCAGCCCCCACCCAAACCTGTTAGTCAGTCAACTCCAAAGGCTTCTGGCTCTGGTCAGCCTTCTAAGGCCGCTAACTCTAGCGGCAGGAACGCTGCCCAGGACCAGAAGTCTAAGAAATCTATGGGACCGCTGTGCGCACGGGCCCAGAAGGGGAACACAGATGTGCCCCTTCAAAACAAATATGCTGCACTGGAGGAGCGGATGGAGGGAGTGGAAGTTGTTGTTGCTGATGCTGCGGCAGCTCCACCCCCTTCCTCTCCGAAGAACCAGAGGAGGCCCGGGAGCCGGCCCCCCTCTGTTTCTTCAACTCCTTCCAAGGTAAAGGAAAAAGGGGGGAAAAAACTCCTTACCCCCAGATCAGACTTAATCATGGACTCTTTGCTTCAGTGGAATTGTCGTGGTTTTCGAGCTAACTTTGAGGAATTACGTCTTTTAGTCAAGTTCTATAACCCCTCAGTAATATCTCTTCAGGAGACTTACCTGAAGACTTCTGACCCTGTGTCTTTTAATGGTTTTAATGTTATACATAAAGGCTCTGATTCGGAGAGGCGCTCGGGTGGAGCGGCTCTTCTCATTAGTAGCCAAATTTTATGTAGCCCCGTTAGCATCGACACCTGTCTTCAGGCTGTCGCTGCTCGGGTTACCTTAAAAAAGACCATAACCATATGTAGTATTTACCTGCCACCATCACTGCGGGTCTGTAGCAATGATATTTTTAACTTAGTAGATCAACTGCCCCCTCCCTTTATTCTCATGGGGGATTTTAACGGTCATGCTCACCTTTGGGGTAGTGACCACTATGATGGCAGAGGTCAGATGTTAGAAGATGTTTTTTCTCAACTTAACCTATGTGTCTTTAACGATGGCTCACCTACATACTCTAACTCAGGTTCCGGATCTAGTTCTGTTCTAGACCTCACTGTGTGTGATCCTTCTCTCATGCTGGACTTTGACTGGAAGGTTCACGACGACCTGTGTGGTAGTGACCACTTCCCAGTAGTCCTGTCATCGGTCAGCTGTGAGGAGGATTCGCCGGTGGGGCGCTGGAATCTCAAGAAAGCTAACTGGTCTCTGTTTGCCTCTCTCTGTCAGTCTCGTCTTACAGAGGAGGTGGTCATGTCAGCTGAAGAACCTGTTTCTTGTTTTACTTCTATTTTGTTGGAGGTTGCAGGTGAAACCATCCCTAGAACTTCCACATCACTCCCTCGGAAGCCGAGAGTACCATGGTTCAATGAAGAGTGCCGCAAGGCCCAAACAATGCGCAAATCTGCTCAGCGACGTGCATTTCGTAATCCGTCGCAAGCAAATATTTTAACCTTTAAAAGACAGCGGGCGAAAGCCCGTTACATTTTTAAACGTGAACGCCGTGCTTCCTGGAGACGCTTCGTCTCATCTTTATCTTCTAGGACTCCGTCCCAAAAAGTCTGGAAGGCTGTTCGAAGAATTAGGGGCAGGGGTGGCTCGGCTTCTGTCGGCCATCTTAGAGATGGTGCCAGTTTGGTCACAGATAAAAAGGCTGTGGCCAATTTGCTTGCCTCCACCATTGCCCATAATTCTTCAACAGAGCATTATTCACCTTTCTTCCAGAGAGAGAAGGAGAAGCGAGAATCTTGTGCTTGTGATTTTATATCGGATAACTTGGAAGACTATAATGCCCCTTTTACGTTTTCAGAATTGCAGCAAGCCATGCAGAAATGTACTGACTCTGCTGCTGGATTAGATACCATCCATTATCAGCTCATAACACATCTGCCTGAGGATTCACTCCTTGTACTTCTCAAGGCCTTTAACCATATCTGGATAACCGGTCATTTTCCGCCATCTTGGCGCCAGGCTGTGGTTGTGCCAATTCCCAAGCCGGGTAAGGATCCTTCCGACCCGGGCAACTACCGGCCAATAGCTTTGACATCATGTTTATGTAAAACTATGGAACGCTTGGTCAACGCCCGACTGGTGTGGCATCTTGAGTCACAGGGTCTCATCACAGACCTCCAGTGCGGTTTCCGGCGCTTCCGTAGTACAACTGACCATCTAGTCCGCTTTGAGTCTTTTATCCGAGATGCTTTTGTCAACAAGCAGCATGTCTATGCAATTTTCTTTGATCTTGAAAAGGCATATGACACTACCTGGAAGCATGGTATAATGTCTGATTTGTCGGACATGGGTTTTAAAGGGCATCTGCCCGTTTTTATTCACAATTTTTTGTCCAACAGGTCGTTCCATGTCCGTGTGGGCTCCACCCTCTCCGACTCCTTTGAACAGGAGATGGGTGTCCCGCAGGGCAGTATTCTATCTCCTGTTTTATTTAGCATTAAAATAAATAACATTGTAAAGGCCGTCAAGGATGATTCTGAATGCTCTTTGTTTGTGGACGACTTTGCTTTGTGTGCACGAGGTCGAGGACTTGCGTCCCTTGAGAGGCGCTTGCAGCTGTGCGTTGATCGCATCCAGGGGTGGGTGTCTCTCAATGGATTCAGATTCTCGCCCTCCAAGACAGTCTGTGTGCATTTTACTAACCAGACGAAATTTTTTCCAGAACCTAGCCTGAGCATTGCTGGAGTGCCAATTAAGGTGGCTGAAGAGGCTAAGTTTTTGGGGGTCATCTTTGACAAAAGATTGACCTTCTGCAACCATGTTAACTACCTTAGAACCTCTTGTCGGAAGGCCCTCGACATTCTTCGTGTCGTTGGTCGTACTGACTGGGGTGCAGACCGCATCGTCTTACTTCGACTGTACCGGGCCCTTGTTCGGTCCAAACTGGATTACGGCTCTGTGGTATATGGCTCGGCTTCCAAGTCTGTTCTGCAGCGTCTGAACACAATTCACCATCAAGGTCTGCGCATATGTCTGGGAGCCTTCAGGACATCTCCAGTTCCTAGTCTGTATGCAGAGGCAGGGGAGCCTTCTCTCAGGCTCCGCCGCATCCGCCTCATGCTCAGCTACGTTCTGAAGCTGAAGGCCCATCCAGAAAATCCTGCCTATGATTGTGTTTTTAACCCGTCGTTTGCAGAGATTTACGATGCCCATCCGGGAGCTGTCCGTCCACTTTCCTTCCGTGTCCGACCTCATCTGCAGGCGGCCGGAGTGGACCTGGACAAAGTTTCGGAATCTCTGCAACACGTCACTCCACCCTGGCTACTACCAGTTCCTGACATCTTGCTGGACTTGACTGCCCACAAGAAGGATTGTACTCCACCAGCCATATACCAACAGAGCCTCAATGAACTCCTTTCAATTTTTCCTGGCTATTGTCGTCTTTATACGGATGGGTCCAAGTCTGAGGATGGAAGAGTGGCTGCGGCTGCAGTGTCCTCTCGCCATCCTAGACGCCCATTTAAGCTCCGTCTCCCTGACCATTCCTCTGTATTTAGTGCAGAACTGCAGGCCATTCTGCTAGCACTCAAGCATGCCTATCAGTCTCGGGAAAGGAACTTCCTGATTCTGTCTGACTCTCTTTCTGCCCTGCAGGCCCTTCAGGGCGCGGGAACAGACCATCCACTGCTGGTGCAGATTAGAGAGCTCTACGCGGACTTGATGAAGGAATATTATGACATCATTTTTATTTGGGTCCCAGGCCATGTGGGCATCGAAGGCAACAGAATCGCAGATTCTGCTGCCAACAGTGCCCGCAGTGACCCTGTCCCTGACACACAGACTGTCTATAGTGATTTTAAACCTGTTATTAGTGCGTACATAGCCCGCGAGTGGCAGTCCGAGTGGGACAAAGAGGAAGGGAACAAGCTTCATGAAGCTCTTCCTAAGTTGTCTGACAGTCTACCTTTCCGCTGCGGCAGCCGCCGTGAGGAGACTGTCCTTGCTCGGCTCCACATCGGGCACACGTATGTTACGCACTCTTACTTACTTAAACAGGATGAGCGTCCATGGTGTTTTGCCTGTGATGAGCAGTTTTCTGTTCGACACTTTTTGCTGTATTGTGCTGACCTAATTGACACCAGATATAAACACTTTACAGCAGACTCCTTGAAGGTTTTGTTCCGGGATGTTCCCCGGGACAAAATCTTCAATTTCTTGCGAGCATGCAATATTTTTAACAAGATTTGAGCATTCATAGACTATGTGAATCTTTTTTATTTGCCCTTTTTGAGAGTCTGTAGACATTTCTTTTAAAGACATGTGCGACATTTTAGCCTGAGATTTTTAATCTATATTTACATCTTGTCTTAAGACCTTGCTTTTAGTCTGGCTGACCAGATTTTTACCCATCCCGCCGTGAGATGGCCTTAGTCGCCTGCTCGGCGTTAAACCCAAATAACTATGACCTTAAAAGCAATCCTATTGTTTCAAGTACAATTGGCAAATTAGCATGCGTCATGTTTTACAAGTTTGAAAATTACCTTGCACCTGTGGTAACTTTGCTGGTAACTGGGAGTCACATCGATTTTTCGAAAATAAATTTTCTAGAGAAAGAAAAAGATGGATGAAATGGACGAGAACAAGACGACTCCACAACCGAACCCTATTCCAGTTTTGACACAGGTTCAAACTGTGACTAAGGCTAAAAGTCCAGGCAGGTTTGAGGCTGGTAAAAGATTAGCCGAATATAACAGACAAAAAAAATTATAGCTTCAACTTACTTACTTACGCCTGGCACCCTTACCCGGGTATAGGCCGTCGACGAGAGACCTCCAGCAACTCCTGTCCTGTGCTTCTCCTTCGATTCTACGCCTACACGGCACCGGCCTCCACGTGGCGTAGGTGGGTAGTCCGCTCAGTCCGTGACTGAGTGGGCTAGCGGATGGGTGCCATCTTTGTCCAGGATTAGGACTTGATGTCAGCAGATATGTTGTTCAGCCTTTTCACTGGTCCGGTTTTTAAGGAGCTGTGCTAACCTAGGTCGTACCATGTTGGATTGGTCCTTAAAAATACTCGTGACTTTTTGGTCCTTTGGATCCCAAGTGTTTGCCGTGCTTGGAGACCCGTGTCGGGGGAGAAGAGGATCCTGGTGGCTGAGGTTCCCTTTGGGCTGCGGCTCACTGGTGCCAACACTCCACTTCGGCCTTGACTTCTACCTAAACGGGAGGCTAGTCGTACCGGCCTAGTCAATCGGCTCTTGTCACGTTGAGCCCTATCCCACTGTTGACATGCGGGTTGCTATACGGAGCACCATGCTATAGCTTCTGCTGCTGATTAGGTGCTTTACGCCAGTATTCCCCTGCATTCAACGGTGTGATAGAAGGCGGTGGCTCAAACGGTTCAATCGGGCTTACCCCCTTGAGTATATCTTTCGGGCAGTCTCCATTGTGCGTCGGCTGGAGACCCGCCGACAGTTGCACTTTCCCTTGTTGGGCTCGGTGGCGGGCGGGGACCCCCGGGGGATGAATATCTCTACTAATATAATATGGATAAAACCAAAAAACCAAAACTAGCACAGAAACGGCGCATAGACACCGACATTGCACATGACAGTGATTCAGACTGTGAGGAAGCGACGCCTCAGGCGTCGGCCGTATGGCCTCGCTTCCTCATTGTCCATAGCAAGGTGAAGGAGAAACCAGTTACCAAGCTGCATCCTTTTCTGGTGGGGGAGACCCTCAGGAGCCGTGTTGGCAGGCCTGACGCCCAGCGCCTCAGGTCTGGTGACTTGCTGGTGGAGTGCCGTACTCGGGCACACTCCAGCGGGCTACTGGGGCTCTCTTCCATCGGAGACACTCCTGTGGAAGTCACACCCCACAAAACTATGAATTCGTCAAGAGGCGTAATCAAAGATCAAGCTTTGGCAGAACTGTCAGAAGATGAACTTGTAAGGAACCTTAAGTCTCAGGGGGTGACTTGCGTCAGGCGCTTCGCTTCCAAGCGAGGTGGTGGGGAGATCCGTCTCCCTACCATCATCCTGACGTTTGGCACCCCCACCCCTCCTACTACCATCTGGGGAGGTTACTACTCCCTGAGAGTGAAAAAGTACGTCCCTCTTCCCCTCCGGTGCTTTAAGTGCCAAAAGTATGGCCATGGGCAGAAGACATGCCGTCAGGCAGAGGCTTCATGCGCCCGTTGCACTAGGCCCGGACACTCTGCTGAGTCCTGCACAGCCACCCCCCTGTGTGTGAATTGCCAGGGGGCGCATATGGCTTCGGATAAGAAATGCCCTCGTTGGATATCCGAGTGCAAGATTCAGCAGGTGCGTGTGGAGAAGGGGCTGTCCTTTCTGGATGCCAAAAAACTGGTTGAAGGCCCTGGTGCAGCTGCGGCTGCCCCAACCTCTAACACCTCAGTGTATACTTTTAGTGCAGCGGTGGCAGGCAAGCGCCCCACCAAAGACTTTTCATGTCAGACCCCAACTTCTTGGTTGGGGGCGGAGCCTCGGCTCATCTCGCCCCTGGAGAGTAACCCTCCTCCGGTGGTGACAAGGAGCCAGGGAACGCAGAAGGCGGACACTGCCGGTCCGGTTGTGCCGCCTTCTGTTGCCCCTAAGCCTCAGCCCCCACCCAAACCTGTTAGTCAGTCAACTCCAAAGGCTTCTGGCTCTGGTCAGCCTTCTAAGGCCGCTAACTCTAGCGGCAGGAACGCTGCCCAGGACCAGAAGTCTAAGAAATCTATGGGACCGCTGTGCGCACGGGCCCAGAAGGGGAACACAGATGTGCCCCTTCAAAACAAATATGCTGCACTGGAGGAGCGGATGGAGGGAGTGGAAGTTGTTGTTGCTGATGCTGCGGCAGCTCCACCCCCTTCCTCTCCGAAGAACCAGAGGAGGCCCGGGAGCCGGCCCCCCTCTGTTTCTTCAACTCCTTCCAAGGTAAAGGAAAAAGGGGGGAAAAACTCCTTACCCCCAGATAAGACTTAATCATGGACTCTTTGCTTCAGTGGAATTGTCGTGGTTTTCGAGCTAACTTTGAGGAATTACGTCTTTTAGTCAAGTTCTATAACCCCTCAGTCATATCTCTTCAGGAGACTTACCTGAAGACTTCTGACCCTGTGTCTTTTAATGGTTTTAATGTTATACATAAAGGCTCTGATTCGGAGAGGCGCTCGGGTGGAGCGGCTCTTCTCATTAGTAGCCAAATTTTATGTAGCCCCGTTAGCATCGACACCTGTCTTCAGGCTGTCGCTGCTCGGGTTACCTTAAAAAAGACCATAACCATATGCAGTATTTACCTGCCACCATCACTGCGGGTCTGTAGCAATGATATTTTTCACTTAGTAGATCAACTGCCCCCTCCCTTTATTCTCATGGGGGATTTTAACGGTCATGCTCACCTTTGGGGTAGTGACCACTATGATGGCAGAGGTCAGATGTTAGAAGATGTTTTTTCTCAACTTAACCTATGTGTCTTTAACGATGGCTCACCTACATACTCTAACTCAGGTTCCGGATCTAGTTCTGTTCTAGACCTCACTGTGTGTGATCCTTCTCTCATGCTGGACTTTGACTGGAAGGTTCACGACGACCTGTGTGGTAGTGACCACTTCCCAGTAGTCCTGTCATCGGTCAGCTGTGAGGAGGATTCGCCGGTGGGGCGCTGGAATCTCAAGAAAGCTAACTGGTCTCTGTTTGCCTCTCTCTGTCAGTCTCGTCTTACAGAGGAGGTGGTCATGTCAGCTGAAGAACCTGTTTCTTGTTTTACTTCTATTTTGTTGGAGGTTGCAGGTGAAACCATCCCTAGAACTTCCACATCACTCCCTCGGAAGCCGAGAGTACCATGGTTCAATGAAGAGTGCCGCAAGGCCCAAACAATGCGCAAATCTGCTCAGCGACGTGCATTTCGTAATCCGTCGCAAGCAAATATTTTAACCTTTAAAAGACAGCGGGCGAAAGCCCGTTATATTTTTAAACGTGAACGCCGTGCTTCCTGGAGACGCTTCGTCTCATCTTTATCTTCTAGGACTCCGTCCCAAAAAGTCTGGAAGGCTGTTCGAAGAATTAGGGGCAGGGGTGGCTCGGCTTCTGTCGGCCATCTTAGAGATGGTGCCAGTTTGGTCACAGATAAAAAGGCTGTGGCCAATTTGCTTGCCTCCACCATTGCCCATAATTCTTCAACAGAGCATTATTCACCTTTCTTCCAGAGAGAGAAGGAGAAGCGAGAATCTTGTGCTTGTGATTTTATATCGGATAACTTGGAAGACTATAATGCCCCTTTTACGTTTTCAGAATTGCAGCAAGCCATGCAGAAATGTACTGACTCTGCTGCTGGATTAGATACCATCCATTATCAGCTCATAACACATCTGCCTGAGGATTCACTCCTTGTACTTCTCAAGGCCTTTAACCATATCTGGATAACCGGTCATTTTCCGCCATCTTGGCGCCAGGCTGTGGTTGTGCCAATTCCCAAGCCGGGTAAGGATCCTTCCGACCCGGGCAACTACCGGCCAATAGCTTTGACATCATGTTTATGTAAAACTATGGAACGCTTGGTCAACGCCCGACTGGTGTGGCATCTTGAGTCACAGGGTCTCATCACAGACCTCCAGTGCGGTTTCCGGCGCTTCCGTAGTACAACTGACCATCTAGTCCGCTTTGAGTCTTTTATCCGAGATGCTTTTGTCAACAAGCAGCATGTCTATGCAATTTTCTTTGATCTTGAAAAGGCATATGACACTACCTGGAAGCATGGTATAATGTCTGATTTGTCGGACATGGGTTTTAAAGGGCATCTGCCCGTTTTTATTCACAATTTTTTGTCCAACAGGTCGTTCCATGTCCGTGTGGGCTCCACCCTCTCCGACTCCTTTGAACAGGAGATGGGTGTCCCGCAGGGCAGTATTCTATCTCCTGTTTTATTTAGCATTAAAATAAATAACATTGTAAAGGCCGTCAAGGATGATTCTGAATGCTCTTTGTTTGTGGACGACTTTGCTTTGTGTGCACGAGGTCGAGGACTTGCGTCCCTTGAGAGGCGCTTGCAGCTGTGCGTTGATCGCATCCAGGGGTGGGTGTCTCTCAATGGATTCAGATTCTCGCCCTCCAAGACAGTCTGTGTGCATTTTACTAACCAGACGAAATTTTTTCCAGAACCTAGCCTGAGCATTGCTGGAGTGCCAATTAAGGTGGCTGAAGAGGCTAAGTTTTTGGGGGTCATCTTTGACAAAAGATTGACCTTCTGCAACCATGTTAACTACCTTAGAACCTCTTGTCGGAAGGCCCTCGACATTCTTCGTGTCGTTGGTCGTACTGACTGGGGTGCAGACCGCATCGTCTTACTTCGACTGTACCGGGCCCTTGTTCGGTCCAAACTGGATTACGGCTCTGTGGTATATGGCTCGGCTTCCAAGTCTGTTCTGCAGCGTCTGAACACAATTCACCATCAAGGTCTGCGCATATGTCTGGGAGCCTTCAGGACATCTCCAGTTCCTAGTCTGTATGCAGAGGCAGGGGAGCCTTCTCTCAGGCTCCGCCGCATCCGCCTCATGCTCAGCTACGTTCTGAAGCTGAAGGCCCATCCAGAAAATCCTGCCTATGATTGTGTTTTTAACCCGTCGTTTGCAGAGATTTACGATGCCCATCCGGGAGCTGTCCGTCCACTTTCCTTCCGTGTCCGACCTCATCTGCAGGCGGCCGGAGTGGACCTGGACAAAGTTTCGGAATCTCTGCAACACGTCACTCCACCCTGGCTACTACCAGTTCCTGACATCTTGCTGGACTTGACTGCCCACAAGAAGGATTGTACTCCACCAGCCATATACCAACAGAGCCTCAATGAACTCCTTTCAATTTTTCCTGGCTATTGTCGTCTTTATACGGATGGGTCCAAGTCTGAGGATGGAAGAGTGGCTGCGGCTGCAGTGTCCTCTCGCCATCCTAGACGCCCATTTAAGCTCCGTCTCCCTGACCATTCCTCTGTATTTAGTGCAGAACTGCAGGCCATTCTGCTAGCACTCAAGCATGCCTATCAGTCTCGGGAAAGGAACTTCCTGATTCTGTCTGACTCTCTTTCTGCCCTGCAGGCCCTTCAGGGCGCGGGAACAGACCATCCACTGCTGGTGCAGATTAGAGAGCTCTACGCGGACTTGATGAAGGAATATTATGACATCATTTTTATTTGGGTCCCAGGCCATGTGGGCATCGAAGGCAACAGAATCGCAGATTCTGCTGCCAACAGTGCCCGCAGTGACCCTGTCCCTGACACACAGACTGTCTATAGTGATTTTAAACCTGTTATTAGTGCGTACATAGCCCGCGAGTGGCAGTCCGAGTGGGACAAAGAGGAAGGGAACAAGCTTCATGAAGCTCTTCCTAAGTTGTCTGACAGTCTACCTTTCCGCTGCGGCAGCCGCCGTGAGGAGACTGTCCTTGCTCGGCTCCACATCGGGCACACGTATGTTACGCACTCTTACTTACTTAAACAGGATGAGCGTCCATGGTGTTTTGCCTGTGATGAGCAGTTTTCTGTTCGACACTTTTTGCTATATTGTGCTGACCTAATTGACACCAGATATAAACACTTCACAGCAGACTCCTTGAAGGTTTTGTTCCGGGATGTTCCCCCGGACAAAATCTTCAATTTTTTGAGAGAATGCAATATTTTTAACAAGATCTGAGCATTCATAGACTATGTGAATTTTTTTATTTGCCCTTTTTGAGAGTCTGTAGACGTTTCTTTTCCAGACATGTGCGACATTTTAGCCTGAGATTTTTAATCTATATTTACATCTTGTCTTAAGACCTTGCTTTTAGTCTGGCTGACCAGATTTTTACCCATCCCGCCGTGAGATGGCCTTAGTCGCCTGCTCGGCGTTAAACCCAAATAACTAACTAACTCCTTCGATTCTACTCCAGGTGGTTCCCAGTCTCTTGATGTCTGCTTGGAGGTCTCGACGCCAGGAGTTTCTCGGCCTACCTCTTTTCCTCTTTCCCTGGGGGTTCCATGACAATGCCTGCCTAGTGATACTGGAAGCTGGCTTTCTCAGACTGTGACCGATCCATCCCCATCTTCTTCGCCCAATTTCATTCTCTGCTGTTATCTGCTCTGTTCTCTCCCAGAGTCTGACGTTGCTGATCTTCTCTGGCCAGTGGATTTTCAAAATTCTTCTAAGGCAACTGTTCATGAAGGTCTGTACTCTGTTGACTGTGGTTTTTGTCAATCTCCATGTCTCTGCTCCATATAGGAGAACTGCTTTTACATTGGAGTTGAAAATCCGGACTTTGGTGTGTTGTGACAGCTCTCTGGAAATCCACACTTTTTTCAACTGGAGAAAGGCTGCTCTGGCTTTACCGATTCGTGCTCTGACATCTGCATCAGTGCCGCCTTTTTTGTCTATGATGCTCCCGAGATAGGTGAAGGACTCCACCTCCTCCAACGGGGTGCCAGCAAGCAAGACTGGTTCTTCCCTGGTTGCGTTCAGCCTCATTGTCTTTGTTTTCTGTTTGTGAATGGTGAGGCCCACTTGGGACGAGATGTCAGCAAGCCTCGTGGTCTTGTCCTGCATTTGTTGATGAGTGTGGGACAGTAATGCCAAGTCGTCTGCAAAATCGAGGTCGTCAAGCTGTGTCCACAGTGTCCACTGTATTCCACTTCGTCTGTGCTCTGTGGTCATCTTCATGACCCAGTCTATGGCCAGTAGGAAGAGGAACGGAGACAGCAGACACCCCTGCCTGACACCAGTTCTGACCTGGAGCTCTCTGGTGAACTGCCCTTCGTGGATCACGCGACATGTCATGCCATCATAGCTGCTCTTGATCAGGCGGACGAGCTTTGTGGGTACACCGTAGTGTCGTAGGAGTTTCCACAGAGTCTCTCGGTCCACGCTGTCAAATGCTTTCTCATAATCCACAAAGTTGACGTACAGCGGGGAGCTCCACTCCAGAGACTGTTCCACGATGATGCGGAGAGTGGCGATCTGGTCTGTACATGATCGGTTCTTCCTGAATCCTGCTTGCTGGTCTCTCAGCTGGGGGTCAACGGAGCTCTTCATTCTCTCTAGGATGATCCTGTTGAAGACCTTTCCTGGTACTGACAGCAAGGTGATTCCTCTGTAGTTGGAACACTTGCTGAGGTCGCCTTTCTTGGGAAGCTTGATTAGGTACCCCTCCTTCCAGTCAGCTGGCATCACCTCCTCTTCCCAGATCTTTCCAAACAGTGGGTACAGCATCTCAACTGTTGTCTCTAGGTCTGCTTTCAGAGACTCCGCTGGGATGCCATCTGGCCCTGCTGCTTTGCCATTCTTCAAAAATGCCACTGCTTTTCTGATCTCTTCCCGGCTGGGTCTGTCACAGCTGATGGGTAGGTCGGTCTCTGCCGGCTGGATGTCGGGGGGGTCGGGTGGGCTAGGTCTGTTCAGTAACTCTTCAAAATACTCGGCCCATCTGTCGAGTTGGTCTGCTCTGTCTGCAATAGGCTTGCCTTCTTTGTCTTTTACTGGTCTTTCTGTATGGCCATACTTACCCGACAATCTTCTGGTAATGTCGTAGAGCTGTTTCATGTTGCCGCTGCCTGCTGCCTTTTCTGCCTCTGCTGCCAGGCTGTCTGTGTAGGCCCTCTTGTCTGCCCTGATACTCCTCTTCACCTCGCGGTTGGCTTCCGAGTATTCCCCCTGTGCCCTTACTTTGGCTGCTCTCGTGCGACTGTTGTTGACCGCTGCTTTCTTCTGCTTCCTCGCTTCTATCTTCTTCAAGGTCTGTGCCGACAGCCAGTCCTTGTGGTGGTGTTTCCTGAACCCTACAGTGTCTTTGCAGGTTGAGTTCAGCGCCTCTCTAACTGCCTTCCACTGCTGCTCTGTGGTGACCGCCTCCTCTTCATTTACTAGCTCCTGTAGCGCTTGAAACCGGTTGGACAGCACCAGTTTGAACTCTTCTCTAACTCCAGTTTCTCTCAGGAGGCCTACATTATAGCGCTGTCTTCTTGTTGTCTCTGTGCGGCTTTTCTTTAGCTTGAGCTTCATTCTTAAGGTAAGCAGATGGTGGTCTGAGGCGACATCTGCTCCCCTCCTCACTCGAACATCTTGAAGGGATCTTCTAAATTTCTTGCTAATGCAGATATGGTCTATTTGGTTCTCTGTTGTATGGTCAGGTGAGACCCAAGTTGCTTTGTGTATTCTTCTGTGTGGGAAGATGCTGCCTCCAATGACAAGTCGGTTTAGAGCACAAAAGTCTACAAACCTCTCCCCGTTCTCACTCATCTCCGAGCCTAGTCCCTGTCTCCCCATCACCTCTTCGTATCCGGTGTTGTCCTCCCCTATTTTGGCATTAAAATCGCCCATGACGATGGTGATGTCTCGCTCCGCACATTTGTCCACGGCACTCTGGAGTCGGTCGTAGAACTCTTGTTTCTCTTCCTCGTCACTGTCATTGGTGGGCGCATAACACTGGATGACGTTCAGCTTGAGCTTTTTCTTGGTTCTAAAGGCTGCTGTTATAATTCTTGGCCCAAGAGGTTCCCAGCCCATCAGCGCTCTCTGTGCCACTGGTGACAGCATGAGTGCTACTCCTTCTGTATGGGGGGCATTCTCCTCTTCATGACCTGAATACAGAATCATCTCCCCACTTAACAGCCTTTTCTGGCCAGACTGCGTCCATCTGGCTTCACTGATGCCTAGCAGGGAAAGGTTGTACTTTTGCATTTCCGCTGCTATCTGGGCGGCCTTGCCGCTCTGGTACATGGTCTTGACGTTCCATGTGCCCATGGTTGTATCCCTGGATAGAGAGAGGCGGCTCAGTCCTGTGGCTTCCGAAGACTTCCGGCTTTCACCACAGGACGTCATAAGTCTTCTAGTAGAAGAACCTTCCTCCTCCAGGAAAGGAATTACTGTTAGTCTTTTCGTCGGCGTTTTTGTAGTTATTTCCTTTTTTGCAGGGTGGGGAAGCTACCCCCACGCCCAACCCCCTTACTAGGAGGACCAGGGGTTTTCTGTCGGGGTCACCTTCCCTTAGACCATGTTGGTTCACGGCACCTTATTTCATTCGGTGCACCCCTCTCACGAGGGACCCCCTATCCACCACCCAGGGGACGCGCCTCAATGCCGCATGGTCCCAGCGCGAGGTACAGCTTCAAGCGCAAACAGAAAAGGCTCATGTGACTGACCCACCGTCAGGACCGTCAGGACTGAACCGACAGGACACCCTCATCAAAGTGAGAGACAAACAACTAAGTCTGACCCTGATCCCGAACCTCAAACAACAAAATATATAATTGCCGGATTTGTTGTCGGATTTGGTTACGTAGGTTATCAATTATATAAAAAATACAAACCACAGACTCATACAGTGTCCAAAAAATCAGACACTCCAAAAACAAAACCAGAAGTCGCCACATTACCAGTAACACCCAAAGCCGTTGACCCATTTTATATGCAGTAAATAAAAATATTATTTTAATTTTTATTGCCTTAGAAAATGAGCGACACAAAGAACATAATGAACCTTGTCTATCACTCTGCCGTAATCAGTGGATTAGCAGTAGCTTATTCTATGCTGGGAAAAAGTCTACTCAAAATGAAATCAGCAGACCTCAGTAGACTTGACTTTGAAGACAGCGCTAAACTAATTGCAGTTGTTACAGCGTCAATTGCGACAAAAGACTTTCTCGTCAAGCAAGGAATTATTCCCGAAAATGTTTCTATGTAAATAAAAACTATGGCGACGATAGCTATTATGATAGGAGGTGCAATTGTTAATGCATTGGCATTCAGTGGATCTAATTATCTCTTTTCAAAAATGGGTAGAGAAGAATCTGCAGAAGAAATGAAACGTCACAATGAAGCATCTGAGAAACTTGCACAAGCTCAACAGGAATATGAAAAGAATAGAATTGAAAAACTTGATTTCATCAATGAAAGATTGAGGCTTGAAGGCCACGCACAACATACGTTTTCAAATACAGACGAAGCAATCCGTGAATACTATCTTGTCACAGGTGAAGACATGTCTATCCCGAAACCAAAACTAAGTGACTATTACCAACCAAGCACACAACAAAGAAATGGAGAGATAATCTTTGTTCTAGTGGGAATGACATTTGTTTATTTTACTGGACTTTATATTGCTAGAAGAAATGAACCCCGGGGTAGAAAATAAACTATCAAAAATATATTACTCACCATCAGGGTATTGGAAAGGGCAAACAGCTATTCAGAAATTACATGCCGCTGTGGGCAGAGATATAACACTCAATCAGGTCAAGCAATGGTTACAGAGACAGGCAATTTGGCAGATATATCTCCCTGCTCCAAGAAAGATAATAAGGCCTCATTTTGAGAACACAACACCTAATGACACACACCAAATGGACCTTTTGTTCTTACCACATGACACAATAAGAAAGAAACGATACAAGTACGCATTAACTCACTCCACCCGGATCACCGCGATCCCGGTGATGGCCTGCACAACGCTTGCACACTGATCACCGCGATCGCGGGTTGTGAAGTTGGCCGCCTTCTACAAGAACTGGGGATTACTGAATACGAAACTAACCTGCCTAGTGTGCAGCTCTGTTTTCGTACAATGACCCTCATTCCTATTTTTATCACTAGGCCTCACAGTTACTGAAGTAGAGCGTGCTTTTCGAACATACTAGCTTTGCTTACATTTGCGAAACAACATGGCGTTTCTGTGTGCTTCACTCACCACAAGAGCGCAAAGTAATCGTCAATTTACTGTCAGAGAAGTGATAGAAATCATCCAGATTGAGGATTCTGATGCAGAAGAGGCTGCTGAAGACAGTGATAGCGATTTTGAAACAGCAGAGAGTGAGAAGAATGCATCTGATTGAACTGTTCGGTGGGTCACAAGTGAACTGATAACCGATTACACTTGGAAGTGCAGTGTGAAAAATAAGTGGTATCTTTACTATGCTCCAAAATATACATTTTTGGGGTTAGTAACTCAAAATTTTGTATATGCATGCACCCATTTACTAATCAACTAACCTGAAAATTGTATTTACATTTGTCAGAAAGTTTTTTTTATGATTTTTTTTCTAACCCATCGAAACAGCCAGTATACAGAGCATTGCTAACGAAAAAACAGCCAGTGCTGATTGAGTTAACTGTCGTTGACATAGATTCAAGGTACAAAGACGCTGAACCCATATCTGACAAAACTGCTACCACAGTTGCGACTGCTTTAACAAAAATATATGGTCGTGGCCCTTTAAGATACCCCAGACTAGTGCAGGTTGATGACGGATCAGAATTCAAAGGTGCTGTTAATCAGTTATTTGCAAAGCATGGCGTACTGGTCAGACGAGGCATTCCAGGTGTACACAGATCACAGGCAATTGTTGAAAACTTTAACAAACAGTTGTCAGAGAAACTTTTCAGTTACCAGTATTCTAAGAAACTCATGCATGACACCCGTAACACTGAATGGGTAAAGAGATACCACATGTGATAAAAGCAATGAACAATGAAGGACACCCAAAACCTGCTGATGCTATTAAATTGAAAACAATTACAGAGCCAAAAACAGGACCAGCCCCAACCCAGGCGCCAGACACAAGTTTATTTACCAAACAGGTGAGATATTTATATCAACCAGGGAAGCTGAAAATGACATAAAGCGCAGAGCGACAGACCCCATCTGGTCCACATCCGTTCATAATATAAAAAAAAATAATTCCCGGCGCAGACGCAACAATATATTACCTGTTTGACCCTGCGCCCCAGAGGGCATTTGTCAGAGAAGAATTACAGATTATTCCCCCAGACACCGTTACTCATTTCAGTAACTAACTCATCAATTAATTCATCAACCAGTTCATCAGCTATTTCTTCAGATAACTTGAGCCTGTAATGACCAGGTGCATAAGCCTTTTCCTTACTGAAAAACACTCGTTTTGTATCCCCTATTGCAAGTGACTTCTTATGTGTTTGGATCATTTCAAGATTATGTTTGTTTGATCTCAATGACTTGTTTGGATAATCAGGCATTAATGCACCATCTAATACTTGCTTGTAATGTTCATGACGTATGTCTTTATTTTTTATTGCTGTTTTCTTGATACCTTTGGTTTTTGACTGACTTCCCTTCTGGTGCAGTATAGAATACAATTTTGATCTCAGTCCAATGTACTCAACTATTGGCACACCATTTAGTTCATCCTTAAACTTACCAGGCACTTTTTTGTTTTGTGTGCTGAACAGTGGATGGTCTTTTGGGTAGTCAGATGTGTCATACATGTGTAGTTCTGTTTTCACGTCTTCATAAAAGTCTTCAGTACACACGTCAATGATCATAGTCAGTGTCAGTGTATAACAGACGGCAGTCATGATACTTTAATTTAAAGTAATCATAATAAAATTCAAGCATCACCAGTTTTGACAACTCCAGTATTGCCATACCAATGAATACTGGCTTGTCCAGTTTGACAATCTTTTTTTTTGAGTGACACTGCATACAATGATGAATGAAATTCTTTATACCCTGTGTACTGTGGCTTACCTGTAAGTTTAATTGCACCTGATTCAGTTGTGACCAGTCTCACATCTTTTCTGTGATGAGGATTTTCCATCATCTTGCCAAAACAGGCATTGTTCATAAGCTTAAAGAAGTCTTTGTCAAATGCAAATTGGTGAGCATCTTTCACGTGACTGACTGTGTGAAAAATAAAAGATTTCAGTGTACAAAATGTGAAAAAAATCCAAAAATCACTAAAAAAATTATAATAAATTAACCAACCGTTTCTCACTTGTGCTTGTTTAAAACCATGGTTTGTGAGGAGATTTCGTATATATCTGAATAAGAAAATCGACGGAAAACGCTGAAACTGAAAAAAATTCTTCATAGCATCAGTTTTTTACTATATATTATGACTTGCAGAGGGAAATGCATTTAAGTTGTACAGTTTCCATGCGATCTGGCTGTTGTCGATATCAGTTTAAGCAGCTGATGAAACTGCATCCGATGGACATACTTAAAACATTGTTAACCCTATATTTGATAGAAACCCTAAGGGTATAAGTGTCTATAGAAATATGACTGATATACCAAATGTCACTAAAAAAATTAAAATAAAAAAAAACTAATCTTAAAAAAGATGCGCCGATTGAGACATTATGGTTTGTGAGATCTTGCGGTATATTTCTAATCAAGAAAACCGACTCAAAACGCAGAAACTAAAAAATTTTCTTATTAGGACACAATACACCACTATATATTATGACTTGGATATGAAAAGACATCTTACTTCTACAGTTTCCGTCCGATTTCCCTGTTTTGATGATTGTTTAAATCAGTCAGTCATGTGAAAGATGCTCACAAATTTTCAAGTCCATCACATGAAAAATAAAAAAGATTTCAGTGTACAAAATGTGAAAAAAATCCAAAAATCACTAAAAAAAAAATTATAATAAATTAACCAACCGTTTCTCACTTGTGCTTGTTTAAAACCATGGTTTGTGAGGAGATTTCGTATATATCTGAATAAGAAAATCGACGGAAAACGCTGAAACTGAAAAAAATTCTTCATAGCATCAGTTTTTTTTACTATATATTATGACTTGCAGAGGGAAATGCATTTAAGTTGTACAGTTTCCATGTGATCTGGCTGTTGTCAATATCAGTTTAAGCAGCTGATGAAACTGCATCCGATGGACATACTTAAATCATTGTTAACCCTATATTTGATAGAAACCCTAAGGGTATAAGTGTCTATAGAAATATGACTGATATACCAAATGTCACTAAAAAAATTAAAATAAAAAAAAATAATCTTAAAAAAAGATGTGCTGATTGAGACATTATGGTTTGTGAGATGTTGCGGTGTATTTCTAATAATGAAAACCGACTCAAAACGCAGAAACTAAAAAATTTTCTTATTAGGACACAATACACCATTATATATTATGACTTGGATATGAAAAGACATCTTACTTCTACAGTTTCCGTCCGATTTCCCTGTTTTGATGATCGTTTAAATCAGTCAATCACGTGAAAGATGCTCACCAATTTTCAAGTCCATCACATGAAAAATAAAAAAGATTTCAGTGTACAAAGTGTGAAAAAATCCAAAAATCACTAAACAAATTATAATAAATTAACCAACCATTTCTCACTTGTGCTTGTTTAAAACCATGGTTTGTGAGGAGATTTCGTATATATCTGAATAAGAAAATCGACGGAAAATGCTGAAACTGAAAAAAAAGTCTTCATAGCATCCGTTTTTTTACTATATATTATGACTTGCAGAGGGAAATGCATTTAAGTTGTACAGTTTCCATGCGATCTGGCTGTTGTCAATATCAGTTTAAGCAGCTGATGAAACTGCATCCGATGGACATACTTAAAACATTGTTAACCCTATATTTGATAGAAGCCCTAAGGGTATAAGTGTCTATAGAAATATGACTGATATACCAAATGTCACTAAAAAAATTAAAATAAAAAAATACTAATCTTAAAAAAGATGCGCCGATTGAGACATTATGGTTTGTGAGATCTTGCGGTATATTTCTAATAAAGAAACCCGACTCAAAACGCAGAAACTAAAAAATTTTCTTATTAGGACACAAAACACCACTATATATTATGACTTGGATATGAAAAGACATCTTACTTCTACAGTTTCCGTCCGATTTCCCTGTTTTGATGATCGTTTAAATCAGTCAGTCACTGAAAGATGCTCACCAATTTTCAAGTCCATCACATGAAAAATAAAAAAGATTTCAGTGTACAAAATGTGAAAAAAATCCAAAAATCACTAAAAAAATTATAATAAATTAACCAACCGTTTCTCACTTGTGCTTGTTTAAAACCATGGTTTGTGAGGAGATTTCGTATATATCTGAATAGAAAATCGACGGAAAACGCTGAAACTGAAAAAAATTCTTCATAGCATCAGTTTTTTTACTATATATTATGACTTGCAGAGAGAAATGCATTTAAGTTGTACAGTTTCCATGCGATCTGGCTGTTGTCAATATCAGTTTAAGCAGCTGATGAAACTGCATCCGATGGACATATTTAAAACATTGTTAACCCTATATTTGATAGAAACCCTAAGGACCAAAGTTTGGTTAGGGTTACTGTGTTAGATTGTACTAGGGTTATAACCCTAATGTGGTATGTAAGGCACATTTTTGGCCATTTTTTTTTAATTTATGGTGCCATTTGATAGCCCATGTGGTACCGAGTCCAGAAATGCAAATACAACTTTTGTATTCTATTTTAAACATGTGTTATCGCCCTTGAAAAAAATCGCGGGAAAAGCACATTATCGGCTCTCGTGTCCGTATTTTATGTTCAATCTCTCCCATTTTCATACCCATACTGCGTCTGAACTATTTTTATCGATATCTTTAAAAAGCAGGTGTAAATACTTTATTATTATTTTTTTTTTTAATTTTTCCCCAAAAAATTTCAGGTCACCTTTTTAATTGAAAAATTTTCCTCCCATTCACAACACCTAGACTTAGCTTGCATCAAAACGTTCAGGTCATGCAACTGCATCCGATGAACAATAATAAAACATTGTAAACACTAGATTTAACAGAAAACCTAATGACCAAGTTTACCGTGTCAGTATCAGCAAGACCAACTCTAAAAGCTGTCTACCTCAGTATTTTTCTCGCACAGTTTTCACCCAAACTCTGAACACATTTATGACACTATTCTCATAAAGTACTTTGAAAGACCCTGCAAGTTGTGTTGCTCAGTTTTTATTTGAAAAAAGTTCCACGTCTAGTTCCAAACCCTGTCAGTCCAGTTTATTATGTTCAGTGTACTCCAGCATCTTGGCATATCAGCAGTACCATACTCTGGGGTTCAGTTTTTTTTTTTTTTTTTTTTGTTTCTTTATAAAGCCAGAATCAACCTGAACACACCCACAGACACAATATCATTGCACAACCACTATCATTCAGCCACATTACTCTTAGACTAGTGACATTTATGTGACTCCCTTCACACTACAACACACAATTACTTTACCCGATAACTGAACCACCTAAAATGACGGCACAGTTTTAGGACCATATCAGTATCCCTTCCCAACCTTATATTGTTCTTGCAGAATCATGCAAAAACACTTTCAAGTCCCAAAGAAAAACGTTTGCATTTATATCATATGTTTACAGATATCAACAGAAATAGTACAGCCGCAGCATGGGCCGGGTATGAAAATGGGAGTGATTGAACATGAAATACGGAAAATGCACCACAGAAAAGCCTGGCTAATTTTTTATAAGCATGTGGCACCGAGAAAAACAAACAAACAAACAAACCCAACAACAAACAAGCACTAACACGAACAAACAACATTATTCATCTATTTATTTACACAGGTCAGTCATTAATTTGTTCACACGAGTCAAAAAATCTGATTTTGGAGACACATGCAATCCGTGTGTAACTGAAGTATGATATAAATAAATAAAATTTAAAAGGAAACAATGATAACAATTTACGTTCAGTTGTAAACTAATGTGTAGTCCTGGAAATAGGGCTAACTGCACTGCTCTGTCTATGATGCGGGTGATGTGTTGAGTTTTATATTACGATATGTCCTATGTAATTTGTGTTACTGGGGAATCGTGTTTATTGCCTGTATGCTTAGACCACATTAGTTACTAAGGCATACGGTGTGTGTGTGTATGTGTGTGTGTGTGTGTGTGTGTGTGTGTGTGTGTGTGTGTGTGTGTGTGTGTGTGTGTGTGTGTGTGTGTGTGTACACGTGAGTAGCTTTATTAGATGATTTTGATGTGTTTAATCTTGTTGTTGTTTTGTTGTTGTTTTTTATGTTGCGCGGCACCGCAATGATTTCTGCCAGCGGCTAGCCTCACCTATCTGGTTTGTGAGTATCTCAGTATAACTCGAGGCAAATTTGTATCGTTACATTGTTGTATAATGTTCTGTGCATCTACTGTGGGAATACAGGGTATTTACCCGACCACATATAGTAATGCACCTTCGTGTTTGTATATGTATGTTTCCCCTGCCTACTTCCTAAGTCCCGGAGAAAGACATGGGTTATATAAGAGACCTGATGCATCTTTTTGAAGATGCAAATGATTGTCTTATTCTATACCTGCGTATTTCTCTGTGGGCTGGCGATTGGGTGCCTGATAGGCGGGGGCAGGAGATCTAACTGTTGTCCAGCGCTGAGTAATTCCCCTTGGTTTGTTGTACAATTCTGCCAGCGCCTAGCCTCACCTATCTGGTTTGTGAGTATCTCAGTATAACTCGATGCAAATTTGTATCGTTACATTGTTGTGTAATGTTCTGTGCATCTACTGTGGGAATACAGGGTATTTACCCGACCACATATAGTAATGCACCTTCGTGTTTGTGTATGTATGTTTCTCCTGCCTACTTCCTAAGTTCCGGAGAAAGACATGGGTTATATAAGAGACCTGATGCATCTTTTTGAGGATGCAAATGATTGTCTTATTCTATACCTGCGTATTTCTCTGTGGGCTGGCGATTGGGTGCCTGATAGGCGGGGGCAGGGGATCTAACTGTTCTGTCCAGCGCTGAGTAATTCCCCTTGGTTTGTTGTACAATTCTGCCAGCGCTAGCCTCACCTATCTGGTTTGTGAGTATCTCAGTATAACTCGAGGCAAATTTGTATCGTTACATTGTTGTGTAATGTTCTGTGCATCTACTGTGGGAATACAGGGTATTTACCCGACCACATATAGTAATGCACCTTCGTGTTTGTGTATGTATGTTTCCCCTGCCTACTTCCTAAGTTCCGGAGAAAGACATGGGTTATATAAGAGACCTGATGCATCTTTTTGAGGATGCAAATGATTGTCTTATTCTATACCTGCGTATTTCTCTGTGGGCTGGCGATTGGGTGCCTGATAGGCGGGGGCAGGGGATCTAACTGTTCTGTCCAGCGCTGAGTAATTCCCCTTGGTTTGTTGTACAATTCTGCCAGCGCCTAGCCTCACCTATCTGGTTTGTGAGTATCTCAGTATAACTCGAGGCAAATTTGTATCGTTACATTGTTGTGTAATGTTCTGTGCATCTACTGTGGGAATACAGGGTATTTACCCGACCACATATAGTAATGCACCTTCGTGTTTGTGTATGTATGTTTCTCCTGCCTACTTCCTAAGTTCCGGAGAAAGACATGGGTTATATAAGAGACCTGATGCATCTTTTTGAAGGATGCAAATGATTGTCTTATTCTATACCTGCGTATTTCTCTGTGGGCTGGCGATTGGGTGCCTGATAGGCGGGGGCAGGGGATCTAACTGTTCTGTCCAGCGCTGAGTAATTCCCCTTGGTTTGTTGTACAATTCTGCCAGCGCTAGCCTCACCTATCTGGTTTGTGAGTATCTCAGTATAACTCGAGGCAAATTTGTATCGTTACATTGTTGTGTAATGTTCTGTGCATCTACTGTGGGAATACAGGGTATTTACCCGACCACATATAGTAATGCACCTTCGTGTTTGTGTATGTATGTTTCCCCTGCCTACTTCCTAAGTTCCGGAGAAAGACATGGGTTATATAAGAGACCTGATGCATCTTTTTGAAGATGCAAATGATTGTCTTATTCTATACCTGCGTATTTCTCTGTGGGCTGGCGATTGGGTGCCTGATAGGCGGGGGCAGGGGATCTAACTGTTGTCCAGCGCTGAGTAATTCCCCTTGGTTTGTTGTACAATTCTGCCAGCGCCTAGCCTCACCTATCTGGTTTGTGAGTATCTCAGTATAACTCGAGGCAAATTTGTATCGTTACATTGTTGTGTAATGTTCTGTGCATCTACTGTGGGAATACAGGGTATTTACCCGACCACATATAGTAATGCACCTTCGTGTTTGTGTATGTATGTTTCCCCTGCCTACTTCCTAAGTCCCGGAGAAAGACATGGGTTATATAAGAGACCTGATCCATCTTTTTGAAGATGCAAATGATTGTCTTATTCTATACCTGCGTATTTCTCTGTGGGCTGGCGATTGGGTGCCTGATAGGCGGGGGCAGGGGATCTAACTGTTGTCCAGCGCTGAGTAATTCCCCTTGGTTTGTTGTACAATTCTGCCAGCGCCTAGCCTCACCTATCTGGTTTGTGAGTATCTCAGTATAACTCGAGGCAAATGTGTATCGTTACATTGTTGTGTAATGTTCTTTGCATCTACTGTGGGAATACAGGGTATTTACCCGACCACATATAGTAATGCACCTTCGTGTTTGTGTATGTATGTTTCCCCTGCCTACTTCCTAAGTCCCGGAGAAAAACATGGGTTATATAAGAGACCTGATGCATCTTTTTGAAGATGCAAATGATTGTCTTATTCTATACCTGCGTATTTCTCTGTGGGCTGGCGATTGGGTGCCTGATAGGCGGGGGCAGGGGATCTAACTGTTGTCCAGCGCTGAGTAATTCCCCTTGGTTTGTTGTACAATTCTGCCAGCGCCTAGCCTCACCTATCTGGTTTGTGAGTATCTCAGTATAACTCGAGGCAAATTTGTATCGTTACATTGTTGTGTAATGTTCTGTGCATCTACTGTGGGAATACAGGGTATTTACCCGACCACATATAGTAATGCACCTTCGTGTTTGTGTATGTATGTTTCCCATGCCTACTTCCTATGTCCCGGAGAAAGACATGGGTTATATAAGAGACCTGATGCATCTTATTTGAAGATGGAAACGATCGTCTTATTCTATACCTGCGTATTTCTCTGTGGGCTGGCAATTGGGTGCCTGATAGGCGGGGGCAGGGGATCTAACTGTTGTCCAGCGCTGAGTAATTCCCTTGGTTTGTTGTACAATTCTGCCAGCGCCTAGCCTCACCTATCTGGTTTGTGTGTATATCAGTATAACTCGAGGCAAATTTGTATCGTTACATTGTTGTGTAATGTTCTGTGCATCTACTGTGGGAATACAGGGTATTTACCCGACCACATATAGTAATGCACCTTCGTGTTTGTGTATGTATGTTTCCCCTGCCTACTTCCTAAGTCCAGGAGAAAGACATGGGTTATATAAGAGACAATTCTGCCAGCGCCTAGCCTCACCTATCTGGTTTGTGAGTAAGAAAAAGGATGATTTCAACCCCTGTCGAGAGTGTCTGTCTGGGGGTGCGTGTCCATTTCCAACAGGCTGAGACAAGAAAAAGGAAGATTTCAACCCCTGTCGAGAGTGTCTGTCTGGGGGTGCGTGTCCATTTCCAACAGGCTGAAACAAGAAAAAGGATATGATTTCAACCCCTGTCGAGAGTGTCTGTCTGGGAGTACTCCTGCAAACGTTAAGGGATGTTTTACTTTGACTACGTTTTTCAAATTTCGTGGCAGGACCGGTATCGTTCACGTGTGACCAAGAGAAGCTTGTACTATAGGGCTTGGGAAGCTCCCTGCGTTGCCTAGGAGCGTCTGCTGCCGCACCGCCATCTTGAGAGGACACATTAGTCTGGCGATAGACTTCAGACAGTAGCGAAGTAGCGTTTCAACACGTGTTTCTTCCATGTTTTTTCGTCTTTGGCAACAAACAAAAACAGATTCTGGTTAGCGGTTTCCTACGATGGTGGCAAGACTTGCTGTTATTGCCTATAGTATGTAAGGACTTTCCTGACATTGTCCTGACAGCGATTTCCCGATGAGTCGCGTATCCTGTCAAGATGGCCGCCACGACTAGAGAGATGACGTCAGCTTCCCGAGCACTATAGGTCATTTGACGTCAGAGTACACAACGTTTTCTTGCAAATATCTCCGCAAAGAGCCACTTTTTAAATACCAATCTTAAAACAAATATCATTCAGTGACAGTTGACCCAATACAATTTACTTTTAATACACTCGAACAATGTGTCAGATTTGCTGTGCTGTCGTAACAATTCTGATTTTTGCAAGAAATGACTGATTTTGCATCCCTAATTAATGAGCCCCCGGTATATTTAGCCCAGTATAAGAAAGATTTCCATTTTCACGTGAATGGCCAAGTTTTAAAACCTGAAAATGCGCAAACATACATGAAGTCTGCATGCTTGGCCTCGATATTGAAATCTGCCGGGGCTCTTATTTTGGGTGTTGAAAATGGCTTGATCTTGTCTCAGTTTCACCTTTAGGACTGTAGAGCAAAATCGACAAATCATAGGAGTTCAGTAAATATATTCCACATTAGGTCAGTTGGCACTAAATGATATTTGTCCATAAAAGTAGTACAAAAAAGTCTTTGCGGAGATATTTGGCAAAACTGAACGTTGTGTGAAAAGAAAAGGGGAGACTGCCAGTGCTAATATTTTAGGAAGGTTACAAAGTAAAGTAGATTATAGCACTGTCAGGGGAGAGAAATGTGCATGATCGACCAGTGATCATAGATCTACTGTGGCCAAAGCACAAAAAAAAAAAAAAAAAAAAGATAGGAAAGAGAGGGGGCGCTAAAAAAGTGACTGAAAGCAATGCATATGGAAGCCCCCCCGAAGGGGGGCGTATCACATATCCCACTGTTCCAGCCACTCAGTGCATGGAAATTTAAATCTAGGTCCCCCCCGAGGGGGGTCCAGATATTTAGCCGGTGTGGACAGCTGTTTCGGTCTTGGCGACCTCCTCAGCACACCATCGGCGATACTGGAGGAGGCAGGACTTTCTGCCTACCTGCAAAGCCAACCACATTTTACTGTGGTGTCTGCAAGGGCATACATTCCATGCCACCACCTAGAGCCAAATTTCCATGCACCCTAAAAGAGAACCTACCAAAAGGGGGGAAGGGGTTGCAGTCGATATTGTAGTAGTAAATGAAAAGAAAAGGGGAGACTGCCAGTGCTAATATTTTAGGAAGGTTACAAAGTAAAGTAGATTATAGCACTGTCAGGGGAGAGAAATGTGCATGATCGACCAGTGATCATAGATCTACTGTGGCCAAAGCACAAAAAAAAAAAAAAAAAAAGATAGGAAAGAGAGGGGGCGCTAAAAAAAGTGACTGAAAGCAATGCACATGGAAGCCCCCCCCGAAGGGGGGCGTATCACATATCCCACTGTTCCAGCCACTCAGTGCATGGAAATTTAAATCTAGGTCCCCCCGAGGGGGGTCCAGATATTTAGCCGGTGTGGACAGCTGTTTCGGTCTTGGCGACCTCCTCAGCACACCATCGGCGATACTGGAGGAGGCAGGAATTTCTGCCTACCTGCAAAGCCAACCACATTTTACTGTGGTGTCTGCAAGGGCATACATTCCATGCCACCACCTAGAGCCAAATTTCCATGCACCCTAAAAGAGAACCTACCAAAAGGGGGGAAGGGGTTGCAGTCGATATTGTAGTAGTAAATGAAAAGAAAAGGGGAGACTGCCAGTGCTAATATTTTAGGAAGGTTACAAAGTAAAGTAGATTATAGCACTGTCAGGGGAGAGAAATGTGCATGATCGACCAGTGATCATAGATCTACTGTGGCCAAAGCACAAAAAAAAAAAAAAAAAAGATAGGAAAGAGAGGGGGCGCTAAAAAAGTGACTGAAAGCAATGCATATGGAAGCCCCCCCCCCGAAGGGGGGCGTATCACATATCCCACTGTTCCAGCCACTCAGTGCATGGAAATTTAAATCTAGGTCCCCCCGAGGGGGGTCCAGATATTTAGCCGGTGTGGACAGCTGTTTCGGTCTTGGCGACCTCCTCAGCACACCATCGGCGATACTGGAGGAGGCAGGAATTTCTGCCTACCTGCAAAGCCAACCACATTTTACTGTGGTGTCTGCAAGGGCATACATTCCATGCCACCACCTAGAGCCAAATTTCCATGCACCCTAAAAGAGAACCTACCAAAAGGGGGGAAGGGGTTGCAGTCGATATTGTAGTAGTAAATGAAAAGAAAAGGGGAGACTGCCAGTGCTAATATTTTAGGAAGGTTACAAAGTAAAGTAGATTATAGCACTGTCAGGGGAGAGAAATGTGCATGATCGACCAGTGATCATAGATCTACTGTGGCCAAAGCACACACACAAAAAAAAAGATAGGAAAGAGAGGGGGCGCTAAAAAAGTGACTGAAAGCAATGCATATGGAAGCCCCCCCGAAGGGGGGCGTATCACATATCCCACTGTTCCAGCCACTCAGTGCATGGAAATTTAAATCTAGGTCCCCCCGAGGGGGGTCCAGATATTTAGCCGGTGTGGACAGCTGTTTCGGTCTTGGCGACCTCCTCAGCACACCATCGGCGATACTGGAGGAGGCAGGAATTTCTGCCTACCTGCAAAGCCAACCACATTTTACTGTGGTGTCTGCAAGGGCATACATTCCATGCCACCACCTAGAGCCAAATTTCCATGCACCCTAAAAGAGAACCTACCAAAAGGGGGGAAGGGGTTGCAGTCGATATTGTAGTAGTAAATGAAAAGAAAAGGGGAGACTGCCAGTGCTAATATTTTAGGAAGGTTACAAAGTAAAGTAGATTATAGCACTGTCAGGGGAGAGAAATGTGCATGATCGACCAGTGATCATAGATCTACTGTGGCCAAAGCACAAAAAAAAAAAAAGATAGGAAAGAGAGGGGGCGCTAAAAAAGTGACTGAAAGCAATGCATATGGAAGCCCCCCCCGAAGGGGGGCGTATCACATATCCCACTGTTCCAGCCACTCAGTGCATGGAAATTTAAATCTAGGTCCCCCCGAGGGGGGTCCAGATATTTAGCCGGTGTGGACAGCTGTTTCGGTCTTGGCGACCTCCTCAGCACACCATCGGCGATACTGGAGGAGGCAGGAATTTCTGCCTACCTGCAAAGCCAACCACATTTTACTGTGGTGTCTGCAAGGGCATACATTCCATGCCACCACCTAGAGCCAAATTTCCATGCACCCTAAAAGAGAACCTACCAAAAGGGGGGAAGGGGTTGCAGTCGATATTGTAGTAGTAAATGAAAAGAAAAGGGGAGACTGCCAGTGCTAATATTTTAGGAAGGTTACAAAGTAAAGTAGATTATAGCACTGTCAGGGGAGAGAAATGTGCATGATCGACCAGTGATCATAGATCTACTGTGGCCAAAGCACAAAAAAAAAAAAAAAAAAAAGATAGGAAAGAGAGGGGGCGCTAAAAAAGTGACTGAAAGCAATGCATATGGAAGCCCCCCCGAAGGGGGGCGTATCACATATCCCACTGTTCCAGCCACTCAGTGCATGGAAATTTAAATCTAGGTCCCCCCGAGGGGGGTCCAGATATTTAGCCGGTGTGGACAGCTGTTTCGGTCTTGGCGACCTCCTCAGCACACCATCGGCGATACTGGAGGAGGCAGGAATTTCTGCCTACCTGCAAAGCCAACCACATTTTACTGTGGTGTCTGCAAGGGCATACATTCCATGCCACCACCTAGAGCCAAATTTCCATGCACCCTAAAAGAGAACCTACCAAAAGGGGGGAAGGGGTTGCAGTCGATATTGTAGTAGTAAATGAAAAGAAAAGGGGAGACTGCCAGTGCTAATATTTTAGGAAGGTTACAAAGTAAAGTAGATTATAGCACTGTCAGGGGAGAGAAATGTGCATGATCGACCAGTGATCATAGATCTACTGTGGCCAAAGCACAAAAAAAAAAAAAAAGATAGGAAAGAGAGGGGGCGCTAAAAAAGTGACTGAAAGCAATGCATATGGAAGCCCCCCCGAAGGGGGGCGTATCACATATCCCACTGTTCCAGCCACTCAGTGCATGGAAATTTAAATCTAGGTCCCCCCGAGGGGGGTCCAGATATTTAGCCGGTGTGGACAGCTGTTTCGGTCTTGGCGACCTCCTCAGCACACCATCGGCGATACTGGAGGAGGCAGGAATTTCTGCCTACCTGCAAAGCCAACCACATTTTACTGTGGTGTCTGCAAGGGCATACATTCCATGCCACCACCTAGAGCCAAATTTCCATGCACCCTAAAAGAGAACCTACCAAAAGGGGGGAAGGGGTTGCAGTCGATATTGTAGTAGTAAATGAAAAGAAAAGGGGAGACTGCCAGTGCTAATATTTTAGGAAGGTTACAAAGTAAAGTAGATTATAGCACTGTCAGGGGAGAGAAATGTGCATGATCGACCAGTGATCATAGATCTACTGTGGCCAAAGCACAAAAAAAAAAAAAAAAAAAAGATAGGAAAGAGAGGGGGCGCTAAAAAAGTGACTGAAAGCAATGCATATGGAAGCCCCCCCGAAGGGGGGCGTATCACATATCCCACTGTTCCAGCCACTCAGTGCATGGAAATTTAAATCTAGGTCCCCCCGAGGGGGGTCCAGATATTTAGCCGGTGTGGACAGCTGTTTCGGTCTTGGCGACCTCCTCAGCACACCATCGGCGATACTGGAGGAGGCAGGAATTTCTGCCTACCTGCAAAGCCAACCACATTTTACTGTGGTGTCTGCAAGGGCATACATTCCATGCCACCACCTAGAGCCAAATTTCCATGCACCCTAAAAGAGAACCTACCAAAAGGGGGGAAGGGGTTGCAGTCGATATTGTAGTAGTAAATGAAAAGAAAAGGGGAGACTGCCAGTGCTAATATTTTAGGAAGGTTACAAAGTAAAGTAGATTATAGCACTGTCAGGGGAGAGAAATGTGCATGATCGACCAGTGATCATAGATCTACTGTGGCCAAAGCACAAAAAAAAAAAAAAAGATAGGAAAGAGAGGGGGCGCTAAAAAAGTGACTGAAAGCAATGCATATGGAAGCCCCCCCCGAAGGGGGGCGTATCACATATCCCACTGTTCCAGCCACTCAGTGCATGGAAATTTAAATCTAGGTCCCCCCGAGGGGGGTCCAGATATTTAGCCGGTGTGGACAGCTGTTTCGGTCTTGGCGACCTCCTCAGCACACCATCGGCGATACTGGAGGAGGCAGGAATTTCTGCCTACCTGCAAAGCCAACCACATTTTACTGTGGTGTCTGCAAGGGCATACATTCCATGCCACCACCTAGAGCCAAATTTCCATGCACCCTAAAAGAGAACCTACCAAAAGGGGGGAAGGGGTTGCAGTCGATATTGTAGTAGTAAATGAAAAGAAAAGGGGAGACTGCCAGTGCTAATATTTTAGGAAGGTTACAAAGTAAAGTAGATTATAGCACTGTCAGGGGAGAGAAATGTGCATGATCGACCAGTGATCATAGATCTACTGTGGCCAAAGCACAAAAAAAAAAAAAAAAAAGATAGGAAAGAGAGGGGGCGCTAAAAAAGTGACTGAAAGCAATGCATATGGAAGCCCCCCCGAAGGGGGGCGTATCACATATCCCACTGTTCCAGCCACTCAGTGCATGGAAATTTAAATCTAGGTCCCCCCGAGGGGGGTCCAGATATTTAGCCGGTGTGGACAGCTGTTTCGGTCTTGGCGACCTCCTCAGCACACCATCGGCGATACTGGAGGAGGCAGGAATTTCTGCCTACCTGCAAAGCCAACCACATTTTACTGTGGTGTCTGCAAGGGCATACATTCCATGCCACCACCTAGAGCCAAATTTCCATGCACCCTAAAAGAGAACCTACCAAAAGGGGGGAAGGGGTTGCAGTCGATATTGTAGTAGTAAATGAAAAGAAAAGGGGAGACTGCCAGTGCTAATATTTTAGGAAGGTTACAAAGTAAAGTAGATTATAGCACTGTCAGGGGAGAGAAATGTGCATGATCGACCAGTGATCATAGATCTACTGTGGCCAAAGCACAAAAAAAAAAAAAAAAAAGATAGGAAAGAGAGGGGGCGCTAAAAAAGTGACTGAAAGCAATGCATATGGAAGCCCCCCCGAAGGGGGGCGTATCACATATCCCACTGTTCCAGCCACTCAGTGCATGGAAATTTAAATCTAGGTCCCCCCGAGGGGGGTCCAGATATTTAGCCGGTGTGGACAGCTGTTTCGGTCTTGGCGACCTCCTCAGCACACCATCGGCGATACTGGAGGAGGCAGGAATTTCTGCCTACCTGCAAAGCCAACCACATTTTACTGTGGTGTCTGCAAGGGCATACATTCCATGCCACCACCTAGAGCCAAATTTCCATGCACCCTAAAAGAGAACCTACCAAAAGGGGGGAAGGGGTTGCAGTCGATATTGTAGTAGTAAATGAAAAGAAAAGGGGAGACTGCCAGTGCTAATATTTTAGGAAGGTTACAAAGTAAAGTAGATTATAGCACTGTCAGGGGAGAGAAATGTGCATGATCGACCAGTGATCATAGATCTACTGTGGCCAAAGCACACAAAAAAAAAAAAAAAGATAGGAAAGAGAGGGGGCGCTAAAAAAGTGACTGAAAGCAATGCATATGGAAGCCCCCCCGAAGGGGGGCGTATCACATATCCCACTGTTCCAGCCACTCAGTGCATGGAAATTTAAATCTAGGTCCCCCCGAGGGGGGTCCAGATATTTAGCCGGTGTGGACAGCTGTTTCGGTCTTGGCGACCTCCTCAGCACACCATCGGCGATACTGGAGGAGGCAGGAATTTCTGCCTACCTGCAAAGCCAACCACATTTTACTGTGGTGTCTGCAAGGGCATACATTCCATGCCACCACCTAGAGCCAAATTTCCATGCACCCTAAAAGAGAACCTACCAAAAGGGGGGAAGGGGTTGCAGTCGATATTGTAGTAGTAAATGAAAAGAAAAGGGGAGACTGCCAGTGCTAATATTTTAGGAAGGTTACAAAGTAAAGTAGATTATAGCACTGTCAGGGGAGAGAAATGTGCATGATCGACCAGTGATCATAGATCTACTGTGGCCAAAGCACACACAAAAAAAAAAAAGATAGGAAAGAGAGGGGGCGCTAAAAAAGTGACTGAAAGCAATGCATATGGAAGCCCCCCCGAAGGGGGGCGTATCACATATCCCACTGTTCCAGCCACTCAGTGCATGGAAATTTAAATCTAGGTCTCCCCGAGGGGGGTCCAGATATTTAGCCGGTGTGGACAGCTGTTTCGGTCTTGGCGACCTCCTCAGCACACCATCGGCGATACTGGAGGAGGCAGGAATTTCTGCCTACCTGCAAAGCCAACCACATTTTACTGTGGTGTCTGCAAGGGCATACATTCCATGCCACCACCTAGAGCCAAATTTCCATGCACCCTAAAAGAGAACCTACCAAAAGGGGGGAAGGGGTTGCAGTCGATATTGTAGTAGTAAATGAAAAGAAAAGGGGAGACTGCCAGTGCTAATATTTTAGGAAGGTTACAAAGTAAAGTAGATTATAGCACTGTCAGGGGAGAGAAATGTGCATGATCGACCAGTGATCATAGATCTACTGTGGCCAAAGCACAAAAAAAAAAAAAAAAAAGATAGGAAAGAGAGGGGGCGCTAAAAAAGTGACTGAAAGCAATGCATATGGAAGCCCCCCCGAAGGGGGGCGTATCACATATCCCACTGTTCCAGCCACTCAGTGCATGGAAATTTAAATCTAGGTCCCCCCGAGGGGGGTCCAGATATTTAGCCGGTGTGGACAGCTGTTTCGGTCTTGGCGACCTCCTCAGCACACCATCGGCGATACTGGAGGAGGCAGGAATTTCTGCCTACCTGCAAAGCCAACCACATTTTACTGTGGTGTCTGCAAGGGCATACATTCCATGCCACCACCTAGAGCCAAATTTCCATGCACCCTAAAAGAGAACCTACCAAAAGGGGGGAAGGGGTTGCAGTCGATATTGTAGTAGTAAATGAAAAGAAAAGGGGAGACTGCCAGTGCTAATATTTTAGGAAGGTTACAAAGTAAAGTAGATTATAGCACTGTCAGGGGAGAGAAATGTGCATGATCGACCAGTGATCATAGATCTACTGTGGCCAAAGCACAAAAAAAAAAAAAAAAAAAAAAAGATAGGAAAGAGAGGGGGCGCTAAAAAAGTGACTGAAAGCAATGCATATGGAAGCCCCCCCGAAGGGGGGCGTATCACATATCCCACTGTTCCAGCCACTCAGTGCATGGAAATTTAAATCTAGGTCCCCCCGAGGGGGGTCCAGATATTTAGCCGGTGTGGACAGCTGTTTCGGTCTTGGCGACCTCCTCAGCACACCATCGGCGATACTGGAGGAGGCAGGAATTTCTGCCTACCTGCAAAGCCAACCACATTTTACTGTGGTGTCTGCAAGGGCATACATTCCATGCCACCACCTAGAGCCAAATTTCCATGCACCCTAAAAGAGAACCTACCAAAAGGGGGGAAGGGGTTGCAGTCGATATTGTAGTAGTAAATGAAAAGAAAAGGGGAGACTGCCAGTGCTAATATTTTAGGAAGGTTACAAAGTAAAGTAGATTATAGCACTGTCAGGGGAGAGAAATGTGCATGATCGACCAGTGATCATAGATCTACTGTGGCCAAAGCACAAAAAAAAAAAAAAAAAAAAAAGATAGGAAAGAGAGGGGGCGCTAAAAAAGTGACTGAAAGCAATGCATATGGAAGCCCCCCCGAAGGGGGGCGTATCACATATCCCACTGTTCCAGCCACTCAGTGCATGGAAATTTAAATCTAGGTCCCCCCGAGGGGGGTCCAGATATTTAGCCGGTGTGGACAGCTGTTTCGGTCTTGGCGACCTCCTCAGCACACCATCGGCGATACTGGAGGAGGCAGGAATTTCTGCCTACCTGCAAAGCCAACCACATTTTACTGTGGTGTCTGCAAGGGCATACATTCCATGCCACCACCTAGAGCCAAATTTCCATGCACCCTAAAAGAGAACCTACCAAAAGGGGGGAAGGGGTTGCAGTCGATATTGTAGTAGTAAATGAAAAGAAAAGGGGAGACTGCCAGTGCTAATATTTTAGGAAGGTTACAAAGTAAAGTAGATTATAGCACTGTCAGGGGAGAGAAATGTGCATGATCGACCAGTGATCATAGATCTACTGTGGCCAAAGCACAAAAAAAAAAAAAGATAGGAAAGAGAGGGGGCGCTAAAAAAGTGACTGAAAGCAATGCATATGGAAGCCCCCCCGAAGGGGGGCGTATCACATATCCCACTGTTCCAGCCACTCAGTGCATGGAA
This sequence comes from Semisulcospira habei, assembly GCA_036245525.1. NCBI lineage: Eukaryota > Metazoa > Mollusca > Gastropoda > Semisulcospiridae > Semisulcospira > Semisulcospira habei. Next base: position 238,565 of record BTPG01000009.1, on the reverse strand, counting down.
ATTTAAATCTAGGTCCCCCCGAGGGGGGTCCAGATATTTAGCCGGTGTGGACAGCTGTTTCGGTCTTGGCGACCTCCTCAGCACACCATCGGCGATACTGGAGGAGGCAGGAATTTCTGCCTACCTGCAAAGCGAACCACATTTTACTGTGGTGTCTGCAAGGGCATACATTCCATGCCACCACCTAGAGCCAAATTTCCATGCACCCTAAAAGAGAACCTACCAAAAGGGGGGAAGGGGTTGCAGTCGATATTGTAGTAGTAAATGAAAAGAAAAGGGGAGACTGCCAGTGCTAATATTTTAGGAAGGTTACAAAGTAAAGTAGATTATAGCACTGTCAGGGGAGAGAAATGTGCATGATCGACCAGTGATCATAGATCTACTGTGGCCAAAGCACAAAAAAAAAAAAAAAAAGATAGGAAAGAGAGGGGGCGCTAAAAAAGTGACTGAAAGCAATGGATATGGAAGCCCCCCCCGAAGGGGGGCGTATCACATATCCCACTGTTCCAGCCACTCAGTGCATGGAAATTTAAATCTAGGTCCCCCCGAGGGGGGTCCAGATATTTAGCCGGTGTGGACAGCTGTTTCGGTCTTGGCGACCTCCTCAGCACACCATCGGCGATACTGGAGGAGGCAGGAATTTCTGCCTACCTGCAAAGCCAACCACATTTTACTGTGGTGTCTGCAAGGGCATACATTCCATGCCACCACCTAGAGCCAAATTTCCATGCACCCTAAAAGAGAACCTACCAAAAGGGGGGAAGGGGTTGCAGTCGATATTGTAGTAGTAAATGAAAAGAAAAGGGGAGACTGCCAGTGCTAATATTTTAGGAAGGTTACAAAGTAAAGTAGATTATAGCACTGTCAGGGGAGAGAAATGTGCATGATCGACCAGTGATCATAGATCTACTGTGGCCAAAGCACAAAAAAAAAAAAAAAGATAGGAAAGAGAGGGGGCGCTAAAAAAGTGACTGAAAGCAATGCATATGGAAGCCCCCCCGAAGGGGGGCGTATCACATATCCCACTGTTCCAGCCACTCAGTGCATGGAAATTTAAATCTAGGTCCCCCCGAGGGGGGTCCAGATATTTAGCCGGTGTGGACAGCTGTTTCGGTCTTGGCGACCTCCTCAGCACACCATCGGCGATACTGGAGGAGGCAGGAATTTCTGCCTACCTGCAAAGCCAACCACATTTTACTGTGGTGTCTGCAAGGGCATACATTCCATGCCACCACCTAGAGCCAAATTTCCATGCACCCTAAAAGAGAACCTACCAAAAGGGGGGAAGGGGTTGCAGTCGATATTGTAGTAGTAAATGAAAAGAAAAGGGGAGACTGCCAGTGCTAATATTTTAGGAAGGTTACAAAGTAAAGTAGATTATAGCACTGTCAGGGGAGAGAAATGTGCATGATCGACCAGTGATCATAGATCTACTGTGGCCAAAGCACAAAAAAAAAAAAAAAAAAAAAAAAGATAGGAAAGAGAGGGGGCGCTAAAAAAGTGACTGAAAGCAATGCATATGGAAGCCCCCCCCGAAGGGGGGCGTATCACATATCCCACTGTTCCAGCCACTCAGTGCATGGAAATTTAAATCTAGGTCCCCCCGAGGGGGGTCCAGATATTTAGCCGGTGTGGACAGCTGTTTCGGTCTTGGCGACCTCCTCAGCACACCATCGGCGATACTGGAGGAGGCAGGAATTTCTGCCTACCTGCAAAGCCAACCACATTTTACTGTGGTGTCTGCAAGGGCATACATTCCATGCCACCACCTAGAGCCAAATTTCCATGCACCCTAAAAGAGAACCTACCAAAAGGGGGGAAGGGGTTGCAGTCGATATTGTAGTAGTAAATGAAAAGAAAAGGGGAGACTGCCAGTGCTAATATTTTAGGAAGGTTACAAAGTAAAGTAGATTATAGCACTGTCAGGGGAGAGAAATGTGCATGATCGACCAGTGATCATAGATCTACTGTGGCCAAAGCACAAAAAAAAAAAAAAGATAGGAAAGAGAGGGGGCGCTAAAAAAGTGACTGAAAGCAATGCATATGGAAGCCCCCCCGAAGGGGGGCGTATCACATATCCCACTGTTCCAGCCACTCAGTGCATGGAAATTTAAATCTAGGTCTCCCCGAGGGGGGTCCAGATATTTAGCCGGTGTGGACAGCTGTTTCGGTCTTGGCGACCTCCTCAGCACACCATCGGCGATACTGGAGGAGGCAGGAATTTCTGCCTACCTGCAAAGCCAACCACATTTTACTGTGGTGTCTGCAAGGGCATACATTCCATGCCACCACCTAGAGCCAAATTTCCATGCACCCTAAAAGAGAACCTACCAAAAGGGGGGAAGGGGTTGCAGTCGATATTGTAGTAGTAAATGAAAAGAAAAGGGGAGACTGCCAGTGCTAATATTTTAGGAAGGTTACAAAGTAAAGTAGATTATAGCACTGTCAGGGGAGAGAAATGTGCATGATCGACCAGTGATCATAGATCTACTGTGGCCAAAGCACAAAAAAAAAAAAAAAAAAAAGATAGGAAAGAGAGGGGGCGCTAAAAAAGTGACTGAAAGCAATGCATATGGAAGCCCCCCCGAAGGGGGGCGTATCACATATCCCACTGTTCCAGCCACTCAGTGCATGGAAATTTAAATCTAGGTCCCCCCGAGGGGGGTCCAGATATTTAGCCGGTGTGGACAGCTGTTTCGGTCTTGGCGACCTCCTCAGCACACCATCGGCGATACTGGAGGAGGCAGGAATTTCTGCCTACCTGCAAAGCCAACCACATTTTACTGTGGTGTCTGCAAGGGCATACATTCCATGCCACCACCTAGAGCCAAATTTCTATGCACCCTAAAAGAGAACCTACCAAAAGGGGGGAAGGGGTTGCAGTCGATATTGTAGTAGTAAATGAAAAGAAAAGGGGAGACTGCCAGTGCTAATATTTTAGGAAGGTTACAAAGTAAAGTAGATTATAGCACTGTCAGGGGAGAGAAATGTGCATGATCGACCAGTGATCATAGATCTACTGTGGCCAAAGCACAAAAAAAAAAAAAAAAAAAAAAAAAAAAAAAAAAAAAAAAAAAGATAGGAAAGAGAGGGGGCGCTAAAAAAGTGACTGAAAGCAATGCATATGGAAACCCCCCCGAAGGGGGGCGTATCACATATCCCACTGTTCCAGCCACTCAGTGCATGGAAATTTAAATCTAGGTCCCCCCGAGGGGGGTCCAGATATTTAGCCGGTGTGGACAGCTGTTTCGGTCTTGGCGACCTCCTCAGCACACCATCGGCGATACTGGAGGAGGCAGGAATTTCTGCCTACCTGCAAAGCCAACCACATTTTACTGTGGTGTCTGCAAGGGCATACATTCCATGCCACCACCTAGAGCCAAATTTCCATGCACCCTAAAAGAGAACCTACCAAAAGGGGGGAAGGGGTTGCAGTCGATATTGTAGTAGTAAATGAAAAGAAAAGGGGAGACTGCCAGTGCTAATATTTTAGGAAGGTTACAAAGTAAAGTAGATTATAGCACTGTCAGGGGAGAGAAATGTGCATGATCGACCAGTGATCATAGATCTACTGTGGCCAAAGCACAAAAAAAAAAAAAAAAAAAAGATAGGAAAGAGAGGGGGCGCTAAAAAAGTGACTGAAAGCAATGCATATGGAAGCCCCCCCCCGAAGGGGGGCGTATCACATATCCCACTGTTCCAGCCACTCAGTGCATGGAAATTGAAATCTAGGTCCCCCCCGAGGGGGGTCCAGATATTTAGCCGGTGTGGACAGCTGTTTCGGTCTTGGCGACCTCCTCAGCACACCATCGGCGATACTGGAGGAGGCAGGAATTTCTGCCTGATAAAACCTTTATTTCTGTCTTTGGACTGCACACACAGTTAGCATTGTGTACTTGACCATTTACACCGTCACAAAAGTTTAGTACACATATTTCCACAGCAATAATGCCAAAAAGCTCATACAAAAAGCACCTTGGCAAAATATTGTTAAAAAATCTTATCAGCTACTTTTGCAGGGGAGAATCCAGGGGGTCCTGCCAGGGGACGGGGGTGGGGGGGGGGGGGGGCAAAATCGCCGACAACGAGCACCCTTCCCCTCCCTCACCCCCGTCACAGACCCCCCCCCCCTCCCACCTACCCTTCCGGTACGTCAAATTGACTTACATGGACACACACACACACACACACACACACACACACACACACACACACACACACACACACACACACACACACACACACACACACACACACACAAACACGGCGCTTTGCGCCAAAAAGACGTTCTCTAGCAAGGTTTGCGTAGCTACACATGACGTCATTTTTATCTTGTTATTTCTGTGCCAGAATTTGGACTTCTGCCGCCCAGCACATCGTGTGCAATCTCCGGAATGTTCTCCGACCAGCCCCAATTTCAAAGCCTATCGTATTTTCAGTACGGTAGACAAATAGACACGTATACCCAATAAGCAATATACCATCGGGCCCAATGCGGCCACATTAGGCCCGAGGACCTCTTGGTGAACTGGTACTGTGCCTGTGGTATACGCGGGTCTTCCATGGTGTGTGTCGTATGTTCCTTTCAGGACGCTGGAGACCTCCAAGGACATCAATCACTACCTGTCCGGGAACAGCCTGGACATCATCGACTGGGTGTCGGAGAATCCTGTAGGGAAAGAGCTGGCCTTCGATTTCTTCGTTAACAACATCGACAGGATACAAGAGCAGTGAGTGACCGACCCCCTTCACCGCCAGAAGCCGTGAATACATAGACCATCTTGATGACCTTTGCCAAAATAACGGCAGAAGCGCGCACATGTCGCGCGCTTCTTTCGTCACTGGACAAAGGTCAGAAAAGCGAGAAAAGTCAGGGTTAGTAGCTCTCAATATAACCTTTATAAATGTATAGCAGTGACGATCTCGTAGGTAATGATAATTTCGCTTTTCACACAAAAATGGACGTGCTCGACTTTGCCAACTTCACATCTGCGGGTGCTCACGAGGATCAATGTTTGTTGCATTCGTGTTGGGTTTGTTTTGTCTACCGTATTGAACATACGTAATGAGGCTGGTCGGAACGCATTCCGGAGCATGCACATGACGTTTTTGGTGTGCGGGGCAGAAATTCTAGCAAAGAAGTAACAAGGTAAATATGACGTCACGTCTAGCTACGAAAACCTTGCTAGAGAACGTCTTTTTGGCGCGAAAGCGCCGTGTGTGTGTGTATGTGCGGTGTGTGTGTGTGTGTGTGTGTGTGTGTGTGTGTGTGTGTGTGTGTGTGTGTGTGTGTGTGCGGTGTGTGCATGTGTGTGTGTGTGTGTGTGTCTGCGGTGTGTGTGTGTGTGTGTGTGTGTGTGTGTGTGCTGTGTGTGCATGTGTGTGTGTGTGTGTGTGTGTGTGCGGTGTGTACATGTGTGTGTGTGTGTGTGTGTGTGTGTGTGTGTGTGTGTGTGTGTGTGTGTGTGTGTGTGTGTGTGTGTGTGTGTGTGTGTGTGACAGCGACTAGAGCCCGCGTTTGAGAACGGACACGCTTGAAATATTAATATATTGTCCCTAAAGGTATTATCTCGAGATCATTTTTTCAATGTTTTGATTAAGATGCTCATTGCCGAAAAAAATGTCTGTTTCACAAAAAAAGGTTGATCCACACTCGAGTCTGTAATTTTTCTTATTTTTATTTTTACTAGATATTTTGCGTCTCTTGGCTGGACTTCGCGAACGAAGATTTTATAGGAGTTGCCCACGACGTCTGCAGGCTTGTTCGTGGCTGCGGAGGCCAATCCGGGACAGGCAGGTTCGACCGCAGTGGCTGCAGGGGAAGGTATGGCAAGAGTTCTGAGTTGCGGCATCTCTGTTCTTTCTCCTGAGCCGCTTGTCCTTAAGGCTAGCTCTGCGAGAGTCCTCAAAGGAGACAGCTGCCTTGTAAATAGTGGAGCGCCAGGTGTCACGGTCCACAGCAAGCGAAGACCACTGGTGGTGGTCGATTTGGCAGGCACTAAGTGACTTCTTGAGACAGTCTTTGTATCTCTTCTTTGGTGCCCCTCTGTCACGGTGTCCAGTAGCAAGCTCGCCGAACAGGGTGATCTTTGGTAGGCGATGATCCTCCATCCTGGAGACATGCCCCGCCCAGCGGAGCTGTGTCCGCAGCAGCAAAGCCTCGATGCTCACGGTTTCAGCCTGTTCAAGGACCTCGACATTGGTGACATAGTCACTCCAGTGAATGCCCAGGATGGTACGCAGGCAGCGCTGGTGGAAGCGTTCGAGGAGTCGTAGTTGGCTGCGGTAGAGGGCCCAGGACTCGGAACCATACAGCAGGGTGGTGAGGACCACAGCTCTGTACACGCTGATCTTGGTGCCTGTTTTCAGCTGTTGATTGTGCCACACCCGCTTGAAAAGTCGCCCGAAAGCGCTGTTCGCTTTTGCCAGCCTGCTGTCAAGCTCCTTGTCCAGCTTGGCGTCCGACGTGATAATGCAGCCAAGGTAAGTAAACTGGTGCACTGACTTTAGTTCAGACTCGCCGATGGTGATGTGAGGAGGGTGATACACTGTCTTGGGTGCCGGCTGATGGAGGACCTCTGTCTTTTTCAGACTGACCTCGAGTCCAAAGAGCTGGGCAGCGTCTGCGAAGCAGGACGTGATGCGCTGCAGGGCTCTCTCTGTGTGTGCAACGAGGGCAGCATCATCAGCAAAAAGCAGCTCACGGATCAGTTGGTCTAGGGTTTTCGTGTGGGCCTGCAGTCGTCTGAGGTTGAACAGGCTGCCATCGAGACGATACCTGATGTACACTGCATCGTCATCATCGAGGTCCACTGTGGCCTGCTTCAACATCATGCTAAAAAAGATGGTGAAGAGGGTCGGTGCCAGCACGCAGCCCTGCTTTACGCCGTTGAGAATGGGGAATGGTTCTGAGAGGTCATTGTTGAGTCTGACCTGACCTTGCTGGTCCTCGTGTAGCTGGACAATCATGTTGAGGAACTTTGGGGGACAGCCAAGTCGCTCCAGGATCTGCCACATGCCTTGCCTGCTCACAGTGTCGAACGCTTTTGTTAGGTCGACAAACGTTACGTACAGCCCTTTGTTCTGCTCGCGGCACTTCTCCTGTAGCTGTCTCAGCACAAAGACCATATCGGTGGTGCTCCTGTTTGCTCTGAAGCCACACTGGCCCTCTGGGAGTTGGTCTTCAGCGATGGCAGGTACCAGCCGATTCAGATATTTTGCGTATAGCTCGATAAAAGGGACATATTGCATGAGTTCGTTAACCAGCATTGTACCTGTATAACTTTTCGAGTGATATTAAAAAATATATATATATATATATATTTTCATGCTTTAGGGGATTAATTTCACGAATTATATGAGCTAATCTTAAAACAATTGAATCTTTGTTTTACGAAAAAACAATGTTCTCATTAATAATCGCATGATTTTTTGTATACGGTATTTGCATACGCCTAAAACAGATTGTCTCGGCTGTCGGGTACGAGTAGGTCTATTGTGACCTGTATGCCCTAGGTGTAAAAATTAGACAGTTTTCTGCACCACTTTCTCGGAGTCATTTGTAAAACAGCTAACATAACTTTAAGTTTTTATTTATGAAAAAAAAATTATCTTCTCTTTAATACCTGCAGTAATAGATCAAATTGTGACCTGTAAGCCCTAAGCGTGAAAATCAGCAAGAAAATTGCAAAATTGATTCTCTCTCTTGGCTTGACTTTGCGAACGAAGATTCTATAGGGCTTGCCCACGTCGTCTGCAGGCATTTTCGTGGCTGCGGAGGCCAATCCGGGACAGGCAGGTTCGACCGCAGTGGCTGCAGGGGAAGGTCTGGTCAGGGTTCTGAGTTACGTCAACTCTGTTTTTTCTTCTGAACCGCTTGTTCTTAAGCTTAGCTCTGCGAGAGTCCTCAAAGGAGACGGCTGCCTTGTGAATGGTGGAGCGCCAGGTGTCACGGTCCGCAGCAAGCGAAGACCACTGGCGGTGGTCGATTTGGCAGGAACTAAGTGACTTCTTGAGACCGTCTTTGTATCTCTTCTTTGGTGCCCCTCTGTCTCGGTGTCCAGTGGCGAGCTCGCTGAACAGAGTGATCTTGGGTAGGCGATGATCCTCCAACCTGGAGACGTGCCCCGCCCAGCGGAGCTGTGTCCGCAGCAGTAAAGCCTCGATGCTCACAGTTTCTGCCTGTTCAAGGACCTCGACGTTGGTGACATAGTCACTCCAGTGAATGCTGAGGATGGTACGCAGACAGCGCTGGTGAAAGCGTTCGAGGAGTCGTAGTTGGCTGCGGTAGAGGGCCCAGGACTCGGAACCGTACAGCAGGGTGGTGAGGACGACAGCTCTGTACACGCTGATCTTGTTGCCTTTTTTCAGTTGTTGATTGTGCCACACCCGCTTGAATAGTCGCCCGAAAGCACTGTTCGCTTTTGCCAGCCTGTTGTCCAGCTCCTTGTCGAGTTTGGCGTCTGACGTGATGATGCAGCCAAGGTAGGTAAACTGGTGTACAGACTTCAGTTCGGACACGCCGATGGTGATGTGGGGAGGGCGATGCTCTTCCTTGGGAGCCGGCTGAGGAAGGACCTCTGTCTTTTTCAGACTGACCTCAAGTCCAAAGAGCTGGGCGGCATCTGCGAAGCATGACGTAATGCGCTGCAAGGCTCTCTCTGTGTGTGCAACGAGGGCAGCGTGATCAGCAAAGAGCAGCTCACGAATCAGTTGGTCTAAGGTTTTCGTGTGGGCCTGCAGTCGTCTGAGGTTGAACAGGCTGCCATCGAGACGATACCTGATGTACACTGCGTCGTCATCGTCGAGGTCCACTGTGGCCTGCTTCAACATCATGCTGAAGAAGATGGTGAAGAGGGTCGGTGCCAGCACGCAGCCTTGCTTCACGCCGTTGCGAATGGGGAATGGTTCTGAGAGGTCACTGTTTAGTTTGACCTAGCCTTGCTGGTCCTCTTGGAGCTGGACGATCATGTTGAGGAACTTTGGGGGACAGCCTAGTCGCTCCAGGATCTGCCACATACCTTGCCTGCTCACAGTGTCAAACGCTTTTGTTAGGTCGACAAACGTTACGTACAGCCCTTTGTGCTGCTCGCGGCACTTCTCCTGAAGCTGTCTCAGCACAAAGACCATGTCGGTGGTACTCCTGTTGGCTCTGAAGCCACACTGGCCCTCTGGGAGGTGGTCTTCAGCGATGGCAGGTACCAGCCGATTCAGGAGCAACCTTGCGAGAATTTTCCCGGCAATGGACAGCATGGTAATTCCACGATAATTAGAGCAGGCAGACTTCTCTCCTTTGTTCTTGTACAGGGTGATAAGGACTGCATCACGGAGATCCTTTGGTAGTGTTCCTTTTTCCCAGCAGCAGAGAAAGAGGTCGTGGAACTTTTTGTGCAGTGCTGGGCCTCCATGTTTCCAGATCTCTGGCGGGATTCGGTCAATGCCTGCTGCTTTGCCACTCTTGAACTGGTGGATGGCTGTGAGGGTCTCTTTGCCGTGGGCGGTTCGTCCAATTCAACCTTTAGTGGAAGGTGTGGATTTGGAGGATGACTGTTTCTTGAACAGTGCGCTCAGCGCCGAAGAGGTCTTGAAAGTATTCCGACCAGCGGTTCAAGATAGAGTTATTATCTGTGAGGAGTGTCTGTCCATCAGCGCTTCGCAGGGGACTTTGTACCAGGTGCCTAGGGCCATACACTGCTTTCAGTGCTTCGTAGAAGCCCCTGTAGTCACCGTTGTCAGCGCAGAGCTGGGTCCTCTGTGCGAGTCTGGACCACCACTAGTTCTGGAGATCTCTAAGCTTGAGCTGGAGACTGCTGCAGATGAGGCGGAAGGCAGACTTCTTCACAGGGCAGGAAGGCTGGGCTAGGTGGGCCTATTGGGCGGCTTTTTTTTTTTTTTTTGCTATAGGTTCCTGGATCTCTACGTCGTTTTCGTCAAACCAGTCTTTGTTCCTCTTTCTAGCAAAGCCAAAGACTTCCACAGAGGATTTTACAATAGCAGTTTTCAGTTGTTCCCAGAGTGTTTCAGGGGAGGAGTCTGCTGGATCAACTGTGTCTTTGAGCATGCGCTGTAAATCGGCCTGAAGGGCAGCTTTCTTGTCGTCACGCTGAAGGCTGGCAACATCAAGCATTTTCTTGGGGGGGAGGGGGGGGGGGGCCTTTCTTGGGTTTCAGGTTGAGGCGGAGCCTGAGTTTGCAGCGAACAAGGCGGTGGTCAGTGTGGCACTCTGCGCTGGGCATCACTCTGGTGAGGAGGACGACACTGCGGTCCCTCTGACGCACTAGGACATAGTCGATAAGGTGCCAGTGCTTGGAGCGAGGATGCATCCAGGTGGTCTTTCGACTGTCCTTTTGCTGGAAAGTAGTGTTGGTGATGACAAGTTGCTGCTCTGCACAGAGCTCCAACAGTAGGCGACCATTGTCATTGCAGTTCCCAACGCCATGCTTGCCGAGGACTCCTTTCCTGGCTTCAGAGTCTTGGCCCACTCTGGCGTTGAAGTCGCCAAGGATGATGACTTTGTCGTCTGCAGGGGTGCTCTGCAGGAGGCTGCGCAGGTCAGAGTAGAACTTGTCTTTTTCTGCAGGCTCTGCCAGGAGGGTTGGGGAGTACACACTGAGAAGGGTGACGTATTGCTGGTGCCTCAGTGGGAGGCGCATGGACATGATGCGGTCGGAGTGACCCGTTGGTAGGGTTTCCAACTTTGTCGCAATGGGGGTCTTCACCATGAAGCCCACGCCTCAGAGCCGTCTTTCTGATGCAGGCCTGCCTGACCAGTAGAGGGTGTAGACAGCGCCAAGTTCTTGGAGGCTGCCTTCCTCCGGAAGGCGTACTTCGCTGAGCGCGGCGATGTCGATGTTTAACGTCCGCAATTCATGGGCAATGAGGGCGGAGCGACGTTCAGGGCGTCCGCTGTCTGCTGTGTTGAGCATTGTTCGGATGTTCCAGCATGCTACGTTGAGTCTGGTCGTGGTCGTCATGAGAGTGGATCCATTGTTTTTTCTTGTTTTCTGACCGCATGAGAAGATGCCCGTTGACCGCGGCTAGCCAACTGGGGTTACGAGGGATGAGCTTTGGTTAGGCCCCTCTCCGTGTGGAGCAAGCAGTGCTGTCCCTAGAGAAGGCTGCTTGGTCGTTCAGGGTGAGCCGAGTGACGTTGTCATCCCCAGGTCAACATCAGGCGACCAATATCCTGAACCGCCTGCATGGAGGTTTGAGACTGCGGCTTCCAGTGACATCTTTCACCTGCCATTTTGCCCCTTGCCCATCGCTACAGGACTTGGAATGGTCTGTGTCATAGTCCGTGGGCGTTTCCTAAAGCCTGCGCGGTGGAGCTTTTTGGTGGAGTGCAGTGTGCGCAGTACTGGCCCCACCCTTTAAACCCTTGGTTCGTTTGCCATGGCCTAGCAAGCTGGGACGGTGGCATCGAGGTCATCGGGTCGTAGGTTTTATATCAGACTGTCCTTGTCTTAGTCTCTGTCTCAAAAGCCTTCCCCGGAGACACGGGGGCTTTGATGTCAGGGGTTTCCTCCCTTAGCCTTTCCGCAGCCAAGCGGCCAGGCCTGCAAGGCAGCAGGGGACTCGTGGGGGCCGGGGTCGTCTATGTCCCGTGCAGATGTGAACATCTGCCCACTGCCCAGACGGTGACACTTACCAGAGGAGAAAAATCCAACGCCGGAACCCGGTATCGAACCTCGCACATTTGGCATTGGAGGCAGACACCTTAACCACTGTGCCACTTCCCCGCCTTGATTCTATGATACGTCAATTGTTAGTACTGCGATGAATGACGAATAACATCAAGTCGTCACTATGAACACTGCGTTGATGGCATGACGTAACGCTTGAAGTGACGTTATTTCGCTGCTCGTGCCATTATTATTCTTCAGAATAGATATGCTACAACAGACCACAGAGCTTTCGAATGGCGGGAATCGCCATGTGTCCGTCTTTATTTCTGTGTGCCAGTGTGTGTGGATCAGAGGTGGGTTAGAGTAGAAGAATTTGGATTCCTGTCGCTATACGAGCCCACAGAGCGTACTAATGACGGGAAGCGCCGTGTGTCTCTTTATTTGTGTGCGCCGACGTGTGTGTTGATCAGAGGTTGACTTAGAGAGGAGGGAAACTGATCACCATAATAAGCCTAAAAACTTATGAATAACGCTGAATGTTCCTAAAAGATAAACGCATCTGATCTCCAAGCAATACGCTAGACTTTGGGATGAAATCATCATCTTGTTTAAAATTTCACACTGTATGCACAGATAATTTTTCGTACACATAAATGTGCTTACTCTACATTTTCCTCAGTCTGTACGTTGGTTTCGCTGTCGATGTCAGCCTCAGTAAGGCAAAAGACAGGAAGTTTATCTTGTGAAAGCGAGATTTGCATTGCGTTACATTGAAAATCTCGCTTTTCACAAACATGGACTTACTGTCTCTTGCTCTTATATGGATGTATTTCTGTTGGGTGAACTGGAAAATGTAAAATATATGTTCTCCAAACCAGTTTCAGTTTATATGTTGATCTTGTCTCAGATTCGGGATTCTACAGACTATGAAGAGAGCATTTGAGGTCACTAGATATCTCACCCCAACTAACCGTGAGGATTCCGCACGGGTTAGACGCGCGTTTGCCGGTTTGGGTGGTTTGGTGAATGGGTGGATCGGTGTTGATCGACTAGTTGGTTGGTTAAGTTTGGTTGTCTTCGTTTCAGTGCGCGGTTCGTTGGATGATTTATTTCGTAGACGTTTGTAAGCCAACTTAGCCGTGCATCTATCAAGTCACTTATCCACCTATCCAAATGTCCCCCCATTAATCCAGCCGTCCATCCATCCTTCTGTCCACCCCTTCCTCTTTCCATTTATGCAAAGCCGCCCAACCACCCATCCATCCCTCTACAGGGCCGGATCTATGGGGTGGGGGGGTGGGGGGTGGGTGGAGGGGTGCTTTGGTAATACAGCACCCACACACCCCCCACTCCCACCCCCTCTCCCCTCGGCTGGCATCAAACTATAAATAAGTGTGTTTAAAACTGAGTTGTAACGCTTGTGTTTCAGTGCTGTGCGTAACACCAGTTAGAAACTTTCAAAAACGTCAGAAGAACAGTTTCGGTTGTGGTGTTTTGATACATACTAGATTCTGGCAATAGAAAAAAATAAATGTTGAGACCCCCCCCCCCACACACACACACACACACACCTTGAAAACTGACTGATCCGGCGCTGCTTTATCGATCCCTCCATCTGTCCATCACCCACGCACACCATCCGTCCATTCGGCACCTGTCCGTCCGTCCATGCATCGCTCCACCTATCCAGTCTTCCATCGCTCCACCTATCCAGTCTTCCATCGCTCCACCTATCCAGTCTTCCATCGCTCCACCTATTCAGTCGTCCATCTCTCCACCTCTCCAGTCTTCAATCGATCCACCTATCCAGTCTTCTATCGATCCACCTATCCAGTCTTTTATCGCTCCACCTATCCAGTCTTCCATCGATCCACCTATCCAGTCTTCCATCGATCCACCTATCCAGTCTTCCATCGTTCCACCTATCCAGTCTTCCATCGACCCCCACGTATTCAATCTTCCATCGATCCACCTATCCAGTATTCCATCGATCCACATATCCAGTCTTCTATTGATCCACCTACCCAGTCTTCCATAGATCCACCTATCCAGTCTTCCATCGATCCACGTATCCAGTCTTCCATCGATCGACCTATCAATAAATAATTGTAATAATTTCGGTATTTGTAATGCGCTTATCTTATAATAATTATAACTCTAAGCGCGCACTCACAACTCGCGCACGCATGCGCACGCTTTAGACACTGACTCACGTACCACAAATAGTGAAATACATTACGACGGTCAGCTTGCGGTGGGGAGTGTGGTGATATAGCGCTAAAACTGTTGAAAGAGATGAGTTTCGAGGGCGGACTGGAAGGAGGAGAAAGAGTGTTTCTGACGAAGAGAGAGTGGGAGAGTGTTCCAGGTGGATGGACCGTAGACGGAGAAAGAGCGGGGTTCCAAAGTGTTGAATTTGGTGCGAGGGATATGGAGGCGGAGAGGATCGGAGGCAGAGCGGAGGGAGCGGGAAGTGTATAGGGGTGAAGTAAGTTGGAGAGATAGGCAGGAGCGCAGTTGTTCAGGGATTTGTAGCAGAGAGACCGAATTTTGTATTGGATGCGTTGGGGGATGGTCAGCCAGGGAAGGAGTTTGAGCAGGGGTGTGATGTGGTCGGATTTTTTCTTTCTGAGGACGAGGCGGGCAGCATTGTTCTGGACGCGTTGGAGAGTGAAAGTGGTGGAGTGAGGGAGGCCGGAAAGGAGAGAGTTGCAGTAGTCGATGCGAGATAAGATGAGAGAGACAGCAAGTTTGGTGGCAGCTTCGGTAGTGAGGTATTTTCTGATCTGACTGATGCGGCGGAGGTGGAAATAGCATGCCTGGGCCGTGGCGGAGACGAAGCTGGTCATGGACAGAGAGGAATCGAGGATAACGCCTAGGTTCTTGGCCAAGTCAAAGAGGGAGATGGGGGTGCTATCGAGTTGAAGGTGGAGAGAGGGAGGTAGCTGGGAGAGTTTCTGGCGGGTGCCTACCAGCATGGCTTCCGTTTTGTCGTCGTTCAGTTTTAGCTTGTTTGCTGTCATCCAGTTTTTCACGTCTTCGTAGCAGTCAGCCGTGCGAGTCAGTAGTGACTGAGTGTTGTCGAGTTTGTCTTTGTCTAGCAGTTGTGAGTCGTCAGCGTAGAGGTGGTGGTGTGTGCGGTGAGACTGGATGATGTTGGACAGGGGAGAGGTGTAGAGTGTGAAAAGGACCGGGCCCAGGACGGACCCCTGTGAAACTCCGCAGAAGAGCGTGACTGGGTTGGAAGAGACGCCGTTGATGGTGACGGACTGCTGTCTGTCGGAGAGGTAGGAGCGAAACCAGGAGTGAGCAGAGTCAGTGATGCCGAAGGAGTGGTGGAGTCGGTGGAGGAGGATAGAGTGGTCAATAGTGTCAAAGGCGGCAGAGAGATCGAGTAGTGTAAGAAGAGAGATGTTGCCCGAGTCGGTGGAGAGAAGCAGATCGTTTAAGGTATGTAAAAGGGCAGTTTCAGTGCTGTGATGTTTGCGATAGGCAGACTGGAATGGACTGAGGAGGTTGTTGTCGGTGAGGTGGAGGTTGAGCTGGTTGAGAACAACCTTCTCAAGAAGCTTGGACAGGAAAGAGAGATTGGAGACTGGGCGATAGTTCTTGAGTTCGTTTGGGTCGAGTTTTTTTTTTTTTTTTTTTTTTTTTTTTTTTTTTTTTTTTTTTTTTTTTTTTTTTTAGGAGACGACGGACGATGGCGGACCACCCATCCAATTTGTTTACATTTCTCCTTGCCTGGCAGCTGCAACACCTGGAGCGGGTAGTGCGGGCTACTGTTGGCGATTCTCCAGAGTGGCACGAGACTTTGGAGACCATCAAGAAAACCACAAGCGACACGATCGGTGGCTCTGACACAACTACGGCCATCTTGTGAACTGGCTGAACAAGGCTGGCTACTAAGTGCATGGCTCGGCTAACTCAAGGGCTCCGTTGCAGTACAGAGCTTAAATTCCTGCGCAAGCCACTAAGCTAGGTGCTCCGCTGAAGCGGAGCACCTTGCTTAGTGACTTGCGCATGAATTATATCTCTCCTGCCAATCACCTCAGGGCTTGTGCATGCAGCCACTGGTACTGTTTACATGCGCATGTGTTCAACTTTCCGGCAGTAAACGCGACACGTGTATAAACAAATGTTTTTGGGCCTTGCTACTTTGAGAGAGGACGCCAGTAAATAGTTACACAATATTTTTTCACAGACGTACGAGATTGAGAGAGTAGTTAATTAGTTAGTCAGTCAGTCAGTTAGATAGTTAGTTAGTTAGATAGTTAGTTACTTGTTTGGTATAGTTTGTTAGTTCGTCCGTTAGTAAGTTAGTCGTTTGTCAGTTAGTTCATCAGTTTCTTAGTTCGTTCGTTCCTTGGTTAGTTAGTTAGTTGTTTTGTATAGTTAGTTCGTCCGTTAGTAAGTTAGTTTTTCAGTAGTTAATCAGTTCCTTAGTTTGTTCGTTCCTTAGTTAGTTAGTTAGTTAAGTTAGTTAGTTAGTTTGTTTGTTAGTTAGTTAGTGTGTTAGTTAGTTAGTTAGTTAGTTAGTTAGTTAGTCAGTCAGTCAGTCAGTCAGTCAGTTAGTTAGTTAGTTAGTTAGTTAGTTTGTTAGTTAATTCTTACGACTGATCGACCGTGTTACGTGGTAGTCGTATTCGTAGTATGATGCAATCACACCAGACGCACTCACGTAAGGTTCTTGTAAAGAAACTTCACTCGATTGCAAATTGTCACACGTGGCACACGGTTGTAGACCACACTGGAGTAACAGTTCCAACAGTACAATGCATCCACAAATGCATCTACACTTAGATACACTGTCTCATACATGCATCCACAATTTTGATACATTGCGTCTCTCATACAGTGTACACACATATTTCCTATCACCGTCTTTTATACTATTACAGATTTCCGGCAAATTTGCGTAATTTCAACCAATCAGAAAAGAAAACGTAACCAAACTCGTATTTATTTATGAAAAAGAACACTCTAGATCTGCCTACAATAGTCGACTAAAATCTAGGCGCATTCCGAAAATTTTGGTAAATGTAGCCAACATGTGTACTACAAAACGTTAACGTCATACTTGAGGTCACTTGAATAATAGCGCCCTTTCCAGAACCTCCTAATCCAGGTCAGGCCTTCGCAAGAATGTAGCGAAATATGCAACATTCTAGCTACACAACAAAAATCGGTAACAAATTTCCATGCAAAAGAAAATGACTGGTACGTAATACTGATTTAAAATAGCTCAACTAAACACCGGATCTTTCCTATGATTAACACTTACATGCCCTAAAATAAATAAATAAATAAATAAATTTACAAAAAAAACATCCACAAACGTAACAGATCGTTCGATCGATCGTTCGATCCTTAGGTAAGCTAGTTAGTTAGTTAGTTATTCTTGCGTGCTTGCGTGCGTGTTCGTGCGTGTATATGTGTGTGTGTGTCAGTGAGTGTGAGTTTGAAACTGATTGACGCAGTTGGAATTATTCAGAATGTGCGTCCACACTAAAGTGGGCGAGAAAAGCAGAGAGACACATAACTTGCTTACATACAGACAGTCTACTTCTAGTCATCTTCAGATTGGGTATCTGTAAAGCATTGTTTCAAGTCCATGCTTCTACCGACAACACCATTGTGCATGTGGCGACAGCGTGTTATTTGTGTACTAATTTGTCAATTTGAACCTGAAAGACTACAAGGGGTAAGGTCCAAAATCACATACCATCGGACACACCAGGTGATCATGTGATCTATACTGACGAGCGATAGAAATGTGACATTTTCGGAACCGCCATCGCAAACACTACAGTTCCAAGAATGTCGCATTTCTGTTGGAAACATACCCGTGGCGAGTTTGTCATGTCGAACTCATCCAATACACTTACGACCATCAATATTTTTACCTTGGGTGTAATCGCGATTATGGTCGAGTTTATTATGGATGAAACTTGTGTTGGGCGAGTTAATAATAGTAATAACGGGTATTTATATAGCGCTTAATCTAAACCCAACGCTCTAAGCGCTTTATAGTCTGTACAAGACGATAAAAATACGACATTTGCAGATAGCAAGCAAAACACCACACAAACACACCATTTGTACAACAAACTAAACAACAACGCATACATAATAATTATGCTGACGGGCAGTAAAAACCATACACACGTTTCTTTCACTTTCCAAACTTCACAAAAATAATAATGAACCAAAATCAATATCGGTAGATAATTCAGTTCTCAACCAGAAAATGAAAATTTGGTGGGGGGCAGGGAGGGGGGGGGGGGGGGCGGGGGGAAGCCAGGTAATTTTTGAGCGCTTGCAAAGAAGTAAACAAAGTCAGCGTCTTTGAGAAAGATCACAGTTACATAGCGTGTGTGTGGGTGACGTCACAGTTACATAGCGTGTGTGTGGGTGACGTTACAGTTACATAGCGTGTGTGTGGGTGACGTCACAGTTACATAGCGTGTGTGTGGGTGACGTCACAGTTACATAGCGTGTGTGTGGGTGACGTCACAGTTACATAGCGTGTGTGTGGGTGACGTCACAGTTACATAGCGTGTATGTGGGTGACGTCACAGTTACATAGCGTGTGTGTGGATGACGTCACAGTTACATAGCGTGTATGTGGGTGACGTCACAGTTACATAGCGTGTATGTGGGTGACGTCACAGTTACATAGCGTGTGTGTGGGTGACGTCACAGTTGCATAGCGTGTATGTGGGTGACGTCACAGTTACATAGCGTGTGTGTGGGTGACGTCACAGTTACATAGCGTGTGTGTGGGTGACGACAGTTACATAGCGTGTATGTGGGTGACGTCACAGTTACATAGCGTGTGTGTGGGTGACGTCACAGTTACATAGCGTGTGTGTGGGTGACGTCACAGTTACATAGCGTGTGTGTGGGTGACGTCACAGTTACGTAGCGTGTGTGTGGGTGACTTCACAGTTACATAGGGTGTGTGTAGGTGACTTCACAGTTACATAGCGTGTGTGTGGGTGACGTCACAGTTACATAGCGTATGTGTGGAAAAAGTCACAGTTACACAACATGTGTGCACCTCTTGCTGCAACCATGGCGTTGCACCGATTTTGCATTGATATTGAGGTCATCTGTTGGGGATGCTGTTCTAGTCATTGATATTGAGATCATCTGCTGTGGAAGCTGTTCTAGTCATTGATATTAAGGTCATCTGTTGGGGATGCTGTTCTAGTCATTGATATTGAGATCATCTGCTGTGGAAGCTGTTCTAGTCATTGATATTAAGGTCATCTGCTGGGAATGCTGTTCTAGTCATTGATATTGAGATCATCTGCTGGGAATGCTGTTCTAATCATTGATATTGAGATCATCTGCTGGGTAAGCTGTTCTAGTCATTGATATTGAGATCATCTGCTGGGGATGAAGCTCTAGTCATTTTCAGATCGACCTATGCGGCCCAAGACCACTCAAGCAGGTCTCGCTGTTGGTCTGGGCATAACCTGCTGCATTCGGTCACTTTTAGCCTGCTAGCTCGCACTTCAGCTGTCAGCGCCCTTTGTAGTAAGGGGGAAATCAGCAAACTGTATCCGATATCGACGTAAAAAGAAAAAAAAACCGTCATGACAAATAACGTTTGACAAACCAATGACAGTATATGCACTGCGCCCCTTATAGAGCTCACTGACCCATTGGCAGATCTGCGAGGCGTTTTCAATAGGAGATATTTCAAGATCAGTATCAGGTCAAAGACAACAGGTAGAGACCCTTGACAGCGAGGACAGCTTTCATACAGAAGAGACCTTGTGGGTTATAGTTCATCCCATCTTGTTATTTCATCAATAGTCGAACCAACAGGACTGCTGTGCATAAGTGGAACTTAAATTACAAAGAACGCAACTGAAAAGATATATTTTACAAACCATTTACTACCACAGCTCAGGCGGTTCCAGACAAAACTGCTACACCATATTCTCCAAACTCAGAAATATCTGTATTATGTGTAATTTGGCGGAGTCCCATCTCAGCAGTTTTTGCAAGCAAGAGGAGAGAATATTGGCCATCTTTATAGGCATTGTCCAGTTGTTATTACTTTTTGGGAGGCTCTTGTGAAACTTTTTCATAACAAACGTTCACACTGTAAATGTTTTACTTTGAAAACAGATATTTTGTTTGATGTTGCCAAATATGCAGTGGCAACGTGATGGATCGCGTGTTACTTCTAGCCAAATATTTCATTTGCAAATGCACATTTCAAAGCTGTAATCCCTCTGTATATTATTTGATAAAGACTGTCTGTTAAAGCCATAAATAGGATAGAGGAGTGTGCTGCAGCTGTTCGGGCAGGAGGTTTGAATTTTGCAAGATTGGTCGCTTTGCCTGGGTCTTATGGCTTTGGTTTGGTGTGTGTGTGGGAGGGGGGGGGGACGCTTTGGTGGTGGTGAACATTAATGCCCCCCCCCAAAAAAAAAAAAAAAAAAAATAAATAAATAAAAAAAAATAAATAATAATAATAATAATAAAAAATAATAATAATAAAAACAAATAAAATAAAATAAAATAAAAGTAAAAATAATAATAATAAATAAAATAAATAAAACAAAATAAATAAATAAAGGAAAAAAATAAAATACTAAACAAACAAATAAAAAAAATACATAAAAAATAAAAGAATAAATAAATCAAATGACACAAACGGACGTCAAGCAAAGAAGGGTGTGTAGTTCATTGTCTAGATGATGTAGGTGTATTTGTGCCACACATTGTTATCTATTCACGTCTGCCTTTGCAAATTCAACTCACGTGACAAAGGATACTTGTTCTGTTTGATTGTTAGAACAGATGTAGTAATATTTCTTTTCACAATACGCCTAGGTCAAACCGGATGAAACACCAGATGGCGCAATCACCCAAAGAATTCAACAGACGTAATTTCTACTGCTTATTTCGAGGCCGTACCGTATACAACCTTTATAAACCCATGTGTTTCTGATTTATCATTTGAAGCAAAACCCGAATTTAAACGGAATTCAATATATGACAAAGCAGTTAAAGCTGACAAATGAAGGACGTTCAACTTATCTCATTCAGCCCTGACGCAACCACAGCACGACATGGATCGAGCATGATAGTTCAAGGGTGGTGCCAGAATAGCTTGGCGCCCTTAGGCGCCAAGCTATTATGGCACCACCCTTGAACTATCATGCATATAGGCGCCAAGCTATTCTGGCACCAGCCTTGAACTATCATGCTCATAGGCGCCAAGCTATTCTGGCTCCACGCTTGAACTATCATGCTCATAGGCGCCAAGCTATTCTGGCTCCACCCTTGAACTATTATGCTCATAGGCGCCAAGCTATTCTGGCACCACCCTTGAACTATCATGCTCGATCCATGTCTCTCGAACTGCAATACAGTCCTTTTGAGGTCAACTTCAAAATTTGGCGATTTCGGTCCTGGTGTAGAATGTGTTAAGCGCATATTGTAATACAGAACACAAAGTGATGACTTATCACGTTTATATCATCTAGGAAAGGTGTCTAAGAGAAGTACTATGCTTATGATGTGTCGTGTTGTTTTCTAGCGTATTTCGTAACTATTGTTTAATGCCCACACATTATGAGGAAAGGAAATAAACAAGGGAATAAACATGAACGGAAGTAATAAACAAGGCACACAAAAAACAACAACAAACAAACAAGCCAATCACTATCACAACAACCACGACCACCGACTGCAACAACAACAAAATGTCGTATGGTTAATATCCTGTTTCAGTGTGGAAACTTTGACTGATGAAAGGTGAATGTACTCTGCCGAGAAAAACTGAAAAGAGCCCACATCAAGAGACGCAGCTCGTCATGTACGGTCCCTTAACCGCGAGGGCTGATCTACGCCTGTCGCTGACATCACTTTGTATCCGCCTTTCTTTCACAATTGACTTTCTTCCAGGGGCGGAACAGTTACCTCCATTTTGCTTAGACCTTGCGGCTTCCAGGGGCGGAACAGTAATTCACGGGTAGTGCCAGATGAGCTTGGCGCCTTTAAATACCTCCATCTTGTTTAGACCTTGCGGCTTCCAGGGGCCGAAAAAAATGCGCATGCGTGTTAAGAATATCACCATTAACCAAAACATCAAACAACAGTGGAGGGGGGGGGGGGAGAGTGGAGTGCGATACAAATACCCCCAAAAAAGGGACTTTGTTATAGCATTTTACAAAATTTTGGGTTGGGGGGAGGGGGTCCGGAAGCCCTGGACCCCCCCCCCCCCCCCCCCACTTGCGATCTGCCCCTGTAGTAGCCGTTGAACACAGACCTTAACACACTCTTCGACCAGCGGCAGTAAACAAAAAGTGTTAACCTCTTCAGTTGCTGGAGAAAGTAAACACCGCCCACGTGACCCCTCATGAGCACGCATGAATCGAAGCCGATTGCAGTTCAAATTTACGTCCATGTTGCTCAAGTGGTAGTCGCTGCTCGAAAGATAAGATAACTGAGTGCAGGTTTTATTTGAAGGGACATACAATTACATCCTAGCTCTTCAGATCAATGGACTTAGTTTCCTTCACAGATCCCACATGTGAGGGCATAAGACATTCAGTCCCTTTTTTCTTTCCTTTTTTTTAAAAAGAAATTCAAGATGTTAAGTCCCTTTTATTTATTGAAGGGACGTTTTAGGACGGGTCAGGGTGGGGCGAATTTAATAGCATGTCCATGATGTCAAAGGCGGGCAGGCTAAACCTCTAACAATTGAAGTAACAAGATAAAAATTACGTCATGTCTAGTATTGCTAACCTCGCTGCTAAACGTACATTTGGCGCGAAGCACCGTATGTGCGCATGTATGTGCATATGTATGTAAAGAAGAGAATCTCCGATATTTCTGTACATAAGAGCCTCCGAGCAAATTGAAATTGAATGTCTCATTGAAGACATAAACAACCGTTTAAAGGAAGTCTGTTGACCCAGATTAGAGTCCGAAATTTTTGTCATATTTACTTGAACCTTTGCATATATAGATAGCTTGGAGAATGATATTGGATGAGTTCGTTAGCCAGCTTTGTATCCTTTCAACTTATTTAGTAAAAATTAATTCTTTTCAGAAAATAATTAAAACTTAAAAAAAAAAAAACCTTGACATCTGGATAAAGTCAGACAGTGGCGGTGACGTAAAAGAAGAAACTCCCTCACCACGTACACACTGACATAATACTCTAAATATGACGTCATTCTCTCTCTCTCTCTCTCTCTCTCTCTCTCTCTCTCTCTCTCTCTCTCTCTCTCTCTCACACACACACACACACACACACACACACACACACACACACACACACACACACACACACACACACACACAACATGCGCGCATCTCCAGGAGAAATAGATCCTCATGCGCCCTCCAGGCGCATAAGGATCTATGCCACTTGGAGATGTTTGAAGCGCGCGCGCACGCACGCACTAACACACACCCACGTGCAGGCATACTCTAAATATGACGTCATTCTCTCTCTCTCTCTCGCTCGCTCTGTCTCTCACATATGCGTGCATCTCCAGGAAGCACAGATCCTCATGTGCCTGGAGGGTGCATGAACGTCTATGCCTCTTGAGAATGTTTGGAGCGCGCGCATGCACGCACGCACAAGCACACACATCGACGCGCTTTCAGAAGAGGATGCAGGTGTACTTAGTATAGCATGTAACTAGATAAAGTCAACCTGATTTCACACAAATTATAGCAAGAATGAAATTGTGCGGTGAAATTCTAGTTTTGTCACTATTTTTCCAAAAGTCTTGAAGCGAAAGAGAAACTAATATCACGTTAAATATAAAATTACATAAAAACAAAAAACAAATACGTCATGACAAATGACGTTTGACAAACGAATGGCGCGTATGTACTGCGCGCGCCCCTTGTAGAGTTAACTATGGCGCATTGGCACATCTGCGAGACTTTTTCAAAATGAGCTATTTCAACGTCAGAATCAATACAAAGACAAAAGGTAGAGACCCTTGACATCGAAGACAACGCTCACAGAGGGAACTATGTGGGTTATGGTTCATCCCATCTTGTTACATATCACATCATGCGCTTACAGATGATACTCAAATGCATGACTTGTGTTCACCTGATCAGATTATGGACACAATCGAGAGCCTTCAGGAGTGTGTCTCGGATACTAAGATGTGGATGACTTCTAACAAATTGCACTGGTTGAATGACGAAAAAAAAAAAAACGAGGCCGCCACCATCATTGATTCCCCGAAGTTGACGAAGACGCTGACACTCCCCAGTCATTACAAATCTGTGGTGCCACTGTCCCCTTCTCCCCCCCCCCCTACCCCCTCCGTAAAAAATCTGGGTGTCTGATAGTAGCCTGTCCATGCGCCTTCATGTGAACGACGTTTGCAGACCCGCCTATACTGAACTGCGACGTATTGCTTCAGTCCGCCACTATCTGACACCTGAAGCAACTAAAGTACTTGTGTGCGCTTTTGTTTTGTCTAAATTAGACTAGTGCGATGCTCATCTGGCTTGCTGTTCCCAGTGTCTGTGTTACGTGGTAGTCGTATAGTGGTAGTATGATACAATCTCACCAGACGCATGCACGTAGGGTTTTTGGAAAGAAACGTCACTCAAATACAACTCGCCACACGTGGCACAAGGTTGTAGACCACATTGGAGTAACAGTTCCAACAATATTTTATTGCAGCGATGCAATCTCATACAATGCATCCACAAATGCATCCACTCACTTGTACACTGTCTCCTCTACAATGCATCACCCCTTTTGACACACTGCGTCTCTCATACAATGTGCACACATAATTTACAAACAGGCCTTTTCATACTATTACAGATTTCCAAAACAACCCAGAAAATTGACACAACTTAACCAATCAGTAAAGAAAACGTAACCAAAACACATTACTATTCATGAAATATAATAAGCTAGAAGTTACTACAGCTGTCGACTAACATCTAGGCGCATTCGATACACTGTTAAGAAATGTAAAAAACAACTTTGACGTCATATTTTGAGGTCACCAGAATAATCACGCCGTTTCGAAAACGTTCTAGATCAATCGAGGTCGGACTGTGGCAACAATTTATTGAAAAGACGCGTTATTTTAGCTACACAACAGAAATCGATCTCAATCTGCAGGCAAAAGACAATAAATAATACTAAAAAGGAACGTCATTCTTATCCAATATAACTCAAATGAATATCGGACCTCTCCCATGATCAACACACACACGGCCAAAAACAAAAACAAACAAACCATAAACGTAACAGTCTGATTGGCAAACTCCAGAAAATTCAAAACTCAGCTGCTAGGTTGAGTCCCCATCACACCCCATCTGTTTACTCTTCACTGGTTACCTGTAACAGCTAGGATTCATGCTTGACTCACAGTTGTATTACCTGTTCCTGCCCACACTACCTTGCCTCTATTCTCCAGCTGTATACGCCCTCAAGACAGAATTTGCGCTCTGCTGCCGAGTCCTACGTATCCCTCTCGTCAAAACAAAGTCGTTCGGTGATAGGTCATTCAGGTCCCAGAGCCCAGTTGTTTGGAATGACCTCCCATGCGAACTGAGATACGTGAATTCGAGAGAGTCATTTAGGCGAGCCCTAAAGACCCATCTTTTTTCTGTCTGCTACGAATGACTTTTGTCACAGACCTGTCATGTTGAAATCATCTCTATCTCTATCAGGAGTTGTGTGTGTGTGCGTGTGTGTGTGTGTGTGTGTGTGTGTGTGTGTGTGTGTGTGTGTGTGTGTGCGTGCGTGTGCGTGTGTGTGTGTGTGTTTGTGCGTGCGTGCGTGCGTGCGTGTGTGTGTGTGTGTGTGTGTGTGTGTGTGTGTGTGTGTGTGCGTGAGTGTGAGTATGTGGCCATAAGCGTAGCATTTTGGAACGGTGACGATTGTTTATAGAGTGCGTTGTATTTTTGTAATACTTTTTGTAAATTTTCCTTTTTTGTAATTAGTTATATTAATTTTGTACAATTAGTTTTTGTTAAGCTCCTAGAGCTCCAATCCGAGGTTAGGCGCTATGCAAGTACTCATTATTATTATTATTATTATTATTATTATTATTATTATTATTATTATTATTATTATTATTATTATTATTATTATTATTATTATTATTATTAACTCAGTCTGGCCGCGACACACCACAGCAAGATATGGCTCGACCATGATAGTTCAAGGGTGGTGGCACCACCCTTGAACTATCATGGTCGATCTGTCTCCTGAATTGTAATGCAATCCTCCGAGGATAACTCCAAAATGTGGGTATTTCCTACCTCGGGCACAATGAGTTAAAATCTCGTTTTGGAATTACTATCTCCACAGGACAGACTTGTGTGTGTTAGGTTGAGTGTACTAAACTTTAAAAAAATAAAATAAAATAAATAAATAAATAAACGTGCGTGGGGTGTGAAGATGTGTATCAATGTTGAGAGCCAGCTGCTGAAGGCAAACATATTTATACTCGCCTATACATAAACGATAACAAAAGAAAACCGGATATCGCACCTTGCTCTAACACTGAACGAGAGATACTAAAACCGCACACGAGCTAGCAAACACGGACACCCACACCCACACCCACACTCACACGCACACCCACACTCATACACTCACTCTCTAGAGGTCCCTGTTACAAACACGGACACCCACACCCACACCCACACCCACACTCATATACTCACTCTCTAGCTCATTATACCCCAAAATCAAAATCCCCATATTTTGCCGTTGTTCTCTGAAGACTAAAGTGCAGTGCAGGACTCAGATTGACCATGATAGTTCAAGGGTGATGCCAGAATAGCTTGGCGCCCATAGGCGCCACGCTATTCTGGCGTCACCCTTGAACTATCATGGTCGATCCTTATCTTGCTGTGGTGTGTCTGGGGTAGAGTGAGCTAGTGGTCCCTGTTACACGTTTACAGCGTTCTGCTCCAGGGCCCGCTTTCACTGTTACAATTCGCTGATTAAAAGAGTTTTCAATGATTGTAGGCCCGAACTAAGACTTTTCTACCTTCTTTTTACAACCCATGAGAGCAGACACTGGTCACAGAGGATTCCTGCTGCTCCTGCTTCGCGACGCGTGAACGTTCACGCCTGAAGGGGAAGAAAAGCGCAACAGTCTGGCCTTTGACCACAGTCAGTCCACTCGTCATTAGAGACGGATCCGTGCGCGGGCCCAACAGTCTGGCCTTTGACCACAGTCAGTCCACTCGTCATTAGATAGCCGTGCGTGGGCCCAACAGTCTGGCCTTTGACCACAGTCAGTTCACTCGTCATTAGATAGCCGTGCGCGGGCCCAACAGTCTGGCCTTGATCACAGTCAGTCCACTCGTCATTAGATAGCCGTGCGCGGGCCCAACAGTCTGGCCTTGATCACAGTCAGTCCACTCGTCATTAGATAGCCGTGCGCGGGCCCAACAGTCTGGCCTTTGACGCCAGTCAGTCCACTCGTCATTAGATAGCCGTGCGCGGGCCCAACAGTCAGTCCACTCGTCATTAGATAGCCGAGCGCGGGCCCAACAGTCAGTCCACTCGTCATTAGATAGCCGTGCGCGGACCCAACAGTCTGGCCTTTGACCACAGTCAGTCCACTCGTCATTACATAGCCGTGCGCGGACCCAACAGTCTGGCCTTGACCACAGTCAGTCCACTCGTCATTAGATAGCCGTGTGCGGGCCCAACAGTCTGGCCTTGACCACAGTCAGTCCACTCGTCATTAGCCGTGCGCGGGCCCAACAGTCTGGCCTTTGACGCCAGTCAGTCCACTCGTCATTAGCCGTGCGCGGGCACAACAGTCTGGCCTTTGACGCCAGTCAGTCCACTCGTCATTAGATAGCCGTGCGCCGTCCCAACAGTCTGGCCTTGACCACAGTCAGTCCACTCGTCATTAGATAGCCGTGCGCCGTCCCAACAGTCTGGCCTTGACCACAGTCAGTCCACTCGTCATTAGCCGTGCGCGGGCCCAACAGTCCGGCCTTGACCACAGTCAGTCCACTCGTCATTAGATAGCCGTGCGCGGGCCCAACAGTCTGGCCTTTGACCACAGTCAGTCCACTCGTCATTAGCCGTGCGCGGGCCCAACAGTCTGGCCTTTGACCACAGTCAGTCCACTCGTCATTAGCCGTGCGCGGGCCCAACAGTCCGGCCTTTGACCACAGTCAGTCCACTCGTCATTAGCCGTGCGCGGGCCCAACAGTCCGGCCTTGACCACAGTCAGTCCACTCGTCATTAGCCGTGCGCGGGCCCAACAGTCTGGCCTTTGACCACAGTCAGTCCACTCGTCATTAGCCGTGCGCGGGCCCAACAGTCTGGCCTTTGACCAGTCAGTCCACTCGTCATTAGAAAGCTGTGCGCGGGCCCAACAGTCTGGCCTTTGACCACAGTCAGTTCACTCGTCATTAGAAAGCTGTGCGCGGGCCCAACAGTCTGGCCTTTGACCACAGTCAGTCCACTCGTCATTAGAAAGCTGTGCGCGGGCCCAACAGTCTGGCCTTTGACCACAGTCAGTCCACTCGTCATTAGAAAGCTGTGCGCGGGCCCAACAGTCTGGCCTTTGACCACAGTCAGTCCACTCGTCATTAGAAAGCTGTGCGCGGGCCCAACAGTCTGGCCTTTGACCACAGTCAGTCCACTCGTCATTAGCCGTGCGCGGGCCCAACAGTCTGGCCTTTGACCACAGTCAGTCCACTCGTCATTAGATAGCCGTGCGCAGGCCAACGGCGGCCTACGTCGGCCTTATGACTTTGTGCGCATTGGGTCCCTTTTGGGCACCAAAATGATAAGGCACGCTACGACATTTACAAAGGAGATATTGATCACTAAACGTACGCCTTTATCGCCTGAAGCAGGTCGCTTCAAGGTTACTTTCACGGAACGGATTTATCGCAACAGGCGTGAAGTCTTCTTTTGTTTAATATACCAACACAGGATTTGACGCCTGTTTCGAAATGTCGTTGTATTTGTATTTGTATTGTTAACCCCTTCACTTCCAAAATGAAAATGGTGTATTTTCATCCTCGCAGATTCACTGCCGGGTACCTTCTCGGACAAATCACGCAAATATACAATGTGACCGTCAGGAGGGACAGATCCTCACAAACCCCCGGCGACTCATGAGGATTTGTGCCTCTGGAATTTGCAAGCAGTTAACTCTTTAGCTGTGGGTAGCGGTTTTTGTCGCGGTGATTTCTCTCGGAAAACGATACCGACTGCCAAAGGACCAGTTGGTTAAAGCGGATGTCAGGCCACGTCAGCAAACACGTCAGATCGTTGGCACAAATTTTCCCAGCTATATATACATGAGACGCTTCTCTCAACGAGTATCTAACAATACAGAACTATTGGTGAGAACAAAGCGAAATACAATCTGTAGATATTGGTCTGATCTGTGAAGATTGATTTGCTTTCCTTCGTTGTATTTCAATTTCTGTGAAAAATGATCAGTATAATGTCAGTGGTGTCAATGTTGAAAGAGTCTAAAGGTTACCTCATTGTACCCGAGGTACGAAATACCCACATTTTGGAGTTATCATCTGAGGACTGAATTACAATTCAGGAGACAGATCGACCATGATAGTTCAAGTGTGGAGGCAGAACAGCTTGGCGCCTACAGGCGCCGAGCTATTCTGCCACCACCCTTGAACTGTCATGGTCCAGTCATATCTTGCTGTGGCGTGTCGCAGGCACAATGTGCTAACTCCATTGAACACACAATATACTTCCGATTTTTGCACGAGTCTACACATTGCAGTGCACGCTTACAAATAAAATGTAGCTGACTTATGTATTAATTTACTCGTGTGTAAACTGCTTTATTTTCATGTCTAGACACTGTTGTCTTCAATGTTTATTGGACGAAACTCAGGATGTGTTTCTGCTCTGTTTTACCATGACAGCTCTGACCATGTCGCTGATTGTAAGGATCCCAGTGCTGGCCTTGTGTCTGCTGCTTTCATCGGGGTCACCAGATTCACCGGGACAGACACTGGCCTTGAGACATACACAGGGTAATCCGGTATATGATGACCTTAACAGGACCAAGGGTTTGTGTGTGTGTGTGTGTGTGTGTGTGTGTGTGTGTGAGAGAGAGAGAGAGAGAGAGAGAGAGAGAGAGAGAGAGAGAGAGAAGAAGAGAAAGAAAGAGAGAGAGAGAGAGAGAGAGAGAGAGAGAGAGAGAGAGAGAGAGAGAGAGAGGAAGAGAAAGAGAAAGAGAGAGAGAGAGAGAGAGAGAGAGAGAGAGAGAGAGAGAGAGAGAGAGAGAGAGAGAGAGAGAGAGAGATTCAATGATTCAATGATTCAATGAAGCTTTATTTATCAACGGTTGAGGCATTGACATCGTCACAGACATAGCCATTTTTCAAACCTGCCGTTGCTACAAAACTACGAGACAAAATACAAAAAAACTAAGTATATAGTGAAATGTAAATGAAACTGACAAAAACATTGCTAGTTTAGGGAAAGAAAGTCCCATGACAATCTCACACACCTAAACTCTCTCACACACACACACACACACACACACACACACACACACACACCATCACACCATCACACACGCACGCACAGAGTTTGTAATTGGGAGAATACATAATCAGGGTTACAGGGCAGTATATATTTCACAACGTAATGATTACGACTGCTTCGAGAAGTACTTGAAGAGACTGATTTTGAAACGGGCTAGAGAGGAAGCGGATTTTACGTAATCAGGAAGCGTGTTCCAAGTCTGCGTTCCCGCGAATGACAAACTAGATTTGTATATATCAATTCTCGTTTTGGGGACTAAGAAAAGTTGCCTAATGTTACCAAGCCTAGATTCCGACTTAGAGAAAAGAGTTGTGATATATTCTGGTATTTTCTGGTTCCACACTTTGAACATAAAAATAGCCTTATTGTATTTGAAGTGGTCTTGCAGCGGCAGAAATCCTATTTTGGCGAGTTTTTCTTCTGTTGTGAGTCGTGGGTCAGGAAGGATTAACTTAGCTGCCCTTCTGTGTAACGAGTTGAGTCTCTTCAAGTGGACTTCACTGCATCCATCCCACACCGTTGACGCGTAATCAATATGAGAACGTATGTGAGCATTATAGAATAGTTTGCGCGTGTCCGAGTCGGTGTAATATTTCAGTTTGGACAACATGAAAAGATTTTTGGCTACCGTTCTGCATAAAGTGTCCGTATGAGCCTTCCACTTAAGCTGACTGTCAATTGTAATCCCTAGTAGGCGATGTTCATTAACGTGTTCTATTTGCCTGCCCTTTAATAAAAGGTTAAGTAACAGGGGAGCTAACTGGTGTTTTTGACGAGTGGCGATTATCATAGATTTGGTTTTAATTGGATGAACAATCATAGAATTCCTGTGACACCATTCAGACACTTCATCAAGACTATGCTGCAAGTTGGAAGAAATTACTTGTATATCTTTGTTAGTCATATGAATGGACGTGTCATCAGCAAAAAGATCACATTGTACGTTCTTGCAAGTTATATGAAGTGGCAGGTCATTGATGAATAGACAAAATAATAAGGGACCAAGCACAGATCCTTGTGGAACTCCATACTTTATATCTTTTAGAGAAGAGTAAGATCCATTCATTAGAACTTTTTGTTTACGATCAGTTAGGTATGATCTAAAAAATGCAACTACTTCTGTACTATTCAAGTATTTCTGAATCTTTGTCATTAGAGTGGTGTGATCGATTAGGTCAAAGGCCTTTTTAAAGTCTAAGTAAACGACACCTGTTATCTGGGATTTGTTCATACCCTGGAGCCATGCGTCAACGAGGCGCGTGAGTGCAGTGTGGCACGAGTGTTGTGGGCGAAATCCGGATTGAAAGGGGTGCAGGAGGTGGCGGTTTTCTAAGTAGGCAAGCAGGTGTTTGTGGACATGCCTTTCAAGCGGCTTTGATAGAACTGGTAATAATGAAATCGGTCGATAGTTGTTAGGGTCAGAACGATCTGTAGTTTTTGGAAGTGGAATGACTTTAGCGTATTTTAGTTTGTTAGGGAAAGTATGTTGCTTGATACAAAGGTTGTAAATGTACGTAATAGACTCTACTATGTACGGCAGGGATAACTTAAGTATTTGCGGGCTGATGTCATCAGGCCCCGAAGACTTTTTATTTGGTAGTTTACTAATGAGCAAACCCACCTCATGAACTGATAGCAAAGGAATGCTGAAGGGGTCTGTGTCCTCGGTTCTGTGTTTACAGAATTCAGAAAGCAAATTAGAACATTCATACTTACTGCTATTAATTGAGGCATTTAGAGTTTCAGCGACTGAAAGAAAATGATTATTAAAAGTTTCTGCAGTAAGACTGCTGGGAATGGTTGTTGAAGTGCCAGGGGAGCCTTTAGTTAGAGTGTTTAATAGGCGCCAGATAGTGGAAGTATCCTTACTGTCTTTCACTGTGTCGCGGATTAATCTTTTCCTTGCCTCTCTGATCATGTACTTAACACGGTTGCGTTGTTGCTTAAATTCAGGAAATAGTTTTTGACTACGCAGATCATCTCTGAGCGCCATCGCTTGCATTATTTCTGGGGTTAACCATGGAGGAAGAGTGTTTGATTTAACCCTTCTCTCACGAAGGGGTGCGTGTTTGTTTAATACAGAGAGAGAGAGAGAGAGAGGAAGAGAGAGAAAGAGAGAGAGAGAGAGAGAGAGAGAGAGAGAGAAAGAGAGAGAGAGAGAGAGAGAGAGAGAGAGAGAGAGAGAGAGAGAGAGAGAGAGGAAGAGAAAGAAAGAAAGAGAGAGAGAGAGAGAGAGAGAGAGAGAGAGAGAGAGAGAGAGAGAGAGAGAGAGAGAGAGAGAGAGAGAGAGAGAAAGAAAGAGAGGGAGAGAGAGAGGGAGGAAGAGAGAGAGAGAGAGAGAGAGAGAGAGAGAGAGAGAGAGAGAGAGAGAGAGAGAGAGAGAGGAAGAGAAAGAGAGAAAGAGAGAGAGAGAGAGAGAGGAAGAGAAAGAAAGAGAGGGAGAGAGAGAGGGAGGAAGAGAGAGAGAGAGAGAGAGAGAGAGAGAGAGAGAGAGAGAGAGAGAGAGAGAGAGAGAGAGAGAGAGAGAGAGAGAGAGAGAACAATGAACAATGAACCTATATTTCCAACGGTAGAAGTTATTGGTAACAGGACCAGTTTTCAAACTTGCCGTTGCTACATCTACTACATAAGTGACATAGACATGTAAACATACACATACCACACACTGCTGCATGCATGCACTCGCTCACGCACGCACGCACGCACGCACCACGCAGGCACATACGCACGCACGTACACGCACGCTCATACACACACACGCACACACATACCCACACACACACACTCACTCAGGTACGCACGCATGCACATCACAACTCGCGCACGCACGCGCGCACGCACGCGCGCACGCACGCACACACACACACACACATGCACACCTCAATTACGCATGCACGTACGCACAAACACTCACCCACCCACCCACACACACACACACACTCACACACACACACGATAACTTACGCACGCACTCAGACGCATACGCACAAAAACAAACACACGCTCTCGGACACGCACTCCAGACATACATATGCGCACATGCGTACGCACAAAATATAAAATGAGTAAAAATGCTACACAGAAAATCATTAAGTACATTAGAATTCATACAGCAAGGGCAAATATGTATATAGGTGCTCTCTCTCTCTCTCTCTCTCTCAGTACAGCGAATCCAGATTTGGTGGTACAGCAGAGAGTCAATGTAGCTATCAGCAACAAATGCCGGGCCAGTATCCTATGTGGCAGCAACCGCCACTACCACCATACAGTGCCGCATTTCCACAGTATCGCGAGGCCGGACCATGGGGACACTTCAGCATGACGCAACCAACGTATCCTTTCAGCGTCCCCCCGCTCACATACACGCCATACGCACAGCAGGAACCGTGGGCACAGTACAGCCACCCCGTGCGTGTGTATTAGACTCATTTCCAGAACATTCAGTTACTCTTCCTTACATAACTTTGTGCTTTACTTTCCAGGCTAACACTGAACAATATCGAATTGATTTTCTTGCGTCTCATTGCTCATAATTATTGTGTTTGCGCAGAGACGTATTCATTTGTTTTTAACTTCAACCACTGCACGTGGTCCAATATTAACATTGTCATCCTTTTGACTTCTGCCGACAGTATTCGTGAATACCGATCTTCTCACTCTGTGCGATTTGTGACGCTTATAGCACTAGTACTTGTGCACCGTGACACTTTCTCTACTAGTGCTCTACGTATATTCACACTACGATCATATCTGTGTCCTTTCGCAGCGCTGACTTTATTTCCCCTATCGCGCAGCGGGGTCGTTTAGCTTTGACTGTTGAAGTTTGCTAAAGGGATTAGTCCCTGTTAGTTACCGTTAGTGACCGGTAGTGTGGTCTATATCAGTGAATGCGTAGAAGAAACTCTTTTTTTTTTTTTTTTTTTTTTTTCACTTGCCTCCCACATTCTGTGTGTTAGAGCGGACTGATATTCTTTTGCTTTGTTTTATTATTTCAGCTCTTATTTGCCTTTGTATCATTTATAAGCTTTTTTATTTGTACTCTTTGGTATTGACATACATTAGCAATCATGGTGTATGATCGCCAGTTACATATTGGCCATTTAAATGTTTATCATTTAACTAACAAAGTTCCCGATCTGTGTGTGCTCTTGAGTCAATCCAATCCATTTCACTTGTTTGGTGTAACGGAATCGCGTCTAAATCGTAACATCAGCGATGAGGCCGTTTCTATCCAGGACTTCACTGTACTGCGCCGCGATGCTGAATACCCGGGACATACGGGTATTGCAGTATACATTCATAATTCAATTAGCGGTATTACTCGCAGGCGTGGGGACCTGGAGTCAAAAACCGTAGAATGCATTTGGGTTGAGTTAAGGGCAAACAAATCCAGCCTCGTGCTGGTCGGGTACATTTACAGGAACCCAGCATCAACATTTCAATGGTTCGACGACTTTATCGCCATGATGGATAAGGTCAGACAGTCCAGCTCTGAAATTTTGATCCTAGGCGATTTCAATATTAACATGTTTTTGAATAACCCTGCTTGGGAGTGCACCATGTCTATGTTTGGTTTAAAGCAGCTAGTTAAAACAGCAACTCGTGTTAGTCCAACTTCCTCCACCCTTATAGACCACATATATACAACTACTCAATCAAGGGTGATGGCAGTAGACGTGCTTCAGGTAGGGATTAGCGATCACTACCCGGTGTGCTGTTGCTTGGCATTAAAAGCGGATAATTCATTCCGAAAACATCAGCACACGACTATTAGATACAGATCACTTAAACACTTCAACAAGGAAACATTTCTTTGTGATTTAAGTAGCACACACTTTGATACAGTGTACTACCATAATGACCCCAACGATGCTTTGTCTGAGTGGTACGGATTGTTCCTTGGTGTTCTCGATAAACACGCTCCATTCAGAGAGAAACGGGTGAAGAACCCCCAGCTTCCCGCCTGGTTAAGTAAGGAAATCAAGGATGCCATGCAGCTCCGAGATGACTATAAAAGAAAGAAGGATTTTATTGCTTATCGAAGGCAAAGAAACCATGTTAAACATTTAGTGAGGAAAGCTCAAAGGTCACTTTTTCACCGTCTTATGAACGGAAAGAAAGATGTCGTATCTGTGTGGCGAGCGATCAATGCTTTTACGAGGTCCAAAAATACCGCACAATGTACACAGTTATCAGCTGATATCTTGAATCAGCATTTCCTCTCGGCTGCCAGTACGTTGCTAAAAAATACATATTCTGGTCAGTCTTCAGCTGTGTCCGAAAAGCTAAAGACGTTTTGTGCAGAACGGCTGGACCCTGACACGTCATTCAGCATTCCGCTGTTAACGATATACGACGTGGGAAAATCCATCTCGTACTTAAAGAACAAACGTACGTCTGGCCATGATGGTATTAGTAGCTCAGTTCTGAAAATGGCCCTACCGTATATTTTAGATACCTTGACATATATATACAACCTTTGCATAAAACAGGGGATATTTCCATCTTCTCTAAAAACAGCCAAAGTGATCCCACTACCTAAAACGAAAGACCTTGCCGACCCTAACAAGTTCAGGCCCATTTCGCTACTGTCAACACTGTCGAAACCGATAGAAAGACACATTCACACACACTTACAACATTTTCTAGAAAAACACAAACTCATACATCCATTACAATCTGGCTTTCGGCGGAAACACTCCTGTCACACAGCATTGGTACACCTTGTTGACAGATGGCTTACTGCCATAAATAGCAGTCAAATGACTGGAGCAGTATTTTTGGACCTTTCAAAAGCATTTGACCTCGTCAATCATGA